>JAPDEZ010000020.1:0-418066 GCA_027569385.1 Penicillium decumbens
CATCCGCCGCGGCCGGCCCGGTGTTTTTACCTCGGTGTCTTTCTCTGTGTCACCCACTATCATTACCATTCTAACACGTTGTGTATTTTTTTGTTTTTTTCGGCCTCGTTCCACATTTTTTTTTTTTAAAATTACCCATTTACAACTTTCAATTTAAATTTATCCACCCCCCCCCCCCCCCCCCCCCCGGCCTTCCATCATGGCTGCCCCGCATCGCCAGCCGGAGGATGCCATCGAAGATGCCGAGTTCATCGAGGACCACGCGGAGCACCACCAGGACTCTGTCCACCGGCGCCTGCGTGCAAACTCGACCATCATGCACTTCCAGAAGATCCTGGTTGCCAACCGTGGTGAAATCCCCATTCGTATCTTCCGAACGGCTCACGAGCTGTCCCTGCAGACGGTCGCCGTCTTCTCCCATGAGGACCGCCTGTCCATGCACCGTCAGAAAGCCGACGAGGCTTACATGATCGGCACCCGTGGCCAGTACACCCCTGTCGGTGCTTACTTGGCCGGCGATGAGATCATCAAGATCGCCCAGGAGCATGGCGTGCACCTGATCCATCCCGGCTATGGCTTCCTCTCAGAGAACGCCGACTTTGCCCGAAAGGTCGAAAAGGCGGGCATTGTTTTCGTGGGTCCGACCCCCGACACCATCGACGCCCTGGGTGACAAGGTCTCTGCCCGTCGGGCGGCCATCAAGTGCCAGGTCCCGGTTGTTCCCGGTACGGAAGGCCCCGTCGAGCGCTACGAGGAGGTCAAGTCCTTCACCGACGAGTATGGCTTCCCGATCATCATCAAGGCCGCCTTCGGTGGCGGTGGCCGTGGTATGCGTGTCGTCCGCGACCAGTCCGAGCTGCGTGACTCCTTCGAGCGTGCCACATCCGAGGCTCGCACGGCCTTTGGCAACGGCACCGTCTTCGTCGAGCGCTTCCTCGACAAGCCCAAGCACATTGAGGTTCAGCTGCTCGGTGATAACCAGGGCAACGTCGTCCACCTGTTCGAGCGTGACTGCTCTGTCCAGCGTCGCCACCAGAAGGTCGTCGAGATTGCTCCGGCCAAGGATCTCCCCGTCGAAACCCGCGATAAGATTCTGGCCGATGCCGTCAAGCTGGCCAAGTCCGTCAAGTACCGCAACGCCGGTACCGCAGAGTTCCTGGTCGACCAGCAGAACCGCTACTACTTCATTGAGATCAACCCCCGTATCCAGGTCGAGCACACCATCACCGAAGAGATCACCGGCATTGATATCGTTGCTGCCCAGATCCAGATTGCCGCCGGTGCTACTCTGGAGCAGCTCGGTCTGACCCAGGACCGCATCTCCACCCGCGGTTACGCCATTCAGTGTCGTATCACTACCGAGGACCCCTCCAAGGGCTTCTCCCCTGACACCGGTAAGATCGAGGTCTACCGGTCTGCCGGTGGTAACGGTGTCCGTCTCGACGGTGGTAACGGTTTCGCCGGTGCCATCATCACCCCCCATTATGACTCCATGTTGGTCAAGTGCACGTGCCGTGGCTCGACCTACGAGATCGTGCGCCGCAAGATGCTGCGTGCCCTGGTTGAGTTCCGTATCCGCGGTGTCAAGACCAACATTCCCTTCCTTGCTTCGCTGCTGAGCCACCCCACCTTCATCGATGGTACCTGCTGGACCACCTTCATTGACGACACTCCTGAGCTCTTCGCTCTGGTCAGCTCTCAGAACCGTGCCCAGAAGCTGCTCACCTACCTGGGTGACGTCGCCGTCAATGGCAGTAGCATCAAGGGCCAGATCGGCGAGCCCAAGTTGAAGGGCGATATCATCAAGCCCGTTCTCAAGGATGCCTCGGGCAACGTCATCGACGTCTCTCAGCCCTGCCAAAAGGGTTGGAAACAGATCATCGATTCCCAGGGCCCCGAAGCTTTCGCCAAGGCTGTGCGCGCCAACAAGGGCTGCTTGCTCATGGACACCACCTGGCGTGATGCCCACCAGTCGCTGCTCGCCACCCGTGTGCGTACCATCGACATGCTCAACATTGCCCACGAGACCAGCTACGCTCTTCAGAATGCCTACAGTCTGGAGTGCTGGGGTGGCGCCACCTTCGACGTCGCCATGCGTTTCCTCTATGAGGACCCCTGGGACCGTCTGCGCAAGCTTCGCAAGGCCGTGCCCAACATTCCCTTCCAGATGCTGCTGCGTGGCGCCAACGGTGTGGCCTACTCATCCCTCCCCGACAACGCCATTTACCACTTCTGTAAGCAGGCCAAGAAGTACGGTGTTGACATCTTCCGTGTCTTCGATGCTCTCAACGATATCGACCAGCTTGAGGTCGGCATCAAGGCTGTTCAGCAGGCCGGTGGTGTGGTCGAGGCCACCATCTGCTACAGCGGTGACATGCTTAACCCTGCCAAGAAGTACAACCTCGAATACTATCTCTCCCTGACTGACCGTATCGTCAAGCTGGGCACCCACGTTCTGGGTATCAAGGATATGGCCGGTGTTCTGAAGCCCCAGGCCGCTCGTCTGCTGGTCGGCGCCATCCGTGAGCGCTACCCCGACCTCCCGATCCACGTTCACACCCACGACTCTGCCGGTACCGGTGTGGCCTCGATGATTGCCTGTGCCCAGGCTGGTGCTGATGCCGTCGACGCCGCCACCGACAGCTTGTCTGGTATGACCTCGCAGCCTAGCATCGGTGCTCTTCTGGCCTCGCTTGCTGGCACCGAGCATGACCCCCAGCTCAACCCAGCTCATGTCCGCGCCCTGGACACCTACTGGGCCCAGCTCCGTCTGCTCTACTCTCCTTTCGAGGCTGGTCTGACCGGTCCCGACCCCGAGGTCTACGAGCACGAGATCCCCGGCGGCCAGCTGACCAACCTGATCTTCCAGGCTAGCCAGTTGGGTCTTGGCCAGCAATGGGCCGAGACCAAGAAGGCCTACGAACAGGCCAACCTCCTGCTGGGCGACATCGTCAAGGTTACCCCAACCTCCAAGGTGGTCGGTGACTTGGCCCAGTTCATGGTCTCCAACAAGCTGACCCACGAGGACGTCATCGACCGTGCCGGCGAGCTGGACTTCCCCGGCTCCGTTCTGGAGTTCCTGGAGGGACTGATGGGCCAGCCCTTCGGTGGCTTCCCCGAGCCTCTGCGTTCCAAGGCCCTTCGCGACCGCCGCAAGCTTGAGAAGCGCCCTGGTCTATACCTGGAGCCTCTGGACCTGGTCGCAATCAAGAACCAGATCCGGGAGAAATTCGGCGCCGCGACCGAGTGCGATGTGGCCAGCTACGCCATGTATCCCAAGGTGTTCGAGGACTACCGCAAGTTCGTGCAGAAGTACGGTGACCTGTCCGTGCTGCCCACGCGCTTCTTCCTGGCCAGGCCTGAGATCGGCGAGGAGTTCCACGTCGAGCTGGAGCAGGGCAAGGTCCTGATCCTGAAGCTTTTGGCTATCGGCCCGCTCTCCGAGCAGACTGGCCAGCGTGAGGTATTCTACGAGGTCAACGGTGAAGTCCGCCAGGTCAGTGTCGACGACCAGAAGGCTTCCGTTGATAACATTGCTCGCCCTAAGGCCGATGCCGCCGACAGCAGCCAGGTCGGTGCACCCATGAGCGGTGTCGTCGTTGAGATCCGTGTGCACGACGGCTCCGAGGTGAAGAAGGGTGACCCTATCGCGGTGCTGAGCGCCATGAAGATGGTAAGACGACCGAGTCCTCTTTATCGAGTTTATCGCAAGTACTAATTCTCTCTAGGAAATGGTCATCTCTGCTCCTCACAGCGGCAAGGTCTCCGGCATCCTCGTCAAGGAGGGCGACTCGGTCGACGGCCAGGACCTCGTCTGCAGAATTGGCAAGGCGTAAAAGAGAGCCAAATAAGATTGGCTTTTGTGTATAAGATGTGCACGACCTTGATGATAGCTTCTAGCGTTGATTTTACAGCTTTTCCAGGCGGACTTTGATTTTCTTTATGTTATTGGACTTGGATTATTCTCGAATATCATTTCTTTTCGCTTTCTCCATCCCGAGTGTCCGGTAGTTCATATCAGGGTGCAGTAGTCTTGAGACTGTCAGTCTGGATAGCGAGCAGTAGAGGCCCTCAATACCGATATTCAGCTTCCAGGTTGGGTTGGTGTTGCATGATAGCCAGTTCAAAGGTATAGCATATTCTTGAGATGCTTAAAGGTCCCCCATATCAGTAGCTATCTCGGCACCAACATCTCCCCGCTATCCCCAAGACCAAATTGCCGATCCGCTCGTCTGCATCACCAGTAAGCTGCTCCACTTCCTTTATCTCGGCTACACGTGTCGTCGGGAAAAGAGGCCTGCGTTATAGTCCGCGGATGACCTCCGAGGTATAAAAGCAGAGCGCTGTCCTGTTACTCCCCAGTCCCTCCACCCAAGACTGGGTCGTGGAACTACTACCCCAAGTTCAATCTCCCATTGAGTTTCCCCGCCTCTGCGTAGGATACACCCACCTACTCTATTCTCACGATGGAGAATACCCGCCGTCCTTACACTCTCTCCCTCGCACACCGCGGCGTCATCCAGGGCGCGACCATCTCCGCCGGTTCGGAACTATGCCACTACTTTGGCGGCGTGCGCTATGCTCTCCCACCACAGCAACGCTGGCGCCGTGCCCACAAGCTTCCGTCATCCTTTAGCTACGGCAGCAAGGATGCACCCGGGTTGTGCGAAGGGGGAGCGGGGCTGTGTCCGCAACCCGGTTTCCTAAATAGCTCGCCAGAGAAGCCTGAAGCGTGGACAGAGGATTGTTTCCAGTGTAATGTGTGGGTGCCGACGGGAACACCCCCGCGGGGTGGATGGCCAGTTATGATCTTCATCCGTAAGTGGCCTTCCATTGATCGAGTTGGGTAAGAGCTGATGTAAATAGATGGCGGCTGGCTGCAGTTCGGTTCGCCGAATAATTTCAATGCCGCGGCCCTGCTCGGCGAGACTGATTTCAAGGCTGTTATCGTTATGCCTGCATACCGGGTTAACCTGTTCGGCTTCTTTTATTCAGCGGAACTTGAGCAGGATGCTGTAGACGCGGGAGAGACGGTTGGAAACCATGGATTCTGGGACCAGAGACTGGCTTTGGAGTGGACAAAGGAAAACATCCATTTATTCGGTGGAAACCCCGAGAATATCAGCATCTCGGGATACTCTGCAGGTAAGCAGGAACCCAGTATTAACCCACGACTACATACCAACGACCTCCTAGGCGCAAACTCCGTCTTCCACCAACTCGCCTACGATCTCCGCCAACCAGACAACCAATCCATCGTTCGCCAAGCAGTGATATACTCCAACTCCCCAGCCGTGCAACCCAAAGAACCAACAGAAACCCAACCGCAATTCAACCAGCTCCTAACAGCCCTCTCAATCCCACTCACCCTATCTCCAAACGAAAAACTCGCCCGTCTCCGCTCCCTCCCGCCAAAACAGCTCCTCGACGCCGCAAAAACAATCCCCATCCACCAATTCCGCCCCACAACAGATGGCGCCTTCATACTCCCCACCCTCTTCCAATCCCTAGACGACGGCACCTTTGCCCGCAAACTCCTCGCCCGCAACATCCGTCTCATTCTCGGCGAATGCTCGCAAGAACACTTCCTCTACGCAGTCTGGTACCCACCAAAGACCAACACGCTCGACGCTCTACGCACCCGGCTAATTGCCGACTACCCCCAACGCATCGTCGACGCCCTCCTCCCACTCCACTACCCGGACGGAAAACTACCACCTGGGATTAAGGACTGGAACTCGGATGCCTGGGGTCGGATCTATGCCGATATGCAGGTGTACCATATGCAGCGAGGCTTGATCTACGCATTGACGTCCAACACTGCGGGCGTGGATGCATCTCGGCTGATTCATAGATATAGGATTGAGTTCCGAGCGGCGTGTGTAAAAGGGATTCCGCTTGAGTGGGGCGTAACCCATTCGAGTGATTATCCGTTGTGGTTTTGGGGGAATGGGGATGTGTTGACGGATCAGGAGAAAGGGAGGACATGGGAGGCGTTGGTTGGGCCGTTGGCTAGGTTTGTGAAGGGTGAGGATGATTTTGGATGGGGGACGAGTGGGAAAGGAGTGCGCGTGTATAAAGCTGATGGGAGTCTGGAGATTCGAGAGGATCCGCTATGGGATGAGGGTGTTAGGGTTTGGAAGGCATTGAGAGATGTGCATGAGAAGGCGAGGTTTTGACGGGTTAGAGATAGGATGTTTGATCAGATACATATGTAGATATTGGTTTTTATGCAGATAGATTTGCCATGAGAAGCATGTTGAGTATATGTCTAAGATGGTCCTCAGCACCTACATGTAGGCTTTTTGGCTGAAGGGGAATCCAACAAAGCAAGTATTTAGACATGATAGACGGTAGATGTGGGGTACACATTACTTATCCTACGCGCATATTCTTGCGCTAATCCGAAGTATCGGGTACATTGACCCACTACTAACGCCATCGAGCTTTCCCCGCATTTCTTAGTATGTCAAGTTGCAATACATCGATACATATACATACAAAGCTACATTATTTGCCATAGAACTTGGATAAAACTAAACTCAGCCGAGACAAAGCATGTCTCGAATCTCGGCCCAAAATCAAAAACATCGATTACGTAGCTTAGCCACGATCCAGACCACGACAGATAATAGCATCACCACACTAATCACTAATCACAGCCCAGCAATCATCAATCAACGTAGGTCATAGTAGTCAGCCAAATCCACTAGACTCACCAGTCAAACCGCCTGGGGGATCAAGTACCACGCGACACCTCGTAACCCTGGCTCGATGGTAGCCATATAAAGTCGAGCTTCCCCTCCTATTGTATCCTTCACTTAACATCGATCCTGGTCTAAACAAGCATCTGGTATGTCAGCTCCTCTATCTCCCGCAACCCCCAACCATGATCATGTATTACACATCACACCAGCCCATGGATCAAACACACCCCGAACCCCGGCTCCATGACGTCTTCGACTCACCTTCTCATCTACCCTCATCCTTATCTCATTCCCCCCATCTCAACCCCCACTAACTACCCAACCCCTAGTCGACCAACAAACCCACAATTCCTACTTCAAAATGACCGACGACACCCCCCGCCACTGGAAAGGTGAACCAGGCAACAGACACGAACACGTCAACCCCATCGACGGCGGCGGAGCCAAAAGCCCCATAACGCGCGCCGCCTGGGCCCTCACACCAGAAATGGTACGCAATCTTGGTAACCGTCGCGTATGTCCTATCCCTGTTCCTCTATCCTGCAGAATCTAACATCCCGCAGAGCTCCGACGCATCCGATCAAAACGCACCGAGCTCACCCGAGCGACGTCGTTCCAGCGGGGGATCAGGTGCGGGCTTGTTCTCGAATTTGCAGACGCAGAAGAGGGAGAGTTCGGATGCTTCTATGGCTGGACGGAGGGCTAGTTGGAATGAGCAGAGAGAGCAGGGGGGCTTTATTTCGAAGTTGTGGAATGATTATACTCGTGGGAAGTGAGATTGTTTCTGATGCGTTTTATGCTTTATCTGGAAATTGGAATGCCAATGGTTTGGTTTCTTGATGATGTGGATTTGAATGCTGATGATCAAGGAATCTGTTCGTAGGCTAGATAGATGTAAGGTAGGTAACATCTCTCGGCTTTCATTGGGATGGACTTGCAACCAGGGCTCTTCGGGAAGATGTCACCTGCGTGGACGTCGGGAGGAAGCATCACAAATTGAAGTATCTTGGGACCTGTGATTTAAGGGAGTACTTGTAGTTTCGAAGAAAGCCGGGGAGATGCTCTTAGTGTGGGATGTAATAAGAGCTAGATGTTGGAATATGACTAGGCCTGTTGTCTGTAGAAAAAACCATTGGTGCCCCCATCAACTTGCAGCTCTAGGTAAGGTTGGAACTACAGGACAAGGTGCGGGAGGAAGTAGATGAGAGGTTGGTTTTCCTAAAATAAGTCCTCGGGCTCAAGTTAGCACCTGCACAAGCCCACAGATCCATGGGTAGCGTTGGTGGAGGAGGACCGTGCTTTGAGGCTTTTGTCCATTAGGACAGTACTAGATAGAGCGGGAGGCTTTTGATAGAATGAATTGGAAGTATCCAGCTGGAACCTTGGACCGTGGACGTCTTCTGAGGGTTTCCAATTGCCCGATGGCAGAGGGAAAGTTCCATCAGAAACATTACTTCCTATGACCAGAAGCATCACATCTGATCCAGAGTGTCATTGCAATATCCGTCCGCGAGCTCATTCTTCTCCCTGGGTATCCAGCGGTACTCCACGGATCCCTCCTCTTTCAATCTGTCATCAAGCTCAGAAGCTTCCATCAGTAGATCACGATTCGCAACAGGGTTGCCTGCAGCATTGATCCACCCATTTCTGCTCCACTTGTAAATCCACTTTGTCATACAGTCAACGGCATATCTCGAATCGGAATAGATTGTGATATCGAGCCATGGGTTGCTGGCAAGCTCTCTATACTTCTTTAGGGCTTGCAGCAGAGCCACGATGATGGCTGTGATCTCGGCACGCTGATTTGTCGGCCTTGGATGCCCGGGTAACTTTATCTTCCAGGCTTTGTGAGTCCCGTATTTTGTCTTGAAAACGGCGGCAGCGGCTCCTATTGCTCCCGCTCGTCCGTTGCGTCTACAGCCACCATCGGTGTAGATATCCATGATGTAGACCATGTCTACGAGGGGAGATTGTGCCGATGAGTTTGCACGAAAAGTGTATGAGCCAGGTAGAGCTGTGGGTATCGTGGTCAGTGATCCAAAAAGTAAGATTTTGCGGAGGCATCTGTTGCTTACCAGACTGCTTATTTTCAGCCTGGATACTTTTGAAGGGACGCCAGTATGGAAGCAAAAGAAGGAGGGACCCGATAGCTTGCCGTGGAGCAATGGGATACCCCAGTGCACAAAGGCAAAGGGAGACCAAAACAGATATCGCGATGAGGAATTGTATGACAAGATTTCTCTGGAGAGAGGGAGAGAGAGGGAGAGGGAGCTGGACCAGGCGTTATCAGTTAAGAGGCCATACAAGGAAAGAAGCAAATAGAGCAAACAAATAGAGCAAACGGCGCAATCACGTGGTGTGGGAGATCTCCACGTCACATGACATGACTGTATTTCCATAACCAACAGGAACGAGTAGACACAGGACAGTAGGTACCAAAATGACATTTTGACCGAAGTTGACCCTCGTCCATCAGTACAGTACCTGAACTGACAACCCATGGATGGATGGAGGCTGATGACCTCTTGCTGTCACCGTCCCCTGCTCTGAGTAGTCCTCTTGACGATTCGAAATCAGGCTAGGGATTACAAACAGACGACTTGGAAAAGTATGGCCTCGTCGGTCTGGGAAACTTCCCACTGGAGATCCTGCATATGACCTTGGGCCATTTAGAGGTGTGTACACGCGGACGCCCACTGTCTGAACCCCTATTTTGTTCGTCTACCAATGATTCGGTGCAGCCACGGGCCCAGCAGCCTGCCTCGTACCCCGAGGAGCGTCACTTACTGCGCACCCTGTGCCTCGTCTCCCGGCAATTGGGGCAACTAGTGGAACCAATCTTATACCAGGAGTTCATGCCGGGATATGGCAACCCGTGGTGCTATAATCATTACACTTGGAACCGTCGACTGACCGCTTTTATGCGCACCGTGGCTCACAGACACGATCTTGCCACCCGTGTCAGGCGAATCTACATTCACCCGCATCTGATAACCGACCTCGGCATCGAGGAGTCCAAGGAGGAATGGGCCGGAGACTCACCCGAGGTATTCCCCCAATATTCGAGACCGATCACCCAGCAAGAAGCGCAGGATACCCTCCGAGAGGTTGCGCAGGCGCTAGGGAACGACGCCCTACGCTCTCTTTCCGCCGCCGATCTGATAGCTGGTCTGATGGCAGAGCTCCCAAATTTGGGACACCTCTGCCTGCACATCGGTTTACCTGTCCGTTTAATGCTAGGCTCGGCCGGGGAGCTCAGGACTCTCTTCAGCCGCTAGCGGAATCCACACGGGATGCTTTAACTTTGTGCCGTTGGAGGAGCATCTTTCTGCGTTGCCGTTGCCGACAGAGGATGATTTCCCCTAGTGACTTTTACCGGTGCTACCTTGCGGTTTGCCGAGACTCGCCGAGGCTAGGAACCAGCGGGTAAACCTAGGACCCTTATGCTATTCTCTAGTCTGCTACTAGAGACTCAACCCTTTTTATTCTTTCTTGTTATAGGAGGTTCAACTGACACTCATAGTCGGACTGAGAGGAAGTATTACGTCCAGCAGACTCCCTAGGTCCTGCATCCATACTTGAAACAGGGATGGAATAGGTATGTTCAAGAACCCCTTTGGCACTGACAATCTGGGCATAAACGGTGCCATTAGCAGGCACGCCCAACCCACGCATAGGGAGTACTCAGAGCGGGGTTCTTAGAAATCCCTGCAGTGCGGGAAAGCCGAAATATAGGCACCTTCCCGGAGGTCAGCTGCATGGATTCGATGGATCAGGCCATGGCGGTTGAAGAACTTTAAGAGAACTTAGGGTGTTTGGGTACCCCGTAGCTTTACCATTGTGTCAGCGATGTGAACTGTGGAAATGAGACCGAGGGAGAAGACAGAGAAGAAAGCTAGCTTCGGTGTATGTCTGGTCAAAGGCATCCGTCTCGGAGAGGTACTTAGCCTCGAAGATATGGAGAGGTCTCCGCCATCACGGTAGGCTTGGAACTGGTCCAGCACCGCCTGCGCCATCCACGAGTCCCCTGGAGCTTGAAGAGTCCGTCTTTGTTCTGTCCCCACTATTGACTCCAAAGTAAGTGTCTGGTGATGAACATCGCGTAGCTCATAAGTAGCAACCTAAAGGCCCAGCCAGGCTAGTAGTAAGAGGACTCTCATGCTGACCATGGGGTGTTCAGCGCAAATGCATATATTTTTTTTTCCCTCCGTTCACACCTACGCAGTCCAAAAGACCCTTTTCAAGTGCCTCGTACTCGTTTGTCTATACTAAGCCGCAATTCCCCTTAGATAGTTATCCTCTAGCGTCTTACTTAGCACAGCGCTAAGCACGCTACTCGCTGGCTGTCCAAAGTAACGGGTGGAAAGGCGGCCGTTTCTGACGCCAGAGGCTGTCATTTTCGGCATCGATTTCACAGGTCCTATATTCTAGGGTGCAAAATGTTCAGCAAAACCCAGAGGATAGGACATGGGCGGGAGGGATCCGGGTCTAAGCATGTTTATATGGCGTCCAGGTGTGTTTGGGAACGATTGGCGAGACAATTCCAAAAGGCGAAGAATGGAAGATGGACTAGACTCTCGCCGCTGGTACAAGGCGCGGGATATAACTGTGCATTCTTTTCTTGGCTGGACATTTCTTTGGCTGGATTCTTACGTTGATAATGAATCAATGCTTCAAATGGCGAGTTCGTCTGAAAGCATTAAATGCCCGATGCAGTAATGGATCTATGCAACTGGTAATGCAATGCCATAACTTGTCTATAAAAATTGACAGACACAGTGAGGGGCGACGGCAAGTAATGCCTCAAACTTCAAAGGTACAACACTACACACTACGAGATCTACTGCTACGCAAGAGGCACCAGGTGTAGACAGCAACGACAAGAGAGAGGCCAGATAGTGGTACCCCCTCCCACCACAGCAGACTGTGAGGAAGAGAGACCCGACTCTTCGACGAGGTTCAAGACCAAGTCGAGCGAGCCGCGGCCAGCCATCAGGACAGCAGTCCAGTGCCAGCCAGCCCTTTTCAACAATGGTTATGCGGTAAACAACACCTCATGTGCAGCCTTCATTGTGAAAAGGAGAGAGCAATTTGGTTCAAGGTAGTGGATTCATGTCTCTAACACGCCTATCCTGGTTGCCGTGGAAGAAAAATAGAAAAGGTTTCAGAACACCATATCCGACGCAGGGAACAGGAGCAACCTGGGCCGTGTTTTTGTTTCGGGGAAATTTTTGGGCTCCCTTCGATGCATCGTAAATCACAAGGTTCAACCGTCCCCCGCCATCCTCATGTCTTGCGACATTTACCGCACGATGCCGTCGAAGCGGTTCTTGAACCACTTGATGGTCTCGGCCTCGTTGATCTTGTGGCGGACACCGATGGAGGACTTGCAGCGGCGACGCTTGGCAACACGCTCACCGGGGCGGGTCCTATAGAAGAAAAAAAATTGTCAGTTTCTTTTCCCGGTAGTGGATTTCCGAGGCCTCTTCATAGGAGAGCCTCCATTGAGTGGTGCACTCACATGCAGCAGTAGAAGTCCATGCCGTAGATACCAATACCGGGGTCGTACTTGATGCCCAGATCGATGTGCTCGGAGATACCGAAACCGAAGTTGCCGGTCTCGGAGAAGTTACGGCGGCGCAGCTCGTACTCCTTGACCTTGAGGCCACGCTCGAGGATCTCCTCAGCCTTGGGGCCACGGACGGTAACGTGAACGGCGATCTTCTCGTTACGACGGATACCGAAGGTACGGACGGTGTAGCGGGCCTTCGAGTAGACGGGGGTCTGACCAGAGAGCTGCTCGAGCACCTTGGCGGCACGAGTAAGTCTGTCACCAGACTCGCCGACGGAGATGTTCAGCACGAGCTTCTGGATGCGCAGCTCGCGCATGGGGTTTGTGTTCTTGTCCTTGGCGTCCGACTACATTTCTGTTAGACCGTGCGACGCGATTGAGAGAAAGTGTCGGGGTGGTCACATACCATGGCGTTGGGTGTGGGCGTGGAGGTGGTTGTCGACGAGATCGAAGGAATCTGCAATGCACAAAAAGTGGTTTGTGTGGGCTTTGGGTCACGGGACTTCAGTCACGAGAATCGGAAGCGAGAGGCTTGGCGCTTATGTAACTAAATCAGCAAGGCTCGCTGACTCATCCTCTCCAGAACTTGAGTCCGGTAACCCAAAGCTAAGCTTGTGTAAAGGATCCCGCGTCTCGCTCGATCTCTTCCAGTCAAGAGAGCCTTCTAGCTGTCTTATTACTTTTTGGGCTCAAGTCGCATTCGTGCGCGCTATTTTTAGGCAAGATGGCTGCCAACAAGCAGGGCAAGATGGTGAGTATCGGTCCCTCTGTGCATCCCCGACTCGTGTGCTCAATGGCTGTCGCTAACTTCTTTCATCTAGCAAAACCTCGTGAGTTCAATTGAAAGGCTTTGAAATTCTGCTATAAGCACATCTGACATATTTCCAGATCAACTACCGGATGCGCGTGACGCTCAACGATGGTCGCCAGATGACCGGCCAGATGCTGGCCTTTGATAAAGTCGGTCTGTCCTGCGTCTCATGAAGTTACGGAACTGACTTCTCAATCTCTTTCACAGCACATGAACCTCGTTCTCGCCGACACAGAAGAGTTCCGCCGCATCAAGCGCAAGTCCAAGGCCGCTCCGGGTTCCACGAACACCCAGGTCGAAGCGGAAGAGAAGCGAACCCTCGGTCTCACCATCGTACGCGGTACTCAGGTTGTTTCCTGCTCCGTTGACGGACCCCCTCCCGCAGACCCCTCTGCGCGACTCGGTGCTACCGGTCCCGGCGCTGCTGGCGCTGCTGCAACTCTCGCCGCCGGTCCTGGTATCAGCAAGCCCGCTGGTCGTGGCCTGCCCGTTGGACTCGGTGGTCCTGCTGCTGGTGTTGGTGGTCCCGCTCCTCCCATGGGTGGTTTCCCTCCTGGTGGTTTCGCGCCGCCCCCGGGATTTGGTGGTCGTGGAGCACCCCCCGGTGGACCTCGTAAGTGATCTCCGATACTCGATAACATGTAGATATACTAACTCTTGTGGCCCAGCTGGCTTCGGTCCTCCTCCTGGCTTTGCTCCCCCAGGTGCTCCTCGTAAGCATTATCCCTCCCTCAGATGAAACTTTTTACGGTTTAAGCTAACAATTTTTTTTCTTGCAGCTGGCGCTTTCCCGCCTCCCCCAGGATTCCAGCCTCCGGGTCAGGGCCGAGGCTACCCACCACCGGGCTTCGGCGGTCGATGATTGAATAGATGTGCACTGAAGATGATTCAACGCTTCATATCATCAGCGATCTGTTTTCGCCTGGGAGGAATAGCGACGGTTCGGTGCTAGACGGAGCCCACAGTCCTCATTTCGGGAAAGGAAACAGCGTATGGGTTAGATAACCCAGTCTACCGGGCCAGGCGTTGCGGCGCATGCGGGTGGAGGTCGTGTCAAGGGTTGGAAAATCCATGAAATCCTTTTTAAGATTTGCATTCAGTTACCAAATAATGCTAGCTAGCTCCTACGACCCCTTGTCGCAAAATGCATTACATATCTGTTTCCAGGAAAGCTTTTACCTTGTATATGCGTTCTAGTATTAATCTATAATCTCTCAAGTGCTTGGCTGGCAAACGATATATATGGTGATGTTGGGAGTCTCAGAGCAACATTATATTTCACAATTCTGATACTTGAACACAGACGAAGTTTCGCAAACCCTCTCATATGTAACTACCCCCGACCGCTCAATACCTATTTACCTAACCTCAATATTCTTCAAGTATATCTGCATAGACGGAGATAAGAACGAGTCGGCCGTAGAGCACGTGACATACGGTCAACGCCGGTTGAGTCGACTAATTCCGCACCCGCAGACCCCAACCCCAACCTTGGAACATCACTACGACCTCTAACCCCGTGTGTCCTCCAGCAACTTATTATGGCTGCTGTTATCAAGGCTATCAACGCCAAAATCCGCTCCAACAAGGTGGCGGACTATATCTGCTCGACCCGTACGTTCTGAACCCGCCCCGAGTTTCCCGTCCCCAGTCACCGAGACCGAGATCGGATATACGAGTCCCACCCGACAAAGACAAGAAGAAGATTGCTCGTCTTTCATGATAGAGTGATGTTTTCTCCTTGAACTTGAGCTTGGATTGCTTGCAGACCAGATTGCTGACAATTATGTAGACTTCTGGGGCCCTGCCTCCAACTTCGGTATCCCCATTGCGGCTGTGATGGACACCCAGAAGGACCCTGAGATGTAAGTTGAACACAGACGTGGAATTGTTCCCGCCATTGTAACCCTAGCTGCGAGCCACACAAGTGAACATTGCTAACTCGGCTCCGCGCAGTATCTCCGGCTCTATGACCGCTGCTCTGACCGTTTACGCTGCTGTTTTCATGCGCTATGCTCTCGCTGTCACCCCTCCGAACTATCTCCTCTTCGCCTGTCACTTGACCAACTTCGGCGCTCAGAGTACTCAGGGATACCGTTACCTGTCCTACTGGAAGTACGTTTCCCTTGAAGCTTCGTATTCTCTTATACATGCTCTCTTACCTACATAATCATGACCGAAACTAATCATTGCTTCCTATCTGCAGGTGGGGCGGCCGGGAAGCTGCGCTTGCCGAGCAGGCTAAGAAGGGCAAGGAGGCCGCCGAGGCCGGTGCGTAAGGTTGTACTTTTTCATCTTTGGTTTGGGCAAGTTTTGTATCTCGTTTCGTCGCATTGCATATCTATACACCTGCTTTCAGTTCGTGCCAGAGTGACTGGTCATTCGTTGGCCTGTGGAAGGAAAAATAGAGCTGTGTAGAGAGGATATT
Source organism: Penicillium decumbens (assembly GCA_027569385.1). Taxonomy (NCBI): domain Eukaryota; kingdom Fungi; phylum Ascomycota; class Eurotiomycetes; order Eurotiales; family Aspergillaceae; genus Penicillium; species Penicillium decumbens. The sequence goes on from JAPDEZ010000020.1 coordinate 15,519, forward strand.
GCCCTAAGAATGGTGGGCTGCAGTGGACAGGGGATGCTCTTGACCGGCGAGATCCACATTAGACATACAGGTGGCTAATGTGCCTGTCTCAGTTACTGTACATAGACTACATTGAATTGAAATGCTTCGGAATGGACTTCATTACTCAGAATGATTTTTAAACATTGCCTCCAAGAATAAGGACTTATCCAAGTTATGAGCTCAGCCAGGAGTCCGAGGTAGAAAGGTTTGTCTGAATGTGGTCATCCCATATATAAAGGCGTCCCATAAAATCCACAAATAAATGGCCTATCTATACACCAAGGGCCACGCAACCCAAAAGAAAACCCGCCACATACACTGGCGAACAGCTGAACAAACCATGAACACCGAGCTTCTACTATTCTCCGCCCATGCGTATAAGAAGTAAACAAGAGTACAAGCAGATGCTATGCCACAATTTCGAAACACAACTCAATTACACCAAAGATGAATTGCCGGGAAGGTTTGTTCACTTGGAATCACAGTATCCGGGGCTTGAGGGAGCCTCGGCACCACCCACCCAGTTTTGGAGAGTTAGCGCGGTCGTATAGATGCAGCAAATGACACCAAAGGTGGCGAGGGTGATGTCGGCGATTGCTTGGCGCCTGGAAGTAGCACAAGCACGGAGGTGAAGAAGGGGCTGCATTATAAAGTTAGTATGTGAGAGCTAACAAAATGACAGAGGAAACATACCGGGTACACATAGATCAGCGGAACACAAGCAAAGCTTCCGACTAGCGAAACAAACTTGTCCAGATTATCGGCGCCGCACCAGGCGACAACTGCACAGACTATCACCAGGAAGAAGCGGAAAGCGTTTTTCTTCCATTTGATATACGGGTTGTACTTGCCGCTGCGAGTGAAAAGCTCGTTCTCCATGATGCGAATAGCAGGGAAGAGCTGCAGGGGTGTACTCAGGAGGATAGCGAGCGAGTACAGGAGCTGGACGACGTTGACAAATTTGTCATCCTGAGGCAAGTTCAGAAGGATGACAGTCTTGGTGGATGATCCGTAGGCTGCGTAGCTCAGTCCACCTGCAGACAAGAAGATCAAGGTGATGATGACCATGACCCCGGCGAGCACACCGGGGAACCGATGAGGCTGTTTCATCGACTCTTGAATAGGGATAATCAGGCCAATACCCTCGTAGGTGAAGATTGCGGTTCCGATAAACATGGACCAAGTGGCTGGGTTGAAGGAAATGATATCGGAGACTCCACCATTGCCGATCAAGGTGCTAGCATCATAATAGTAGATGTATAGCAGACCCAGAAGGATAAAGACGTCCGCAATGAGAGCGGTGAACCCAAGCTTGCTGATATCGCGGATCAGCGAGAGGGGCAGAAAGATTATTAACTGCATCAACACCATAAACTTGATGTCGATGAAGGACTCGCACTTGCTCACGGCCAGCACAAACGCCTGCAGGTTCTGCGAGACGAAAACAATGTATGCCGACACGAATCCCAACTGACTCAACACAATCGAGCCGAGAATGACACGTCTCATGTGCTTTCCAAACAGAACGCCACCAATATCACCAAAAGAGCCCTCGATCTTCGTGCGGGTGTTGACGAGTAGGATGAAGGCGTAGTAACTCAAAAGCGAAACCCCAAGAAGCACCATGCTGCTGAACAGCATACCTCCATTCAAGAAAGCCCGGGGTAAGAAAAGAATACCAGTACCCACGAACGACTTCAGCAGCAAAAGAACAGCACCAGTGGTGGTGGTTGTTCCTGCAGGCGCCCGCTGCTTGTGCTTGCGTTTCCTGCGACCAGCTCCATCTCCCTGAAGCAGCGCCGCATCCTCTCCAGACTCTCTGCGCTCATCATTCTCATCGTAAGCATCGGACGAGAAGTACTCATCCGGGCCCAAGACCTCATCATCCTCTTCCAGCTCTTCACCAGCAAAGTGACCGTAGAGAGTCAAGAATTCCAAAAAGCTCGTCGTAGGTAGCTGAGGCTGTGGAGGCGCTGCTCCTGAATTTGATCCAGCCTGGCTTTCACGGTGGGGACTTCCAGCGGTTCTCCGTAGGAAATCTCTCCGGAAGCCGCCTGGCACCTGGATTGTGTGGATATCTTCCGTGTCTGTCTCCGGGGCAGGTCGACTGACACTGAAGCTCTTGCTACGGGGAAAACGACCAGACTCTGCATCCTCCGCCCAACGGTACACTGCACGGGTCATATCACCTCCCTGCAGCTGCAAACTGGAGAACTCATCGTCACCGAGGCTGGTCCCAAGCTCCGAGCCAGTTTCGCGATGCCCCGCGCCGTTCTGGGGAAGGACAAGATGTCTCTTCACGACTTCTGGATCTTCATACGGAATCGAGTCAATGCCGTTGTCGTTCCTGGTGTCGATGGAGCCGTACTGTGAAGCCACTGGCCGGTTCTCGAGAGTGGACTGTAACGCGGGGGAGCCAGCCATTCGGGAGGGGTTACCGAACCTTGGAGGCGAGCGACCGAGGTTCTCTTGCAGCTGTGATGCGATCATAGACTGACCGGGACCGGGCAGCGAGGATGGATCGTCCACATAACGGAAATTCTGTTCGGATGTGCTTGTCGCAGTGGTCATAGGTCGGCTAGTGGGAATACCCTGACGGGACGAGGGAGAGGTCCCCAAGGACGGTGAGGGAACTGGGGAGGCAAGTCGGGCAATCGAGGCCTGTCTGTTCCCAGTATCTGGAGCAGGAGACGTCGAACGAATGGAGGATGTAGAGATAGGCATTGAGCGAGCCGGGTTCAACGATGGACCCTCACCGTTGTCTGCCATGGTAAATTGATGGTCTCAGAGGAAAAGTCTGGAACCAGAGACCAAAGGACGCGAGAAAAGCAGACTCTGTCAAGACCTCATAGAACATGAAGCTCAAAATGGCAGGAAGTGGCTTATCCTGGAAGTCAAAGGAGAGTCAAGACCAGTTTTGGCATTTGCACTGTTTGATTCTTCAACGTCATTTGTTCGGACGTGCAGTGACGCAGGAAGTCGACTTGGACCCTTAATTTTTTTCTTGCAGCTATCTGGCCTTCTTCTTTCTTTTGTTCTCCTTCTATCCATTTGGACCGACGGTGCCGTTCTCATGCTCTCGTGGTGTCATCGCCCTTAACGGCCGAGAACCGAGAACCGAGAACCCGTCATGTCTCGGAGACGCCCGAATTTCTCAACTCGAACTGCCCAAGAAGATGTCGCGCGTCTCGATCCCAATGAGCAGACTGGATCGTCTCCCACTGACCGAGGTCGCTTCCTCCAGTGGCGCTCGAATATCTGGTCTCGTCCTCGCGAGGGGGACTCGACGGAGAGCTCAGGACACCAGCGCCATGCAGCATCCTCAAGCCCATTTGATGGCTTATCTCGACTGTGGCAAAGAAAGATACACGACGAACAGGGACAGGAGGATAATGAAGAGGGTGTGGCACCGCATATGCCACTGTCGGCTGGACCTCTGCGTGATTCCAGTATCGACAAGAAGGACAGGCATTTACATCGGACTCGGTCGACGGAGGAGTCAAAGAAGCTTGGCACGTTTTCCGGCGTGTTTGTTCCTACGACATTGAATGTTCTCAGTATTCTGATGTTCATTCGTTTCGGGTTTATTCTAGGCCAGGCTGGGATACTGGGTATATTAGGTAAAATCTCCCTTGGCAGTCTGATTAGACAAGTGAGAGACTAACATGACCAGGACTGCTCATTATTTCCTACATGATCAATCTGGTAACGACTATGTCTCTGTCCGCTATTGCGACCAACGGTACAGTCAGAGGCGGAGGTGCATACTATTTGATTTCCCGGTCACTGGGACCCGAGTTTGGAGGCTCCATTGGAATTGTATTCTACTTGGGCTCTGCCTTCAATACCGGTATGAATGCAGTTGGCTTGGTTGACTGCTTCACTCAAAATTTCGGAGTCCTCTCTGGCAGCATGGCCAAATTCATGCCGGAGGGCTTTTGGTGGCAGTACCTGTGGGGAACCATCATTCTCATTCTCTGCACTGCCATCTGCTTGGCAGGGAGCTCTATATTCTCAAGGGCGAGTAATGGTCTGCTGGTCATTCTTCTCGTGGCAACATTCAGTATACCATTGTCTGCCCTCTTCATGAAGCCGTTTTCTTCACCCAAAGAAGGCGTCATGTTTACGGGCCTCAGTGTGCGGACTCTGATGCATAATCTTAAACCGCACCTGACCAAAGGTGCTGCAGGAAGTCAGATGAATAAAAGAGAGAATTTTCAGGATCTCTTCGGTATCCTGTTCCCTGCCACGGGAGGGATTTTCGCGTAAGTGAGCAAGCACCATTGGCAAATTATAATTACTCCCTGGCTAACTCGCTACTAGTGGTGCTAGTATGTCGGGAGATCTGAAGAACCCAAGCAAATCCATCCCTCGGGGCACATTGGGAGGTCTTGCTTTGACCTTCATCACGTACACACTGGTCATTCTTGCTATGGCGGCTTCGATTACCCGAGAATCTTTCTATAACAACGTGAACGTTATTCAAGTCGTAAGCCGCTCTCTTTTGGAAGTTCCCACGGCATTTTCTAATGCTCTGCAGGTCAACTTCTCAGATACTATAATTCTGCTCGGAGAATTTGCGACCAGTTTCTTCTCCGCGCTCATGGGAGTGATTGGATCCGCGAAGCTGCTCCAGGCAATTGCTCGAGATAGCTTGCTCCCTGGATTCAGACCCTTCGGCCAAGGGACAAAGAAAAATGACGACCCCGTCTATGCCATTATCGCGACCTATATCTTTGCGCAGGCCACAATGCTGTTTGATATCAACCGCATCGCGTCCTTCGTGACAATGAGCTACCTGATGACGTTTTTAGTGATGAACCTGGCTTGTTTCTTGCTGAAGATCGGTTCTGCGCCCAACTTCCGACCCTCCTTCCACTACTTCAACTGGCAGACTGCAGCAGCAGGGACACTCGTCAGCGGGGTGAGCATGTTCTTTGTGGACGGACTTTATGCCGCCGGGTGCATAGGAATCCTACTCATGCTTTTCCTGTTGATTCACTACAGCTCGCCGCCCAAGGCATGGGGTGATGTCAGCCAAAGTCTGATCTACCATCAAGTGCGCAAATACCTACTTCGTCTGCGACAGGAGCACGTCAAGTTCTGGCGACCGCAGATTTTGCTCTTCGTGAGCGACCTAGACCGACAGTACAAAATGGTTTCCTTCTGTAACTCGCTGAAGAAGGGCGCGCTGTTTGTTCTGGGCCATGTACTCGTCACTGATGACTTTTCAGCGGCTGTCCCGGAGGCGCGCAGACAGCAGACAGCTTGGACGAAGCTTGTTGAATATTCCAAGATCAAAGCATTTGTCAATGTTGCTATCTCCCCCTCGGCGGAATGGGGCATGCGGAATATTGTCTTGAACTCCGGGCTAGGAGGCATGCGACCTAACATTGTCGTCATTGATCAGTTCCGAGAATGTCAGTCTCTGGTGGAGAACCTGTCTCTTTCAAGTCATCGCAGAGAGTCGACCAAGCCGAGACGTCGATCTTCTGTTGTTGGCTCGACTGACGGCTCTGATGACCCTAATCGAGCAAACAAGGGAATGACCTGTCAAAGTTACGTGACAATCCTTGAAGATCTTCTCTTCAAGCTCCGGATCAATGTCGCCGTCGCTAAGGGATTCGAGGATCTCGAAATACCGGATCCCAACGGTCGCAACACGAAGAAGTACATAGATCTGTGGCCGATCCAGATGTCCGCCGAGATTGGAGCCGACACCGAGAGCAAGAAAAATGTGCTGACTACCAATTTCGACACGTACACCCTTATTCTTCAATTGGGCTGTATTCTAAACACCGTGCCCTCGTGGAAGAAAACATATCGATTGCGAGTCGCCGTGTTTGTCGAATACGAGACAGATGTCGAAGATGAAAGAGGCCGAGTAGAGGCTCTTCTAGACAAATTGCGGATTGAGGCGGAAGTTCTCGTTTTTTGGCTTGCATGTGGAGATCTGAAGACATATCGCATCCTCGTCAACGGCGACACGTCTTCTGAGATGAGTGACGCGCTAGAGAATGTCGATTCTGTGCTCCGGGAGGAAGAATGGTGGCAAGGAGTTGTGAAAGCACGCAACCACGTACAAACCTCCCAAGATCAGGACCTAGCAGGCGATGAATCCCAGCAAGGCCTCACCAGCCAAGACAACGGAAACCGGGCGTTCCACCAGCAAGTGATGGGTCTGCGCAAATTAATCCAGTCCACTGGACGCAGACGATCTGTCTCTAGCTTCCGAGCGCTGGGAAGTGTCAACCTGGGCATGCAGACCCACCGTCTGCTGGATGCGTTTGTTGACTACGACGGTGACAACTCGTCCGGCGAGAGCAGCGACGACGACAGTGACTTGGATCCATACACAAGCGACCAAGAGATCGACGGAGACGACGAGAATGAGAACTCTGGTGGCCCAACGTCCAATCGCACCCGAAGCCAGACCATCTCTGGCCCTTCACAACCACTTGTGCGGATCACGAGCGACGACCAGAGCCCCGGGACGAGTCCATTAAGGCCAACTGCACCGTCGCCATCTTCCATAGGGCAAGGCTCAAATTCAAGCCAGCCAATTTCCTCGCTAACGACTACCGGCGACAATGCCTCCCCGAAAAACAAACCACTCGGCCTCCGCCCAACCATGAGCCGCTCCGCCTCCAGCAACCGCTTCAGCTCCTCGCCCATCCCCGAAGCCAAAGTCAACCCCGAAGAAGAGGCCGGTCCATCGATCATGTTTGCCGCGAATGCCAGTCCCCCGCGCTTCCAGAACAAGCTTGACTCCATCTACGCCCGACGCCCATCTCCTGTCTCGCCTACCTCCCCTGGTGGCAACAGCGGCCACAGCCAAACAGCTTCTGGCTTCCCCAGATCTGCTTCCGTCCCGCTGTCTTTCAACGACCTACCCAGCCGAGCACAGCATTTGATCTTGAACGAATTGATGGCTCAGCAGAGGAGCGAAACAGCCGTTATCTTTACAACGCTGCCATCTCCGGTGGAGGGAACGTCTCGCCGTGAGGAAGATAGCTCCTCGTACTTGAGTGATCTTGAAGTGCTCTGGCAGGGCTTGCCGCCGTGCCTGCTGGTCCACAGCAATAGCATGACTGTAACGATGAACCTATAACGACATGTGCATATTCTGTATAGCGTCATTGATTATATAGAGCGAATAGACCATTTCGAGGTACTAAGTGCCTAGGTATCTGTGTATAGCCCGTAGTGACACTAAGGATTCACGCGTACTCCATACCTCCGAAGCTACAGAACTCAATCGATTAACTAACCTCAGACTAAAGTCGTTTCTGTATGTCAGAGTGGCCACACGGAGATCAGCGGGGCACCCAAGTCCCGGGGTACTACGCAGAGCTGAATGAGGCCCTAGAATGATAAGACCTCGTAGGAATCACTGCGAACCCGCTTGAACCCGTCTTTAAGCGAATGTACTCAGAACAAGCACCAATGAGAACTGCAGGATTGCAGGGTCTATGATTGGACCAGAAGCGTTCCCTAGTATACAACGTAGTCGCTAGCATTGGGAATTTCTGTTGTTTCTCTATTCGTACGATTGTTCTATTGAACAAGGAAGAGACGATTGAAGTCGATTGTTGTTGGCTGTACTCGATATGTTGGCGCTGTTTGTATAGTGTTTACCCTCACATTTCTCTTTTCTCTTCCTTCACCTCTTCACTTCTTCACTCTTCACCCCTGAATCTCCAATCTGGCCATGTCTGCCCCTGCCGCGCAACGATTGAATGGCGGCCTGACGGCATCTGCAAGTCGTCGCCCCGTTGCTCACTTCCTGCCCGACCAAGATAACGGACTCCCTGATCGCACAGGCGCGAATGGCCACGGCTCCGAAGATTCCCTCTCAGACAGCTCCTCCACAGCCTCCAGGGTAAACGGCACCAAACCACGACCACATATGGCTCGTAAGGCCTCTTCTCCTCTGGCCCCGGCCTTCATGGTATCTGCCCCGGGCAAGGTCATTGTCTTTGGTGAACACGCCGTCGTCCACGGCAAGGCAGCTCTAGCCGCCGCGATTTCCCTTCGATCCTACCTCCTTGTCACTACCCTCTCGAAATCACATCGCACAATTACTTTGGACTTCCGCGACTTGGGGCTTAGCCATACGTGGGACATTGATTCGCTCCCGTGGGACGTATTCCACCAGCCCGGCAAGAAGAAGTTCTACTACGACCTTGTCACCTCCCTCGACCCCGACCTTGTCGTGGCCATCGAGCCCCACCTCGAGGGCGTCTCTAAGGGCGTCCCCGAAGACCAGCGCAAGAATCACGTTCGCTCCGCCTCCGCCTTCCTCTACCTCTTCCTCTCCCTCGGTTCCCCGCAAAGCCATGGCGCCGTGTATACCCTCCGCTCCAATATCCCCACCGGGGCCGGCCTAGGTAGCAGCGCCAGTGTCTGCGTCTGCCTGAGTGCCGCGCTCCTGCTTCAGATCCGCACCCTCGCCGGCCCTCATCCTGACCAGCCCGTGGAGGAGGCAGAGACCCAGATCGAGCGTATCAATCGCTGGGCCTTTGTTGGCGAGCTCTGTATTCATGGAAGTCCCAGCGGGGTAGACAACACGGTTGCCGCGGGCGGCAAGGCTGTAATCTTCAAACGAGACGACCCAACGGAAAACCCTACGGTCATCCCCTTCCCCGATTTCCCCGAATTGCCTCTTCTTCTAGTCGATACTCAGCAGTCACGTTCGACCTCGACGGAGGTAGCCAAGGTCCGCCAGCTGAAGGAGACCCACCCTATCGTGACGGAATCGATTCTAAACGCTATTGACGAAGTAACGTGCTCCGCGCGCCAACTTATCGAGGATAATTCCGAGGGTGTCACCGAAAACATGCTCGACCATCTTGGGACCCTAATCCGCATCAACCACGGCTGCCTCGTTTCACTAGGCGTTTCACACCCCCGTTTGGAGCGCATTCGCGAACTCGTCGACTACGCCGACATTGGATGGACGAAGCTGACCGGTGCTGGTGGTGGTGGGTGTGCAATTACCTTGCTCCGACCAGATGCCAAGCCAGAGGATATCCGCGAGTTGGAAAGGAAGCTAGCGGAGGAGGGCTTCAACAAGTACGAAACCACCCTCGGCGGCGACGGCGTCGGCGTCCTCTACCCAGCCGTGCTCCGCAGCGGCTCCGACGACGACGCAGGCGGCGAGGAGATCGACCAGCAAAAGTTCGAAGAAGCCGAGGGCGCCGAGGGTATCGATCGTCTCGTGGGTGTTGGATCCCACGAGAAGTACGAAGGCTGGAAATTCTGGAAACGTGCCGCGCAATGATGATGCTGCACTTGGCTTTCCTTAGACCCATTCTCTTTGCCTGACCGCTTCATCACCGCCGGCTTTCTTGACACCTTATAATGGGCCTTTAATTTCGTCCCCATGGTTCTCCGGACCCATTTACGTTTCACGTCCTATTCTATGTACACATTATATTCCCCCAATACGCATTATACACCCTATTTAGAGAGCCATATCTGAAAAAGGTGTGCCTATAACTGGGCATCTGCTTCTGCATTCTTTTTTCTTTACCCGGCCCTTTTCCCGGTGTTTCGAGTCTTTCGGGTTTAGCATGAGCATGTCTATGGCGCTCTGTCGATAGAGAGCCGCGGGCTATTTGGATAAAATAATACCACCTAGGCATTTCAATCGGATAATACTATTTCACCTAGGCATCTCAATCGGATAATATTAGTTCTTCCATGTACTAAACGTAGAAGTATAACTATCCAATATTTGCATTGAAATGTATCTAGGTACGACGAAACGCTGAATGCGGAATGCTGAATAGACAATACCGAGTCAATCCATAATCATAGTACGGAGGTCATAACAGGCCCATATTCCGATGGATATACACTCCCATCCTATGTTCCCATCTCATCCCATCCCAATATGAGATACAATCACCCCATAGTCGTCTCCCACCCCTTCTCAATCATAATATCAACCCAATACGCATTCACTTCCCCAGCATCCATACGCTTCCACACCTCCCTCACAAGTCTTAAACACACATTGATCGGCTTTGGCGGAAGAACGTGCAAGAAAGACGTCAGACGACCGAGGATGAAACGTCGCGTTTGCGAGACTTCAATGGCTTCCATGGATACAGTGGGTGTCTCTGAGTCATTGGGTTGATCATTGCCACTTCCATCCTGGCTTTGGGATTGGGGCGGGAGGCGGAGTTCGCTGCAGGAGGCGACGAGGAGGAAGGGCTGGAGACAGCGAGTGCGGGATTCGAGGGGGATGGTTTTTAGGCGGGAGATTGTTGTTACGGCAAATTCGGTGAGCCATTTGTCGTATAACGTGTCGTTCATTTCGTCGTGTTGGTGGATATTTGGGGAAGAGAGCGATGGTGAAGTATAGGTGTGGTTTGAACGGGTATTAGCTGTGGTGCTGGGACTGGGATTACAGAATTCGGTAGGCATGTTCATGCTGTCTAGATTGATGGGGAAGAATGAGTCGCGGGATGACGGAGCTGTGTTGGAGAATCGGGTGCTGGGGTTGAGTCGGTCACGTAGTAGGTCTGGGAAAACACGGTATAGTTGCATCAGTCCTGTACAGCGATAGACCTCGGCCATAGTGAGTAAGTGCCAGACTGGGGTTTCGTCGTCGCCTGGGCTGACGATCTCTGCTTCGCTGGGATGTGCGAGGCCTAATAGGCGCTCTTCTAATTCACGGGCCTTTTCGATGGCCATCTGTGCGCGGGTGATGTCGGCTAGTGAGGTGAAATTCCTCGAGCGGATGCGTTTGCGTTCGCGCCGAACGAGTCGGCCAACTTCGTGCACTGCGAACTGAGTATCTTTGGCAATGCCGGTCCATGGGTGCGGGACTCGTTGTAGGACGAGTTGTTCGTCTGCTGGTGAAGCGCGAGAGTCGGAAAACACCATGGATTCATTATCCGCCACGAACGAAAGGAGCATCTCCCAGTAGATAAGAGCTTCTTCGAAGAAGCGGTAGTTGTTACTGCAGCTCTTGACAAAACCATATGCTGGGGTGTCCGAGGATGATGAGATGGAGTTGAGCTGCTTGCGGAGTAGATTGAAGAAAGATACGCCTAGGTCTTTCGGGTCATGCCAACTTGCAGTCTGGCCGAGCATAAGCAGCGCAAGTAGGGACTTGTCGTCCATGACTGCCTCACGGGTGATAATGCTGACGGCCTCGTCTCGCATTTTTCGGCCTATAGGGCCAAATTCGGGGAAGTCATTAACGAGCGTTGCGGCCGCCATGCTTTGCATTGTGCGGCACATGGCTAGTGATGAGTCCCATAGACGGGATACGGTGGTGCGGAACGGGTTCATCTGGCTGTCATAGCTAGAGAAGAGTGCAGCAACCTCCTTGAAATAATATTCAATGAGTGTCCAAGACGGGTTATTTAAAGGACGTGAGATAGACATCAGGTCTCGTTGAGGAGGGGCTCGCTGTGATTTGCGAGGGTAACTGTGCACGATGGACGAGGGCGAAAAGTCTCGATACACACTGCGTTGCTCTTCCTCACAACCGGCTGGGCTTATCAAGGACAAGATCCGAGATAGATCTGCAGCTGTATCTCCAGATTCCAAATTCAAGGGCGAACCTCGCTGCGAGAAGCCTGACCCGGGCCTAGGAGACGACGGGCATAGATCAGCCAGTTCCGGCAACGAAGCATTGCCCCGTAGATCCCACAGGTTATCGAGGGTATTTGAACCATCGTCTAATGCGAACCTTTGGGGCTCAGTATTATGCGATGGGCCGGCATTAGCGTCTTCCAGCGGCAACGCATCATTCTCTATCGGATCATTTGGTAATGGACTATTTTCAGCAACCGGACTCATACGCTTCCCATCAGAAGCACCCGGACTAGGCTGCTCATGCTTAGTGACCCAGCGCAGAGATTGGACATAGCCGGGACATCGAACACCCAAGCGAGTGCAGCGGCTGCAATACGGCTTCTCCTCTCCGCATTTGACCTATGACGGACGGGTTAGCGTCGGACGAACTCGCGAACGGACTCGGGGAAGCACCGACCCTTTTGCTCTTGCATCGCGCACAGCCGTTACGGGACTTTTTGACTCGTCGCATTACTGGTACTCTGATAGAGAATTGTTAAAAGCTATAAAGCCCGGCATGCTGAAGCGCAAGCTTGGGGCAACGACGTGCGGGGAGACGCTTATCTTGGGAGATAAAGCGGTCTTCCGAGGGATTGGAGCGATTCAGGATATTTTTGCCCTTTTGGTGATGGTGGCTATTTTCGTTCGACCAATAAGAGCGATATAGAGATGTGATGGTTGTACTGTACTGGCGATATTTGCTTAGAAGATAGTCCAAATAATCAACCTTGTCAGTTGAACATAGCCAAAGCAAAATGATGCAAATCGAATGGAGATCGATTTGCAGTATAGCTGACTCAGCATCACGGTCTTGGGCTTCGTAGTCGCTAAACTCGACGCTTTTGACCACACAGGACCATGGCTCATCTGATGAGATCCAGCAAGGTAATACATGCTCAATTTTGTGCGCTTTTAAGTACACGATGAAAGGCTAACACCGGAGATAGTCTCAAGCACTCAGGCTCTGCTCACTGGATTTATCGGTGTCGAGATCCCTTGCGCTGCGCCGGTCCAGGCGAATAGCCTCAAATTATACTCGGGCAACAGTAAGGCTGCAGCATGGTCTTTCAGCGAATAATTCCTTTCGCACATTTTACTCCCCCCCGACCAACATTGCCAGCGGACCCTCCCACATAAAGCAGACCTTAACCCCTGCTCTCCTCCAGCATGTCCGCAACTTTTGGTTCGATCACCTCAGCAGCGAGGATGCATTGATTCTTCCTGGCCAATCTGAGATGAAACGCTGGTTTATGCGTGATTCAGAGTTTGACAAAGCCTGCGTGTGAGTCCCGGCCAATCTACAATAATCACGCTCTAGAGCTCACAACAACCAGCGCCCAATTCCAACCAGCTTTAGAGGCAATCATTGCCTCTGGTGTATCGGCCACAGAAATCCTGGACGCAGTGGATACATCGTCACCTTTGACATGGCTCAGTATCCTCCTTCTCCTGGACCAGGTGCCGCGTAACTGCTACCGCGGCGACGACTCCAAGTTGGTCTTTAGCCGATTTGACCCGCTTGCAGAGGAAATTGCGCTACGTGCGGTTGATGCTGGCATTCCAACTCAGGATTCACATCTGCGATATCGACTTTCTTATCGGTTATGGTTCCACTTGCCTATGATGCACTCCGAGAATCTTGCTGTGCATGAGAAGGCTATTCAGAGGCATGAAGAGACTGCGAAAGACATGCACGATTTCATTCGCGGCGATGCGTCGGGTCTCGATAACGATGAGAAGAGATGCTATAACGTCCTTTCGAGTCAACAGGATGCACTTGATATGTTTTTGCTCACTATGCTTGACTTTGAGAAGAAACATAAGGTCATAATTGAGCGATTTAGACGGTATCCCCATAGGAACGCACCTCTTGGCAGGATTTCGACTGCTGAGGAGACTGCGTACTTGGAGAGCGGCGGTGAGACATTTACATAGACATTGGTTAAGGCTATTGTAAATAGGATATCTATATGCATGGCATCTATGCTTCCTGTAGTCCTTCGTTTCAAAAATCCTCACAGCACCGCCGTAGAATAGGGGATAGCATAGTCAGGAATGACGGGGAACTCATACATCTCTCCGTCCTTTTCCTTCGCAGCAATCCAAGCACCCAGAGCACCGAAAAGCTTTGGCACATTCGCCTCCTGGGAGAGGTCGATGGGCTGCAAGCCCTTGCCCATCTGCGAGATCTGAAGACCTGCCGCACCGGCTGTGACACCAAAGTCCTGCATGTTCAGCTTCTGGAGAAGGGCTCCCTTGACCTGTCCGGACAAAATGTGTGCGCAAAGGTTCGGTTCTTGGCAGAGAGCCCGACCAAGGCCGACTCCATCAACGGTGTCCAACGCCTTAACCATGCCCTCGACAGTCTTCAGGCCACCTGTCACGTAGGTCTTGGTCTTGGTCAATCCGGGAACGATAAGCTTGGCGAAGTCCAAGAAGAACTAGTTACTGTTAGTATAGCCCAGAAATTGTTCGAACATGAAAGTCGATATAAAATCAACGAATGGAGCAATACTTACTGCCTCACGCTCCATAGTCGAGGCCCTCTTCTGGTCGGCCAAGGGCCAGTTCTCATAAGTGCCACCAGACAGCTCGACAAAGTCGAAAGCATGCTCCTCGAGAGCCTGACAGAGCTGCTTAGCTTCATCAGGCTGGAAGCCCTTCTCCTGGAATTCAACACTGTTGATCTTGATGCTAACCACAAATTCCTTGCGAACTCTCTTGGCGATCTCATCTCTAACCTCCATGATCAATCTCATCCGGTTCTTCAGATCACCACCGTACTGATCGGTTCGCAGGTTGGTAGTAGGAGACAGGAATTGGCTGAGAAGATAACCATGAGCGCCATGAAGCTGGATACCGTCAAAACCAGCCTTGTCAAGGTATTCAGCCGCGTGAGCAAAGCCATCGATGATATTGGCAATGTCTTCTTGCGTTGCGGCACGGGGCTTTGCAAATGTCATACCCATAGGATCGCCCTTGACCTGCACGTCGCTGGCACTGATGGGGTTCGGTTGGAGATGCTTGGGAGTCTGACGACCCGGATGTCCAACCTGGGCAATAATGAGCATTCCGCCGGCCTTTCCAGCTGCTGCAAGTTGCTGGAAACGCTCGAAACGCTCGCCGGAGAACGGTGCATGTTGCGGGATCACAGGGTTTCCGGCTGTCTCCAGATGGCTGGGGTCGATCATGACATTGCCGGTCAAGTTGATTCCTATTTGGGCCTCGCCCCAGCTCTTGTAGGCCTGGATCAGTGCAGGGGAAGGAATACCGCGCGCATCGAGATTGGTGACAGAGAATGAAGCTAGACGTTCACTCATGGCACCCTTCATGAAGCGGTTCGGCGCCGTACGACCGGAAAAGGCGAACTGGAGGGGCTGGCCCAGGGGGCTAGGATCGACATCGGCGCACTCAAATCTCGGAGTGGAAGACATGTTGGGAGCTTTTGGGGAGGAGTAACTCCGAAGTATATGGTAAATATGCGGTATAAACGAGGTCAAGGAGCCAATTTGAACGGCGAGGAATTATTCTATCTTTGCCAATGCCCACAATTCAGCTAGTTAACTGGTTAGTTAGTTAGTTAGTTACCAGGTTTGCATTTATAAGCTCATCCGTCTCAAAACTTTCGGCACCAATTGGCGGCAAAGTGGAGCATTCACTGAGCGGATTGATAATCGTACCGAGGCCGATCCGTGGACGCCTAACTATTCAAAGCCGGAATGGCTGAGTACTAGCTAAGGCCTATTTGTGGTGATTGAGTTAATGTTTCAGACATTGTCGGTGGTAATCACTGTACAGAGTAAGAAGATGAGCTGTAGAAGAGGTCCCTGGTTGTAGTAGCCACATCGGATATACCAAGGACTATAAGTGGAGAGTACAAATGCTAGCTAAAGATATTGGTCCGGTCCATAGCCTGACCCGATTGCACAGTTCAACTTCCCGATGGCAAGAATGTTCCCCGGCGTCTGTCCTTCTCCGTGAGACGTTGCTTACCCGTAAGACTCATAGGGACCGGCGGTTTCAAGTACATTCGAGGATAGAAGTGCCAGGCTGCTTACTGCAAGAATATCTTCAAGAGGGGTGCTCCCACTCGGGGCAAGCGAACCACAGTCTCCAAAATCTTCCAGGATCTTGTCGATAACTTCCGCCTGGCCACTTATGTGCAGAAAATTTCCAATACAGGCGTGGATCTTGAGGAGATATGGATCAGGAAGTTCCCATCTTCCTTTGTGGACTGTAAACCGGATAATCCGGTCACTGG
Organism: Penicillium decumbens; assembly: GCA_027569385.1. Taxonomy (NCBI): domain Eukaryota; kingdom Fungi; phylum Ascomycota; class Eurotiomycetes; order Eurotiales; family Aspergillaceae; genus Penicillium; species Penicillium decumbens. The sequence goes on from JAPDEZ010000020.1 coordinate 31,396, forward strand.
GTAGATCTCGCATCGGAACTGAGGAAATTTCTGTGGAAAGTCTTGATATGATATTGGTGAATAACTTCGGTTTTTTCGAAAATCATTCTGAATTGACCGAATTTAGCGTGAAGTACGCTATTCAATATGAGGACGTTCTTCTCCGAATTAATCTCTTCAGAGGTAAAAGCCATTTTACGAAGGGCGGGGAAGTAACGTAGTAGATTGACCCAAATTGTCGTATGCCGATCTACTGACTGGCCGTCACTTGCTTTAAAAGATCTAAGTGCGAACGGAAGGATATGGGCGGCTTCGAGGGGGGGGTGTTGCTACGTTTGGTGGATGGGGGTGACTAGGACTATATATCCTGTTATACAACATTGATTGCCGTTCCTCTCTAGACACCGAGTTCGGAGTCGAGACTGGGAGCTTCGAGTGATCGACCCAATATCTTGGCTCTTAAGGTTCTCGATAGAGTCCTCGACTCCAAGACGAGGAGAAGGAGTGACATCGGTAGGTGTTTTTCCATCCTGTCCCTTTAAAGGAATCAATAACCCTGTTCGAATACTCTGAACAAGTTGTCGGAGCTGCGTATCCGTTGCGCATCCAGCAATATCCGCTGCAAGGTTTTTACTCCCGTTAGGAGGAAGGATCTCGAAGAAGTCTCGGAGGAAGTCCTTAGTATTATCGGTCTCATGGAGGGGTATGTAGCTATCAAGCTTAAGGTCCATCTTCCACCTTAGCTGTGGCAGTCAAGAAGGGTACTGATGATGGACGAGTACGAACAGCTTGAGGAGATGATGGATTCGGTGCGATGTGGTTGAAGTGGTTGAAGTGGTTGAAGGAGATGAAGGAAAGTTAACTAGGTGGGGGCGAGAGAGCCAGTCCGGCTGCCCATATAGACCATGTGCGCGGTGCCCTAAGTTCGCAAACTCTTTTTTCCCAAGACATGCGCGTATTCGATCCGTCTTGACTCGATCAATTCTGGCGTGAATAGACCGGTGCTATGAGGTCTCCTGCTCTTGCACGGTTAAATCCCCGAGCCGTGTCTGGCTTGGCCAGAACCGCTCGTTTTCAGCCCCCAGGATTTCTCAGTTCGCGATGCGTCTCCACGGCCGCTTTGCGGTCTCCCGGTGTCGCGCCGACTTATCAGTCGGTCTTGAAGCAATGGGGACAGCGCCGCAATGCTTCTGCTGCTGCGTCCGCAGTGTAAGATTCTATTTGCATCATAATATTGTCCGTGTCTAACTTGTTTTTGTTCTAGACTCGAGGCCGCCGCCGCCAGCCCTGAGACCCTTTCACAAGCCGCCATTATCGACAATCTCGACCCCGTGGAGGCTGCTCGCCTGGACAAAGTCCGCAACATTGGTATTGCAGCCCATATCGACAGTGGTAAAACCACCGCTACCGAGCGCGTCCTTTTCTACACTGGCCGAATCAAGGCTATTCACGACGTCCGTGGTCGTGATGGTGTGGGTGCCAAGATGGACTCCATGGATCTGGAACGTGAAAAGGGTATCACCATTCAGTCTGCCGCCACCTTCTGTGACTGGGTCAAGAAGGACAAGGATGGGGTTGACCAGAAGTACCACGTCAACCTGATCGACACACCTGGCCACATTGACTTCACCATCGAGGTCGAGAGAGCGCTGCGCGTTCTGGATGGTGCCGTTATGATCCTATGCGCCGTGTCTGGTGTCCAGTCCCAAACCATTACCGTTGACCGTCAAATGCGCCGTTACAACGTTCCTCGTATTTCCTTCGTCAACAAGATGGACCGTATGGGTGCCAACCCGTTCAAGGCTATTGAGCAGATCAACGCCAAACTCAAGATGCCTGCCGCGGCTGTCCAGGTCCCCATTGGCGCAGAGGACGAGTTCGAGGGCGTTGTGGACCTGATCCGCATGAAGGCTATCTACAACGTCGGCGAGAGTGGTGAAGAGCTCAAGGAGACTGAGATTCCCGACAAGGTGAAGAAGCTTGCCGAGGAACGGAGAGCCATGCTTATTGAGACTGTCGCCGACGTGGACGACCAGATGGCCGAGATGTTCCTGGACGAGGTTGAGCCCACCGAGGACCAGTTGAGAGCTGCGATCCGTCGTGCGACCATTGCACTCAAGTTCACTCCCGTCTTCATGGGTTCTGCTCTGGCCAACAAGTCGGTTCAGCCTATGCTGGACGGTGTTGTTGACTACCTCCCCAATCCCTCGGAGGTTGAGAACCTCGCGCTTGACCAGAAGCGCAACGAGGCATCGGTCAAACTTGTTCCCTACAACTCTCTTCCCTTCGTCGGTCTGGCTTTCAAGCTGGAGGAGAGCAACTTCGGACAGTTGACCTACATTCGCGTGTACCAGGGCACTCTTCGCAAGGGTTCGAACGTGTTCAACGCCCGTAACAACAAGAAGGTCAAGGTCCCCCGTATCGTGCGTATGCACTCTAACGAGATGGAGGAAGTCACCGAGATCGGCGCCGGTGAAATCTGCGCCGTGTTCGGTGTTGACTGCGCCTCTGGTGATACCTTCACTGACGGCCAGCTTGGCTACAGCATGTCGTCCATGTTCGTCCCGGAGCCTGTCATTTCGCTCTCCATCAAGCCTAAGCAAAGCAAAGATGCTGCAAACTTCTCAAAGGCCATGGCCCGCTTCCAGCGTGAGGACCCTACTTTCCGCGTATCCTACGACAACGAGAGCGAGCAGACTATCATCTCTGGAATGGGTGAGCTGCATCTGGACATCTACGTTGAGCGCATGCGCCGCGAATACCACGTCGACTGTGAGACCGGCCAGCCTCAGGTTGCTTACCGTGAGACCATTGGCTCGCACACCCCGTTCGACCACCTGCTCAAGAAGCAGACTGGAGGTGCTGGTGACTATGCCCGTGTCATGGGATACATGGAGCCTACCGGTGCCCTTGAGGAGAACCAATTCGAGCAGCAGGTTGTCGGTGGAAGTATCTCCGAGAAGTACTTGTTCGCTTGCGAGAAGGGCTTCAACCTCTCTTGCGAAAAGGGTCCTCTAATCGGCCACAAGATCCTTGGAACTCGCATGATCATCAACGATGGTGCCACTCACATGACGGATTCATCCGAAATGGCGTTCAAGATCGCTACCCAGCAGGCCTTCCGCAAGGCCTTCATAGAGAGCCAACCGTCCGTGCTTGAGCCTCTGATGAAGACCGTAGTTACCGCCCCCAGCGAGTTCCAGGGTGACGTGATTGCCCTGCTGAACAAGCGCGGTGCCACCATCAACGACACCGAGACCGGCGTTGACGAGTTCACCATCTACGCTGATTGCAGTTTGAACGGTATGTTCGGCTTCAGCTCCAACCTCCGCGCTGCCACCCAGGGCAAGGGTGAATACACTATGGAGTTCAGCCACTACGAGAAGGCTCCCCCGCACGTGCAGAAGGAGCTCATCGCCAAGCACCTCAAGGCCCAGGCCGACCGCAACAAGAAATAAGCGGCCACAGACCCAGTGCCGCCCGATCCTCCTGTATCAGCCACCCCTCTCTTCCTCTCATGTACTATATCCACCATGTCACCCATATCTTTTCGATTTGGCCCAGGCGGTGCCTGGCGTTTCTCTTGAATGAGAGCAAATATAACGCATTATAGACTGCATCTGTTTTTTGCTGTTTGCCCTTCCTGTGTCATGGCGCTAAATCGTTTGCGTTGCTTTTGAACTGTAGTCTAAGTGAAGGTAAACGGGAAGCATCGACTCCTAGCATGGCCTGGAGTTTATGCAAAAACATATGTCAATATACACACTATTTATGATCTAGATGCTGGGTTTCGCCGGGAATGAGGCCAGATTACTCAAGCGTCTCTATGGAGAACTATGTACTATTCCAGTAGCTTAGACATGAAAAACAGCGTCAGAAGCAGCCATTTCCACCGAGAGGTTCACTATTAACTAGTGTTATATTAACTAGTATTGGAAAAGATAATGATTTTAACACCCTTGAATAGATTGCACACATCTTTATCTCACAAAAGACCCCTGCTAAATCCATTCTAAGCACAAAGACAAGTCCACGACTTTCCTCCTGATAGAGAAACATATATCAAAGCAAGCTAGCCAGCGGACAAATTCCATCAGCAGTCAAGAACTCAAAGAGTCCTCGAGACTAAACCAGGTTGTGCGTAATCTCAAATGTCGAACCGGCCGCGGCGGTGCAATCACAGGAACAGGCTGTGGTGCATTAACAGGGATATGCCGAGTTTCCTCCCACTCAATAGTCCTTCCGTCAATAGTACACCTCTTCATAAACTCTTCATATCCATCATCTTCCTTCTGTAAGGGTCGACGGTCCCCATCGCCGGGGCCCAGTTTCGTCCACAGCGGATTATGGTCTTCGTCGCAGATTCTGAGGTACTGCAGCATATATAACGCGATGTTCGAATACGTTTCACAGTCAAGAACCATCCTAGTCAAGCGGTAGCCGGCGCAGTTATCACGGTTCCGCAACCAGAGATCAAGGAAATGACCTATCTGATCAGCGGGCACTTTGCTTTTTACCCAGATTCTGAGAATGGTGTCTAAGTCTGTGGCTTGCTTGATATCCCAGGAAGGTTGTGTATTGGAGTTGCTCTGGTGAGAAGAGTCAGTACACTTATCATCAGAGGAGTCATCAAAGTAGGTGTTATCAGTGTCATGATCCTCATCCTTGATATCATGGATATTATCCTTAGCCTGGATGTACGTTGGTTTTTCATGGCTGAGTAGAACGCTTTGACCCATAAAAGGGGGTTTAAATGACGGACTTTGGTATGAGTAGTTTGGTGAGACTCAGAACGGACTTGGTCGGTGTCGTAATAATCCTCGATCTTCATTTCTCGGATATTATCCATAACCTGGACGTAGATATTAGTCTCTCGCGCCATTTCAGAACCTGTTAAGACGGGGACTTCGGTATCAGTAGTAGTGCTGTGCGAGTCAGAATGGGCTTGGTCGTCATCATCGGGTATTTTGCTTCGATGCCGGGATATATCAGGACATGATGCGGAGCGTCTTTGTGTAGATTCCCTTTTGCTTGGTTCACTAAGAGGCAGTGGGTTAGTTTTTCTGTGGATAGCCCAACGTCTCTTCAAACCTGAAGTGAGAGCCAGTTTGCTTTTCTGAATTGATAGTCTTTCCATAGCAGACAAATCCATCTCCTGCTTGAGATCAAGCAAGGCTTGATGTATGTGCATTTGGGGAGTATGGTTGAATTCTGTTGTTATCTTGAAGTAGATAGACGAAGTGAGTTATAGTGCCGGCATGGGTACATATTTATGAGTTATAGCATGGTGCGCACTCTACATTGCTATTGTTAAAGCGGTATTCCTCTTTGAAAGTGTCTTACGCTGGGAAATCAAACGGCATTGTTGCTTCAAAGCTCAGAGTTCTCACTTGGATACAAAGCAATGAGAACAACAGTGTATGAATGCAGACGGAATCCCGTTGTTCCTAAGATTGTCTCAAAGTTATTCTCGGGCTACATCGGCATTGTATGAACTTAGGTCACCATGTGAACGAGATGCTCTACCAATCTGTTATGAAACGGATGGAGTGGTTTATCCAGTAACCATAGTGATCTGAAGGAAAAAGTGATCTGAAGAAACAAGTCCATAGTTGATAGAAGTAATAGGCATAGCTCAAAATGCAGGATTAATACAAGACGGATTGGTCAAGAAATAAAAGAAAAAGCCTAGGTTCAGGCTGAAGGGTATATGCACGCTAAGAATGGCAAAGCCTCAACAAACGAAAAAGACACAATGGAAAATGAAAGGAGAATCCTAGCATGTACAAAGCTGTTACAGCCAAAGAACCCATCGTGCGCCAGATACAGCACCGCGGAGAACACCGCGCACGAGCTTGAAGGCCATCACAATCAGCCAAACCCACCACAGCATACCGACAAGTGCCCATTCAAGGATGACGAAGCCTGCTTGCCGCACCCAGCGGAGTCGACGCCGCCGCTTGCGTATACCTCTGTCAAGAGCATCACTGAGGGACTTGACTGCAAGTGTGCTGGTGCTGTTGAGATGAACGCACAAGTCCTCGGCGTCATCGGCTGCGGCTCGAACACGAGGAGCAAGAGATTTGTTGATGAGAGTCTCCAAGTCTTTCAGCTGGGTACGAAGAGGTGATGAAGCGGTTGTGGTAAAGTGGTGCATAGATTGCTGGAATGAGTATTGGGTTGTCTCGAATCGCCGGAGAAGGTTCTGGGCTGCGAGATCAAACTCGTTGATTCGGGTCACGGGGGTGAGGGATGTACCGGGGCCTAGGGAGTTTTGGAGCCAGGATGGAGGCGGATCGCGTACACTATGAGCTCTGCGGGTGATCTCGCGGGCTTTGATACCTGAAGAAAGGAGCAAAATTCGGGTCCGCTCGGTTTCTGTCTTGCTCGGGACGCCTGAATCATTCGATGCTTGGAGGCTGCGACCCGAGATACTCCATGCGCGGCTCGCCCCTGGTAGAGGGGGACTTTTATCGACAGGCCGCTGCGGAGATGCTCGGACTTTGGCAAGTCCAGTAACAGGGGGACGAGTAAGACTGAACGGAACTGAAGGGTCCTTGATTACATGCGGCTTCATGCGCTCCCGGTTCGATTGTAGAGTAGCGCCGAAATCGAATGTTCTGCTCCGAGGCAGACCCGTTTTCTTTGGATCCTCTGTTGGTCTGCGGGACGCATGTACACGTTCGTGAGGACTGCCAAAGTCAAATGCATCCGAAGATTCTCTGCACCCATCTTGCCGCAATGGCGAGGTGAAACTTGGCAGAGAGCCGATGAAGCTTCTGGATGGTGTACCTTTCTCGGAGTCTCGACGAGTGACGCGACCAGGATCATCGCTGAGGGTCGGGAGGCGTCGAAGGAGTCCTTTTGACCCCAGTCGCTTGTCCATCCTCCTTTCCTCGTCATCAGAATCAGTGTCGTCCAAGGTGAGGGTAGTTGCAGACGATGACTTCCGGGAGTCAAGTGGCGCATCCTTTTTCAAAATCAGATCTCCAACTTTAGAGACTTCATTTCCAACGAGCTCAGCTATCCGTCCAGGTCCCTTGAGGATTCCTCGGAGCTTGGACTCGGCGTTATGCTGGCCTTTTCTTCCCCTAGAACTTTCTCCCCGGTCATCCTCAGTCATGCCTTGGTCGTCGGCATAAGACGAAGACACAACGTCTGGAAGTGGACTTGGGTCGAGCCTTGAGGGGTTTGAGGGCTTCGAGGTTTGCTCGGCACGCTCAGGTGGAGACTTCAAGCTTTGAAGAGGCAACGGCTCCGTTTCAGGAATGACATCTTCTACTCCTTTAAGCTCCCGGTCACCCTGTTTGCTCTTGCTCCGCTCATGGCGGGAGACGATCTTGTGACGAAGGCCTTTCTTGGCTGGTGAAGGGGACCGACTTGAGGGTGGAGACAGGTTTACCGCGATGCTGGGGAAGTAGCCAGCATGAGCCGGGGAGTTGGGAGCGGTACTATCTCTCTCCTCCAAGGACGTCCTCGGATCATAACGGTCTTCCAGACTTCCAGCCGAGGACAAAGAACCTTTTCTTTTTATATGGCTTGTTTTCGTATTGAGTGACGGAAGTTGAGAGTGATGCGAGTTGCCCTTTCCTGCGCCGGATATTGCCGCTGGGGGTCTGGCTCGCGCTAATGGAGATTCAGATGAGTTGCTACCACCCTTGAGTTTCTCCGAGTCTTTCCGTAAATGTGCCAAAGTTCGACGCTTTAGGTCTATAGACCTTCGACGTTCGGCGCTGGAATCGCTTGAAGCGCTGCCTGAGCGCATCCTGACCTTGTCCCACCGAGAGGGCTTCCGCGAGCTAGATTCACTTCGACCGCGCAAACTCCGGGAATGGCTCCGGAATCTCTGCCGATGTCGTCCACGGCCCACGCTCTTGAACTCAGGTCCCAGCGGGGGACGAGCACTTGACATAGAAGTACGGGGGGAAAGTTCCCCTTCATCTTCCATTTCAACTGTCAAGTGTTGTTTTGGATAGGTAGCTGTTTCAGACTTTGTGTGCGTCAGAACCAGCTCCTCTGGGTCTGGATAGAGAGTATTGCCATCTTTGTCGACGATCTTGGCCTTATTAAGACCATCTTCGACCCAGGCAGCATCGGATAGGAGCTCGGCAGGTGAAAATTTCCAGTCAAGACGGGGCCGAGGTGCCTTGACACTATTTGTGCGGCTGGCATGTCTCAAGCTCGAAGGAGGTGACGTAGCCAACATGTCCATGTCTTCTGAATCACCATGGGATCGAAGCCGTTGCCCTTGCGGGAATGAAGAAAGCTTGATGGACTGCGTTTGATCATGGGTCTTGCGGCTGTATATCTCCTCAATAGATGTAACCCAAGCGTGAACTTTCTCGACATCATTCCAGCCCTCTGCCTCAGGGTCAGTGGGGCACCTTTCCCGGTATCTGATCCGTCGGTTACGAATCACTTGAAGCGGATTGTATGCCCGGCTACTCAGGGAGCTGGCAGCTGCAGTATGCGAATGGTCGGCATCGTCTTCATATTGGGGGCTTCGAAGCGGGGGCAGTAAAGGAAGCAGCCGTAGATATTCATAGAACAGATCAAAATGACGACGAGCTCGAGCCGCACGAGCGAGAGTATTGCTAGAAATGTCATATATCCGATTGTTGTCAACCGCAGTAGCTGGTAGGAAGTCTACCACAGGAGAATTATCACCTTGCTGCGTCGGTGGTGAGATATGTTCGCCCTGTGCCTGGCTGTAATTGCGAAAATGGTGTGCATGATTCCCCTGCAGAGATGACGCATGCAGATCCACAGGCCCTGCAGTAGGCTGAGAGACAGATATCGGTCTCCGAATGTTGGATCCTGGATGAAGTCCAGAGGCAGTCCTTCGCCGGGATTCATTCAAGCTCAAAGCCAAGTTCACAATTTGAATAGAGTCCTTATCAAGGCCAGGTGTCTCCATGCTATTCCCTCCTGTGTAAGCTCCGGATGAAGCTCTGGATGTATGGATTTCTGGGGAAGGCGTTGGAGCTTGTTGAGTAGCTGCTGGGCCCGAAGTGGGAGCAGCCGAAGCTGATTCCGAAGCGGTATCCTTGTGACGACTCCATGGAAAGCGCGACCGTTTCTTGGGTAACACGATATCAGCCTCGGGGGCCTTTCGTTTCTCTATAGGTGTTTCCGACGGGCGTTGGCGATGCAAGCTAATCCGGGAACTATCCGAGCGCGGCAGTGCTTCAAGCAGGAAGCCACCGGAGCCTTGGCATCTGCGCGGGCCTGTAGCCCTCTCACTGTCCCAAGAACTGCTGCCCAGTGTACTGCCCTCTAGCTCCCCGCTTGCTCGTCCGCCGCGAGTCGAGGCAGTGCCCGCTGGCCGCCGGAGTGAATCGACATCGTATCTGTGGAGTGATGACCGGCTGCCTGATGATATGTCTCGATGTTCGTCCGTTGGGGGCATTGAATCCCGTGCGCTAGGGTGGTGTCGTTGCGACATCTGAGCTGAGCCGAGGAAATGGCGATAGCTAGATCGGCGCGCACATCACAGAGGCACCAGACATTGTTTATCGGGCAAGTGTCAGAATTAGTGCGACTTGAAAGAGGGGCAAATCGCTGGATTGTGCGGAGTAAGGCGTCGAACAAGGGTGTACGGGATCTGCGCGACCTCATCCGATCTACAACGTCGGACTTGCGCGTCAGGCTGCGGAGTGCTGAGTAATCCCGTTGTATGACTTCAAGGACCGCAAAAGAGTTGAATGAGGACGTCCGACGCCAAAATCAATGTTCATGGCTGTCCCTTTACGATTATTTCAAAGGCTGGGCACATAGGAAACGTTCTAGCATTTGGGTCTAACGCAAAAGTACAACTAGAGGTACACTTCCTGTAGGTAAGACGAAAATATACAGGATTAAATGAATTCAGCATCGCTCAAGATATGCTCACTCCACCCGCAAGCACTGGAGACGAGCCTCGGCCTCAATGACCTATACGGAATCACATTAGCAATATCCTGGACTTGATTGGGGTCAACTCACCTCGAGAGCCTGCTTGACTTCAAGAACCCTGCGCACATCAGCCATCCAATCCTTGCTAAGGATCTTGGCCCAGCCCTGGAGGCCATTCATCTCGCGGGCAGCGGCATCCACGTTGCCCTCCTCGAGCAAGTTCTCGGTGCGAAGGAGAATGCTCTCAACGTCATCACCGTCAGCCAGACCATCCTTCTTGAACATGACCTTGCTCAGAACCAAGCTGGCAGCGTGGCTGGCGATACCAGCATCCTCGGGCAGCAAACTGGCCTTGCGGACCTCGCTGGCGACACGACGGAAACGGTCCATGATCATGGATGTGGAGGGAATACCGCGCTGGTAAGCGGTGGGGTTGATGGAGGCGATAGCGGCATCGACCACGGGGTCGTCGCCAGCCAGCTCCTTGACAGCAACCAACTCACGAACGAAGGGGCGGGGGAGCTCGGCGCGCTCGAGGGTGGAGCGGACGGCGTCCACGGCGACCTGGAGCTGCTGAGTCTTAAGGTTGGTGTCGATAACGCTACTCCAGCCGGTGGTCAGCTTCTCGAGCTCAGTGATGTTGGCAGTGAGCTCGTTCAGCTTGCTGAGACGACCCTCGCGCTCGCTCTCGACGAGGTCCTTGACCTCGTGGACGTATTTGCGGTTAAGCTCGATGGCCTGCTCCACGAGCTCATTCTTCAAGCGCTGCTCAGCGAGCTCTTGGGCACGGAGGAGCTCAGTCTTGATCTTATCCTGGTAGGCCCGAGCAAGCTTCTCACGCTCGGCCTCGAACTCCTCGCGGAACTGAGCAACATCGGCATTGCGCATCTCCTCGAACCGACGGATCAACTCCCGAGCTGACTCGTCGAAAGTGCTATGAGCCTTGTTAATTTCCTCCTGAGCGGTCTTGGCGGCCTCAGTCCGGATGGCCGAGATCTTGTCGCCAATCTTCTGCAGCTCCTCCTTGGCCTTGGCGACCGGCGCAGAGTACTTGCCGGCATTTTCATCAGCACTAATGACGGAGACAATGTCGTTGAAAGTCTTAACCAGCTCCTGCACCACAGTCTCATCACCCTCCTGCGTCTTTAGCAGTTCGATGTTGCTCACAGAGACAGCGGGCTGGCGAGGTTCGTCGAGAGACACAGTCTTCTCCTCCTTCGGGGCAGGCTTGGTTCCCTTCTGTGCCACTGTCTTGGCGGCCTTGTCTTCCTTGGCCTTCAGGACAGCCGCGTTCTGTGCCTCGGGCGAGGCAGTCTCAGTCTTGATCTGGGCCTCGTGAGCCTGGGCGCTCATGTGAGGACCACTCTTGGAAACATCACTTCCTGATTCTTCTTCCAAGACCTTCCATGACAGACCGCTCTTGCTAGGGATTGTCACCGATTTGCCCTCGTCTCGAGGGGGGGCAGGGATACGGTTTTGGTGTCGCGAGGCGTTGGGGAATCGGCGGTAGAAGTCACGCTCCTCAAAGTAGAGAACACATTCCTCGCCATAAGGGATGTACTCGGTGAAGAAGTCGTGGAAGTTGTCGGACTTGAGGGCCAGGAAGATGCTACCACCGTAGGCGAGGCCCGAGGTAAGAATCAGATACAAGAGGAATCGGCGGAATCGACCAGTCTTGCGAGGCGTGGCCGCAGGAGCCGAAGGGGGAACCTTTGATTCTGAAAGAGTACTGGATTAGCTGACGACCGCAAAAACATGTCAATGTAGAGGCCGGCGGTACCTTGTTCGGTAGGCTTGGGTATAGTCTCGGGGGGAATGCTCGATTCGGAAGAAGGAGTAATGGGAGTCGGGCCACCAGAGGTAGGAGGCTTGGAATCGGCGAAGAATCGCTGTGTAGGGTTCAATGTTAGCTGGGAGTGAGTGGGCACATGAGCAATGGTTCGTCGTACCTGACCCGAAAGCCGGCTGCTAGCGCCGGCCTTGGACAGCCATTGCGAAGGGATCCGTTGGCGAACTGGGGCCGACAGTAGCTGCCGACCCGGAGCAATTGAAGAGCGCAGCATGGCGAGCCGCACAATTGCCTGAAAGCGGGGAGGGTTGTAGGAACCGAATGGGTGATGGAAGATGATCCATTCGTAAGCTATGGAAACGAACTAACTAGTTTAACTAACTAACCGGCGGGCTGACTAAGCACCCGCGCGGTGACAACTGCCGGCCGCGGAAAACCGCAGCCTCCTGGCTGTGAACATTCAACTTGGAAAAAGAAAATAGAAACTTGGAAACGCAAAAGACAAATGAGAAATAGTAACGTGGCAGTCACAGCTGATCCTCCTGGACATTGGGGAGCGTCGGGTCGTGAACGTCAGGATTGTCAACTGCGACTGTAGGCAGCGTAGGTAGAACGTCCTGGTCAGCTCCGGGATCGTCGAACCAGGGAACTGGGCTGCCTGGAGTGGTGTGCTTGGAGACTGGGGCGGCGGGCTCCTCGGAGACTTGAGCTGGCTTGGGGACTCGACCTGCCGGGTGGCAAAGGGATGGGGTGTGACTAGCCTCTGTCGGCTTAGAAAGAGCCTTTTCTGGAACTGGAACTGTGTCTGGGAAGGTCTGGTAGAGGCGAGCTTGGAGACGATTCTTTACCTCGTCCCCGAAAGTATGTTGTAGGAGCCCCCTCTGAACCCTGTCCTGAAGGTGAATGAGCGGAAACCAGAGCGAGCCTCTGGCAAGTGAGCCTCTGACAAGTGGCAGCGACAGCGAGCTCCAGCGAGCCTGGAGCTTGGAAAAAATCGAAAAACAACCTGGAGCGAACCTCCAGAAAGAAAATCTAGCAAGATCCTGAAGCGAAACCGGACATGCTACCAACTTGTAGGAACCGAATGGGTGATGGAAGATGATAAGTTCAAGTTCAAGAGTATACGCTATTTGCGACGAAAGATAAGGAGAATTAACACAAGAGTAGGTACCAAGGTGTCCAAAAAGAGGTAGACATGGTCCCCGCATTCCAAGGTGCTAGGGACACTCCATCACACTGAACTGTCAATGTCTACAGTTTAGCTTGGTGATATAAACTGAAATACTATCGACCCTCCAGATACTACCCTAATCCGAACATTCAAGTATACAGTCTGAAAGAAATGTATTATCGGGCATAGCATACTTGAAGAGGCTCCGAAAGAGAAAGAAAAGAAACGGGATAATAGCAGTGCGGGGACTCGGCCCAACAAAAGAGTAGATGCAGACGCCGGGTTCAAGGGGAGAAGTACAAAAGAAACCGAAGGAAGCAGGCGAGAGCCCTGCCGCAACATAGTCTAAAGCAAATTCCAGATGCGTCCGTTGAAAAATGGAAAAATACCTCCGCCGACAACGGACCCCCGAGAAGGTCCAGCGAAGGGTCAATAGTTCAGAAAACAGAGACTAGATCGACAGCGAGCCGAGAGTCTACCTCTCGGTGTCGATATGAAATGGTTGGAGGAATCCGGGTCACAGTCTGGCCAAACGAGGTCGTACTGACATTGGACGATCGGGAAAGGGCGGCAAGAGTGAACGCAAGGGCTGGATATCAAGGAGATCGAGAGAAATTAATGGCTTAGCAGTTGCATGCACCAGCACCCTGAGTGCCGGGAGCTTCGGGTCGCAGGTCGACACCAGGTCGAGGGGCCGCTCCCCGTAGGTTCCGAGGGCCAGCCTGGTCAAGAGGCAACTTCTTCGCAATGGCTGTGAACAATTCCCGCACGTTCGTCGAAGACTTGGCGGAGGTTTCGAAAAACAGGAGACCGGCCTCGCGGGCGTAGGCCTCAGCGTCAGCGGTCGAAATGGCTCGCTTATCGGGACTCTCGGTAACAAGATCGAGCTTGTTGCCTGCCAGCGCAATCACGATGTTCTCATTAGCTTGACGCTGGAGCTCCTTAACCCAGGACTTGGCCTTGTCCAACGAAGACTATTGCAGCAAATGAGGGTCAGCAGAGGTGATGGACTCTTTAAGGGTCACAAGTCGAACATACAGCTTGGGTGATGTCATAGACCACAACAGCACAGTTGGCGTTTCGATAGTACATCGGAGCCAGCGACTTATATCTTTCCTGACCAGCAGTATCCCATATTTCGAACTTGACCGTGGTGCTCTCGTCGAGGGAGATGGTCTGTGTCAGGAAGGCGGCGCCGATGGTCGACTCACGGTAATCATCGAATTGGTCCTAGGCGGACTTGTAAGTGTACTTTTCTTCTAAACGTCTCTCCACAGTAGACGGCTATCAGAAGCTCACCTTAACGAATCGTAACACCAGCGAACTCTGGAGATAGTGGTACTGTTAGCGCCCGATAAATATACCGACAGGCTGAACATCGAACCTTTCCGACAGCGGACTCGCCTAAACAAAGAAAAAGACGGATTAGCGTCTGTAACCTTATCACAGACTTCCAGCTAGTTATGGCGCAAACAACTTACCGAGTAAGACAAGCTTGAACTGAGCGAACTTGGCCCCGGGACGGGCGCCAGCTGGTTGACGGGAGGCCATGGCCAGGGAGGGGATCAGGGGGGGTTCGGTTAGAGTGGGTAAGGAGAGCGAACAGATCTCTCCAAGGGAGGCAAAAAGGAATATACAAGGGTCTATTCGAGAGAAGGGTCCAGCAAAGGTGATGGAGATAGAAGATCAGAGTAAGGCAGAAGACTGGAGTGGATGACGGAACGAGCCACAGGAGCAAGCGGGGCGGTGTGGCGGTACTTGGCTGTTGACTTACGCACCTGCCGCGGTCGATCATGTGTTTGGTTGGAGTTGTTCTCATCTTCCACCCCTGGACATCGCTGTCTTTCGCTTTCAGTCATTTGCCCCAAAATGGCTCCTCAAATACTCCCGTTTAGGGATGTCAACCTACATGCATCACCGTCTCACTATGCCTTTACCTCCCCGTCCTCTCCACAGGCACCAACACTCGTTGTGGACCGGCCGACTGGCGACCTCCGCCTCAGCGATGGCCTCTCCGTTGGTAGCACCAAGCGCATTTCTAGCATCGCTGGAATCCTGGGGATAATTAAGTTGAAGCTAGGTAAATGGGAATGTTTTACAACATATTAGATGTTTGTGCTAACCTTGATAGACAAATACATCATCGTCATCACCAAGGCGCAGCCGATAGGACGTCTGCGCGGCCATATGGTGTACAAGGTCGCCTCGACGGAATTCCTTCCCATGCGTGAACGCCCGCTTCACGATACCGACGAAGACACGTACCTCGCGTTGATCAAAGACCTGTTGCGCACCGGACCCATGTACTTCTCCTACTCCCTCGACCTCACCAACAGCTTCCAGCGCCAATCGCAAAGTGCTCCAAATATCCCCATGTGGATGCGTGCCGACGACCGTTTCTTCTGGAACCGCTTCATTCAGTCAGACCTGATCGACTTCAGCCTAGGAGAACAAGACGCCAGCGGCATTCGCTATGGCCCCCAGCCGGGCGTCGATCCCTACATTCTCCCCGTCATGTTTGGCATGATGCGCATCACCCCGGCCCGAGTCAAGGGAACGTCTTTCACATTCGCGCTCATCACTCGGCGGTCTAGACACCGCGCCGGAACGAGATATTTCTCTCGAGGAATCGACGAGCAGGGCCATGTCTCGAACTACAATGAAACAGAGCAGATCGTGATCTTGAACGATACGGCGCGTGGACTATCAGGTTTTGCTGGAGGGCAGTCAATGACCAATGGGAAAGCTAGCCAAGACCTCCAGGTGTACTCATTTGTGCAAACTCGAGGCAGTGTGCCCGTGTTCTGGGCCGAGATCAACGACCTCAAATACACACCTAAGCTCCAGGTCCGGGGCGTCGATACCGCGGTCGAAGCCGCGCGCAAGCATTTTTCCGAGCAGATCCGTCTGTACGGGGAGAACTACATGGTTAATCTGGTCAACCAGAAAGGCAGGGAGGAACGCGTCAAAAGAGCCTATGAACAGCTGGTTCGGACTCTTATCTCTTCTTCATCCGAGACCACCGAGGGCGATCACAAGACTTCTGAGAGGGTGCACATGTTGGAGCCAGGTCTCAAGCAGAAAGAGATGGATCGTCTGCATTATATCTATTTTGATTTCCACAACGAGACCAAGGGCCTCAAATGGCACCGTGCTGAACTCCTGATGGATCGCTTGCAAGACGGACTGAACCAAGGTGGTTACTTCCGGGGTGTTGAATCTCCAGGGGTTCCCGGCGGACAGCTGGAGGCTCGGTTGACACAAAGCAGCGTCGTGCGGACCAACTGTATGGATTGCCTTGACCGAACCAATGTTGTGCAGAGCATGCTTGGCCGCTGGGCGGTGACACGGCAGCTCATTGATGCTGGTGTCCTTCGCCATGGTGAGGCGGCAAACGATGACCGCGAGTTCGAAGACCTTTTCCGGAATATCTGGGCCGACAACGCCGATGTCGTCTCCAAGTCCTACTCCGGTACAGGTGCCTTGAAGACCGACTTCACTCGCACGGGCAAGCGCACTCGGGCTGGAGCTCTTCAGGATCTGAGCAATTCCATCACAAGATATGTGCGCAACAACTTCATGGACGGACCCCGCCAGGATGGATTTGATGTGTTTTTGGGCACCTACCTCCCCTCCGACTCAGGGCCCGCAAATATCCAGCTGTTCCTCGACCGACGACCCCTCATCATCCAAGCCGTTCCGTACGTGTTCGCGGCCAGTCTGTTCTTGATTCTGGTGGCAACACTCACCAGACAGCTTCCCGATGCTGCCGTCTGGCCTCTGCGCATCTTCTTGATATTTTGGTTCGTCATTGGCGCGTACTCCTTCCGCTTCATTTACAGTCACGGTATGCTGTATGTCAACTGGCCGAAGTTGAACACACCCGTTGCCGGTGCCGAGGGATACCAAGATGCTTTAATCAAAGCACGCTCTGACCCTATTATCGGAAATTGGCTTCACAACAGAAGACACCAGCGCGGTATTAGCAATGCCCGTCTTGTTTTCCTCGAGGAGGGCAAGACCAGGATCGAATGATTTATTCTTTTCCAGTCAATGCTTTCGCCACTTTTCACGCTTGACTCCTCGCTTCTTTTCTGTACACTTCATGGCTATATGTTTTATTACCTTTTACCCAAACAGGCCTTGCTCCTGGACCCGTTTTCCATTTGTCCTTCTCACGGCAGTCTCCCGCCATACCTACTTATTCACTTCTACCCGGCATGACATATTCCGTATGCTCTTTTGCATGTTTCTATGGGTTATTTCTCCTTCGGTTTTAGCGTCTCGAGATGTAGACGATATCTGAGGCGACGTAGGGTCCAGTCAATCCATGTCAACTGATCAGTTCATCGTGCCCGCCTGAGTAGACCACAAGTAATCCTTGTCAACATTGATCTAGACGGACGGGTTCAAAAGGAACAAAAAAAACTAGTATGGTATGAGATGCCTTAACTCCAGCTATCGACATCACGTGAGATTCCCGAGCGACCCTTCTTTCCCGAGGAAAGCCGTCGATCGAGAGAAACAAAGCAAAGAATATTGAGCTGTCGGGGTCTCTCGTCGCAACCTCGCCTGCTTCCTTGAATACGCAGGCCAGGTCTCTCTTGTCCATGAGAGGTGTTTGGACACCTCTCCGTTGGCAGTCCTATTCACGGCGCCGAGTCTCGACTCACTGGGCCACTATGACTCGCACATATGAGGTATGCAGCTCAGAACCGTCCGCGCTGGTTCCCTTGCAGCAATGCGCAAGGCAGCTTGTCGAACCCTTTTACTGACATGCGCAATGTCTCCAGAATGCGATCGCAGCGCTCAATTCCCTGCAGACTAACTATGCGATTGTTGAGCAGTTGAGGAAGTCCAAGTCCCCGGCGAGTCAGAATGCGCGCTCCCTCCCGGAGACTGTTGAGTGGCTTCGGCGCATTGGGCACAAGGTTCGCCAATTATAGACTATAATTAGCTATGCGAAATTACAGGCCTGACAAGACTTGCACTCTAGCCTTCCGACTTGGATCGACTGAACCCCGTTCACGTTGCTGGTACGAAAGGCAAAGGCTCGACCTCGGCGTTCATTTCAACCGTTCTTTCCCAATACACGAAGCCTCGGCCGGGTCAGTCAACTCCCCGGCTCAACAAGATCGGTCTCTACAGCTCTCCGCACCTCCGATTTGCTCGTGAGCGCATCAAGATCGACAATGAACCGCTGTCGGAAGAACAATTCACTCGCTACTTTTTCGAAGTCTGGGACCGACTAGAGGAGTCGGCCAAGCTGGCCGGCGAGGACCCCACTGCTCCGGGGACAAAGCCTCAATACTTCCGATACTTGACACTCATGGCGTTCCACACTTATCTGAGCGAGGGTGTTGATGCTGCGATCATCGAGTGTGGCATTGGCGGTGAATACGACTGCACCAACGTGATTCAGAACCCCAAGGCGTCGGTGATCACTAGTCTTGGTATCGACCATACTGCGATGTTGGGTAACACAATTGACCAAATTGCCTGGCATAAGGGTGGTATTATTAAGACTGGCGTAAGAGCTTTCAGTGCACCGCAACCCCCGGAAGCAGTTGAAGTATTGGAGCAGCGCGCTGCTGAGAAAGCTTCGCAGCTGGACATTGTTGCTGAGCATCCTGACCTCCGCGCTGGTAGCAGCCAAGTAAAGCTTGGACTGGCGGGTGATTTCCAATATACAAATGCTTCGGTAGCAGTCGCTGCCGCAGCGGAGTTCCTGAGGAAGACGGGCGTGGCGAACATTCCGGAGAATGTCATGTCAGCATCTCTCCCAGCAGAGTTCAAGACTGGCCTGGAAGAGACACGTCTGGGCGGTCGATGCGAGACCCGGTATGAGAAGAATGTGTCCTGGTACATCGATGGAGGGCACACGCTGGAGAGTATTCGGCTAGCCGGCCAGTGGTTCGCCTCGCAAATCCAGGCAGACTCGTCTTCGAGCGACCTTTCCAAGAAAAAGACTCGGATCCTCATCTTCAACCAGCAAACTCGAGACAGCACAGCCCTAGCTCGTGCCCTGCATGAGACTCTCGCAGCAGCACTCGGATCTACCACACCTTTCACGCATGCCCTGTTCTGCACCAATATTACCTATAAGCAAGCAGGGTACCGGCCTGATCTGGTCAGCATGAACACCAATGCCGATGACCTTTCGTTGCTGCGTGTGCAAAAGTCCCTCGCAAGCGCCTGGAATGAAATCGACCCATCAGCCCACACGCAAGTGTTTGGCACAATTGAGGAGGCCGTGGACTTTGCACGGGATGTGGCCAAGCAGGAACGTACCGCTTTTCAGGAAGATGAGACACCTGTGATGACATTTGTCACTGGTAGTCTGCATCTGGTTGGTGGCTTCCTAGATGTCATTGAGACCAAGCCCTACACTGAAACCGCTTGATTTTGTCACAGATGCTCTCCGAAATTTCATTGCTGTATCAACAATAGAGGATCTTATTTGACATAGCGTGATGAGTGGATGAAAGTAGATATGTAGATTTAAAATTAGAGCTTAGATTCCCATCTTATGTGACTGTTGTATCTGCAAAATTGTTCTCTGTTTCTACGTTCTAGATATTCTTCTAGACATTCGCTCAATTCTTCTAGACGTCTTCTAGCGTTTCTCTATATTTGATCAAATGCTTCTAGAAGTTTTGTAGACTTTTTTACATGTTTGTTGGGTATTTCTATCAACTAAAACAAAGCCAAATCGTACTAAGGAAGGATTCTGCGGGGAATTTACCAATCACAGGGCATGTTAATCTGGCCCCTATGTTGCCGAGGTCTCTTAAACTGCATCTACTACGATCAGAGGCCTATATTTCAAAAGTAGGAACTCTTCATAGTCAACTATTCATTCTCTGTGTTCTATCCCTCGCACCCCACTGTTGCTGGTTACATACGGTTAACGTGGGGCCCCAAACGAAACCTTCCTTCTCTCACTTCTCCAAACATTCTCTCCTCCTCCCATCACGTCATGTCGGACCAGGACAAAGGCAAAGCGCCTCAGCGTGATGATGCGCCTGAAGATGCTGGCGCTCAAGACAGCGGCAAGGGTACGTCTTTCTCTATTTCTTCAGTTTGTCCGTTCCGTCGCATCTCGATCCTCCATTTTGGTTTTTGGTTCTCCGTTTCGCCGTTTCGTCGCAACCCGGTTCTTTGTTTTATTTTTTGGTTCTCCGTTTCGTCGCATCTCGGTTTCTTCTTTCCTTGCATTCCGGGCTTGTTCTAGACTCACCGACCGAATCCAATGACATAGGCTCAAGCTCGAAGAGACTCCCGCAAAAGATGATTGACACACTCCTGGCATCGAACCCTGCATTGAAGAACGACCTTGCCTCGATGGACCTCAAAACCGCCACGGAGACCCTCGCCAAGTTGGATCTCGACCAAATGTTGACCGGGATCTCAACCAATCGCAAGGACCAGAAGGATATGGGCTCGTACAAATTCTGGCAGACGCAGCCTGTGCCCCGCTTCGATGACCAGCAGGGCAAAAAACCTATCACCCAAGGGCCCATCAAGATCATTAAGCCGGAGGAGGTGCCCCAGAAACCTGATGCGCTGATCGAGGGCTTTGAGTGGTGCACTCTTGATTTGACTGATGAGAATGAGTTGCGGGAGCTCTATGAGCTGCTGAACAACCACTACGTGGAAGATGATAACGCCATGTTCCGATTTAGTTATTCACAGTCGTTTTTGCACTGGTATGGGCTACGTATTGCATGAGCTTTGCGGGCTTGCTGACCATTGATTCAAAATAGGGCCCTGATGTCTCCTGGATGGAAGAAGGAATGGCATGTCGGCGTGCGTGCTTCGAAGTCTCGCAAGCTGGTTGCCTCGATTTCCGGCGTCCCGACGGAGCTCCGAGTCCGCGGCGAGCGAATCAAGGTGACTGAGATTAACTTCCTCTGTATCCACAAGAAGCTGCGCTCCAAGCGCCTGACCCCGGTCTTGATCAAGGAGATCACCCGTCGCTGCTACCTCAATGGCATCTACCAGGCTATCTACACTGGCGGTATCATCTTGCCCACCCCTGTCAGCTCGTGCCGGTACTATCATCGTGCGCTGGACTGGCTGAAGTTGTATGAAGTTGGTTTCTCGCCTCTCCCCTCCGGCACTACCAAGGCGCGCCAGATAACCAAGAACCATCTGCCTAGCATCACCTCGACTCCCGGCCTGCGGGTGATGGAGGTAAAGGATATTGACGCAGTCCACGATCTTCTGGAACGGTATTCGCTTCGATTTGAGTTGAACCAGGCATTCACTCGCGAGGAGATCGAACACTGGCTGGTGTACAAGGAGCAGCCGGGTAAGGAGCAGGTTGTCTGGTCGTACGTGGTCGAAGACCCCGAAACTCACAAGATCACCGACTTTGTCTCATTCTACAACCTTGACTCCACCGTCATTGATCACCCCAAACATAAGGCTGTGCACGCCGCCTATCTCTACTACTACGCCACCGAGACCGCATTCACCGGAAACAAGGCCGCACTCAAGTCGCGCTTGCTGATGTTGATCAACGATGCTCTGATCTGCGCAAAGAAGGTATGACAATTTATAACGATCCCACGAAATGTCCAATTATCTCACACACACACACAAAGGCCAAATTCGATGTCTTCAACGCTCTCACCCTCCACGACAACCCTCTGTTCCTCGAAGAGCTCAAGTTCGGCGCCGGCGATGGCCAGCTCCACTATTACCTCTACAACTACCGCTGCGCACCTATCGCCGGTGGAGTCAACGAGAAGAACCAGCCCGACGAGAAGAGGATGGGAGGTGTTGGCGTCGTCATGCTGTAGGAAGGGGCGAGAGGCTAATGGATCTGACTGCATCTCCGGATATCCCGATGCATACTCGGATAGTTTTTTGATGCATCTTCGGATACCCTGATGCATCTCGGTTAAACCGAAAATTACGTTGCTATGAAAAGAAATGCAAATTCTTCCAATAAATCGTTCGTGCATCTCTGAATTATTCGTACTTTTACACTTTGCGACTGTTTTCACGATGACCGATATGAAATGACGCCTCAGGCAACGATATCTGACGTCGTCATCTGAAACGTCGCTCATTATTTTTCTCTCCCACTCTGTTTCCGCCGCTCATTCCCTGAAGGCTTGAGAATTTCCATGTTAAAGTTTCGCGTTGTAACGTCTGCTTCGACTCCTTGGACTGTCACCGAGCACGACCGCTACAGACATAAAGCAGTGGGGTGCTCCCCGCATTCGCGGCAACAATGGGCGCGGGCCAGTCGGCTGAATATAGTGGAGCTTCTCCTGGTAAGTTTATTGATTTTGTTCAGCATGCTACTGCGCTGTGTTCGCCGAAGCTATGGGATTAGGGTGGACACAGCATGAGCGCTTCGAAGCTCCTCTGCCTAACCTACCTTTAACCTCGGGGTGCATCTAACCGCAAACAGAGGAGCTGAGCTACGTGCTCGCGGAGCGCTTTGCGACAAAATGCTTCACACCACTGGAGCTCACACACTTCAAAGACAACTTTTTCTCCCGTGCTGCTGAGCAGGGCGGTCTCCAGTACTGGAATGAAAAGATCCTTTCAGAAATCCTCGGCATCCCAGATGGCAGCTTCTCTGATGCCGACGAGAACCCACTTGACGCGGGGCCCGTCATCTTCCGCATGGTCTCATATCTCGGAGCGTTTCCATTTCAAAATACCATGGCACCAAGCGTTCTGACGTTCGAAGCCATGGTCAAGGTGGTCGTGCTACTGACTGAACGGTATGGGAAAGTCCTACGAAGAGGGCACAAGGATCGCATCAAGCTACTTTTTGGTAGCCTTGCTGATGTGGGAAAGAAGGATGTTCGGACTATCGATGCGTCTAATAAGGATGAGCAGTCTACTGCAGAGGAAGCTGGTTCTTCAGCTGTCAACTCTCATGCCCCGGGCTTTTCAATCGATGAGGCGACAAATGATGATTTTGAGGAAGATGAAGATGATGATCTTGCCCTAGCAGCACTAGAGTCTCTAGATGCTATTGAGGTATTTAAACTTGACCATCGTGTCGATCGCACTGTCTACGAAACGCGCATCTCCCTAGATACTTTCCGTCGACTGCTCATGCTGCTGCTTGTGATTGCGCCTCTTAAGCCTTTGGAGCCTGCGCAAATCTATACGGCTGACCAGTCCGCCGAGAGAATCGAGGCAATAAAAAAGGAGGCAGACAGTATCCTTGCAGCATTTTCGCTAGAGGATAATGACGGTGGCATCTCATATCGAGCTTTTGCTCGAACGATCTCCACGTCACTGCCGTACCTTTTTGACCCTCTTACGCCCCTATTTGAGCGTCTTCTTTTCAGTGAGAACCTGAACCTTTCTCAAAAGCAACAGAGAGAGGTACAGAATGAGGCACAAAAAGATGATATTACCGAGAAAATCAAAGATCTTCCTCCACCTGCACCAATTATGCTCTCGGGTAGTTTCGAGTCGACAATTCTGAACCCGACACTGCTGTCCCATATGTCATTCTTCTTGCCTTCGGCGTCGCCGTCACTCAATCTCTTCCGCAACGGCGCCCGTCTCCATCCGATCTTCTCGACATCTGCTCACGGCTCCTCTTTAACATCATTTTCCCACCACGTCCTTACCTGGCAATCCGCATCACTGCTCATACTTCAAGGTGCACCAGAGGGCGAAGATGAGGAGATCATTACAATCAGTGCCTATCTCCCACAAGCATGGAAATCCTCTTCCTCAACACACGGCATTTCCACAACTCAAGCCCCCAAAGCACTTCCTTGTCTCTTCCAACTATCTCCCAAGCACCAAGTCCTCCCAGGAAACCCGTCACCAACCATTGAGCAGAAGCATAACCTCCCAGCAGCCTGGTTCTCAACACACTCCGGCATCGCCATCGGTTGCCAGATCCCCCCACCCTCCCGCAGCCACCAGACACATCCTAGCCCACATGGCGCAGCAAGTCTCTTAATTGACGTGAACCTCGAATATGCAGAGCTGCACGTTGCGCCTGTCGGGCACGATGGCGTTTTCCTGCCGTCTGGTACTGCATCGCCAAGTGACAGGCCGACCAAGACTCGGCTAGATCTCTATTCCCTTGAGATCTGGGGAATCGTTCCCGACCCCAGCGCATCTGCATCTGCACCCGAGTCTGGATCTAGCGCAGTGGAGGCACAACGTGCAAAGTGGGAATTTGAGGCGCGCGAGGCCGAAAGACGGCGCAACATCAACATTAAAGCCGGGGCAGGCGGCTCGTCGCAGGAAAGCGCGAGATGGCTGTTGGAGACCGCTGGGATTATCGGAGACCAGGGGAGACCCGGGGGGAGTGTTTGAAGCTGGATACTATTAATAAGATGCCTTTGCTTTCCATCCTGGTTTTGAGGGATCCGGAGTTTAGATTAATTGAACTTTGACTCGGTAGATCGAATCAATAACCCAACAGGTCCATTTCTGCCCATATGTACAATTGACGGCAATTTCCAACCCATTAAAGAAGAGACTTGAAACCCACATCTCGACTCCGATCCAAACCTAGGAAATCAACCACCTGGCCTAGATGATCAACACCCCAGAATCCCTCCGTCTTCCCATCCACATCTGTGCACACAACCCACGGAAGACCAAAAGCTCCTTCTTTGAAAGCCTTATCCGTATTAGACATCAAAAGGCCCTTGACATCCGGCTGGCTCATCTATAGAATAGTCAGCTCACATATCCCAATAATTCCTGAGCAACTCACAGCCGACAGGATATCCTGCGTATCCTGCTTTCCAAGCACACTCTCCAAAACAGGAACAAACCCCTCCGGCTCTCCAACCTTAGAGTTCCTCTCAACCCAAAAGGCACGAAACAAACCCTCCAGAACGGAGGGCAGCTTCACAGGCGATCTCAGCGAGAGCGCACATAGTGCACGCTGGACAGCTAATGTGCGTATCGGGAATCCGTCGGGCGTTTTCTCAGCCATAGGGACCGAGAAGTACTTGGCCCATCTCTCGCGCTCTTTATCGATCCATTTATCCTTGTCTGGGCATTGTTAGTTGAGTTGCAGGGACGAGGCATGGTGGACGGACTTTTGATGTTGATGGGCGGTGAATTGTTACATGCTTGCATTAGGCCTCCTAGTAGGATTGGGATGTAGGTAACGTTGACTTTGGCGAATGTGGGTGAGTTCTAGAGGTGAGTTAATGCTGTTTCAACTTTGGGTATTGGGGGGATGCTTGCCTGTAAGATGTGGAATGCGATGTATGCGAAGGGACTGACGATGTCTACGTAGAGGGTGATTTTGGGGCTGGGCATTATGAATATGGATTGGAAGGTGGTTTTCAATGTAGTAGATTGTGTATTAGGAGCTTAAAGAGCTAAACAAGTTCATAGAGGCTGGAGATGAACCTATTCCCCGCAAGATGAGTCAGCTTTGATCGACTGTAGCCGAGGTTCGGTTATGCTTATTTGCGTGTATAGATCTGGTGATCTACATCTATATCACTTTCGACGTGGTTTAAAAAAGATGTCTAACATCTGCCCTCCTCCAGAAAGCACTGCCCTCAGTGCGGAAATTCCTTGCATTTTCCTAGCAGATCGGTGTTGACTTCTTCGTCCAAGATAGCAATCTCTGCCTCCGTAAGAATAAGAGCCTCTGCCATGTTGACATAATCCTGCAAGTGCTGGTTGTCTCCGGGTGTGAGCTTCGCGTCAACTCGGACGTAGCTAGCATTCGATTGGAGACGTTCATGCACATATTTTCTCTCGCCATGTGAGAGGCCTTCCGCTGCGACTTAGGCGGGCGTTGGTTCAAACTGATTCGTATAACGGCACGATTATAGCGATCGCGCTGAAGTATGATTCGCAGCGGAAGCTCCGTCTTATTGATTCAAACTAACTCGACAGAACGGGTGAAAATAGGAAAACTGGTAGAAATCAGAAAACAGTGGACCGGCCTAATCACCACCAGAAAGCTCTTGGGGGAGGCTTCGCTCGGCCTTTTTGTCTAGCTGTCTAGCTCCTCTTCCATCCTCCGGCTCACTATCCCGCTCACCGTCGCTATCGGTGCTATCTAGGTTGTCGTAGAAGCGAGCATATGTGCTAGTAGTAATTAGTAACAATTCAGAGACATCCTAGGGATTACACCTCACAAGTAGTCCTCTACATGCTTCGTCTCTAAGACATAGAGAGCTGTTGCAAGGTCTGTGGAGATGAAGGTAGTCCATTGGAGACTATGTTGGGGGCCTAACTAACTAGTTAGTTAACCAGGTAAATTCGAGTACGTATTAAAAAGGAAATAGTAATAGGACAGTTAGACTAGGTATTCTAGTCCCTTAAGATCCCTATATAGTATAGTCTATCCCTCTCTTATACTACCTAGGTAGCAAATAGCTATTCATCTATCTTTTACTTTGCTCTTGGTTTACCGTTAGTTTACCTTTACTTTACCCTTCACATATAATCTAGTAGCATCTATGTCCCTTGATGCCTAAAGACTTTGTCTATAATCTATCCTTGGTCATAAACTTTTTAAACCTTCTATAGGTTATATCCCCTAATCGCACCCTATAGGTAGTTGTTAGGGCACTTACAATGGAGTGCTCTATAGCCAACCCGCCTTGCCACATATCTTCGCGATTGGCCTCAACATGCAATACAATTCAAGCTCTGGTTCTGGAGTATCAAGACACATACAGCGAGCCATCACAGCGGGCTCCGAGAGACTGTGACCACTGTCCTAGGATGCATGACGTGTCTGTGTGTCGAGGCTTTCCCTTTCACTGTGGATATCTTTGACTGTGCACTTGAACAATTCATTTCCATGGCACCATGCCCAAGAACGAAGGCAACATAACCGCAATCCACCCCAGTGAAGGAGACCACCAGGCCGGAACCCCCAGGGGCCCTTAGGTCAGTAAGTATCACCTTTACGTATAATATGACTGACATATCCCTAGCATAGCAGTAGCACCCACAATACTTTAAGTTCGTTGTCCCGGGCATTCTGCCCAAGGAAAATACGATCGAAGATCGGAGAGTCAAGATAGCCGACGAAGCAAACCAAGCCATACAGCACACCGTTCAGAATCATCCAATCATGGCCAATGAATAGAGCAAACTTCTTTTCGAGTCACTAGCATAGCTAAAGGAAGACGTCAGAGAGCTCCGCGAAGAAAACACATAGCTCCGCGAAGAAAACACATAGCTCCGCGAAGAAAACACATAGCTCCGCGAAGAGCTAAATGACATCAAGACAACGCTCAGGTCCGAGAATCATCGATAAACACCAGAGAGCGAAACTGCCTCGGGGTTTTACGTGATCATGTTACCGGTTTACGAAAACAAACAGAGATCAAATCCAGGGTTCATGGTGGTAACGCTGGGCTAGATGTTCTATGTCCCTGTCACGACGAGAGATCCAGAAGAGCGACGCCTCTTCCGACGGATCTATGCCCCTGAAGGATTTGGACCCTTCTGAATCTGGCACTCGCACCTTTCTTCATCTTCCACAGAACACTGGCATAAGTGCTTAGCCATTATATTTGATAAACTTGGAACGCACCACAGAATAAGTCATTACCAGCCAGAGGCTCTAACCTAAACCAAAAGCCATAATCAACCCACCAGTCGAAACTCTCGGACATCCATATCCAGGTTGCCAAGTTCTTGAGCGCTTGCTCTCTAATACGGATATCGGTTTTGCTAGGAGAGGAGCGCGTAGGAAGAGGAGGTCGCATGGAAGCGACAGTAAGATACTAACTAAATATTGAATGCATATTTGCACACTATAGCCTTCTTCTTATATTCCAAGGTTCTCCCAGAATATGAGAAAAACCGGTGATTTCCGGAGATCCAAATCCAATAACCCCAACAGAACTAATGCCGCTGAATCGTAAAAAACAAATCAAACATCAAACACCCTCACTTAGTCGACGGCGGAGGCTTCGTACTCCTATACTTGTCTCTCAAAAAGTCGCTAATCAACTCCGTATCCATCTGATCAATGCGCTCGGCATCCCGCTTATATGACTCTGTATCCTCATCCGGCGCTACAAACTGTCAATTCAAACAAGCAGCTGGATCAATTCAGTGAAGACAAACCTGGCTTAGGCTCCTCACGCTTCCCTCCCGCGAGAGACCGAATACGCTCCTCCGCACTCTGCAAAGTCTCCACAGCGGCAGGGACACCTTCACGAACAGCTTCCTTCACGCCATTTACCGTGTCGCCCGTCACAGCAGCAAGGTTATTCTTGGTATCCGTAATCGAGGACCCGGTTATCCCGTCGACTTGGTGTTTCACGGTGTCTAGCACCCCTTCCCGGGCAGGTGTATCGGTCGTGGAAGTATCTGAGGCGGATTCGGAGCCCATTCTATAAAGGTAAGGTTTATGCGTGAACCCGAGCGAGAAGCTAAGGGGTACCTGGGTATGCAAGACAGAAAGGGTAAAATAAGAGTAGAAGTAAAACGGAGATCGTAGGGCTGAACAGGGTTGGACGTAGGGCTGAGGAGCATTTAGCATTTACAGTAGCTTTAACCGGGCTATGACATCGATGTGGGTGGGTCAGCCAATGCTAGGCAGCAGGAATAATAAGGATGTACCCTATCGTAGTTAGTTATTGCAGGGTTGAAGGGTAAGTCTTTAAAGGTTGGATTTGGCGTGGGTCTGCTTTCGGCCGATCCTGGCAATGACGTTGTTGGCCCCGCCGAGTTGGGATGTTGCGACATTGTGGCGTGGATCTGACATTGGGCTTTCTTTCCTTCTTTTTCTGTTTATTTGTGATAAAGATTCACATAGACCAAAGTCTACTCTCGCATGCTGACACTTGATAGCTTCATTGTCCAGGAAAATTAAACTAAGCTTTCAGAGGCGGCAATCCCATCGGCGCACCATAGAAATCCAACAAATCCTCTTCCTCTTCTACATCAAGCAAATTCTCAACTTCCGACTCTTCCTCGGGAGCCTTGACAGCAGCGCGAGAAGGTCGACTACGAGACACATTGGTCCCCGAAGCGGGGGTCCCTTCTGATTCGAAAGCACGCGCCTCTTCGCGAGGGAGACGGAAAGCCGGGAATCCGTCCGGAGCACGCTCTGCACGGTCCATAATCTCGTTCATGTATTTGCGGACTTCATCAGCCGGTTTAACCACGCGGGTTAGGGGCTCGAGAATCCGTGGGTTACTGGCGTGGATCCGGAACGTGACCGGCTGCCAGTACTCCTTGAGCTTTGTTTCGTTAACAACAGGTGTCTCTGGAGTGCCGGGAGTGGCTGGAACAGTGAGATTGGGCGCAGCATCGGTAGGCTCTATCTTCGGAGGTGTGTCCGTGGGATTTGCTGGATTGGGAGTTGGCGGTTCGATGGCGTCTTTGCCTTTGCCCTTCTTGGATTTGGAAGCCTTGCTTTTCCCACGACTCGTGGCCGGCTCGCCTTCCGGTTCGATTGGGAAGGGTTTGGAGGGATCAACTTTGCGCACGACAAGGAAGGATGCTAGGATGACGTTCTCGTTCGGGACCCATTCCAATATTGAATATTCCGGGAATAGATAGCGATCTCCAGAGCCAGCATGACCAGAGTTCACGTTTCCGTACGGGGTGAGAGGAGATGTAAATTCAAAAACGACTGCCTTGTACGCAACGCGAGCAGGAGGCTGTGGAGGTCCAGGCGGGCGATAGTACGGCATCGGTGATCCGTACGGTGGAGGGCGTGACTGTATAGGCGGTTGGGGAGTATAAACCTGTCCGGGCCGGGGTGGTTGTTGGAAAGTGCTCGGGGTTTGGGCAGGGCGAGCTGCAGAGCTCTGTTGCTGAGGCGCTGCGTTGGGAACAGGGGAACTGGAAGAACCAGGAGCCTCTGACGGAGTTAATGCTGGTGGCGTCGACGTGGATTGAGGGTTAGTCGTGCTCGGCTCTTGCTTAATAGGTACCGTGGTGTCTTGAGGGGTAGCAAGAGGTTGAGTCTGTGCTGGTGTCTGAGGCCGACTGCCAGATGGCGTTCCCCCAGATGATGATTCAACCGGCACGGCTTTCGATTCTGATGACGCTGGCTGCTTTTCAGACTCTTTAGACGATGTGTCAGCCAGGGCCGCTGGCTGAGACTTGGAACCCCCTTCTTGCGATGTCTCCGCTCCCTGCTTTTGTTGAGATTCAGGTTGTGAGGGGGTGGATTTGTCTTGTAATGCCGGCGTTCCTGGCTGGGACACCAGTTCTTGCGTGGACTTTCCGGATGCACTCTGTTGCTGTTCCCTAGCCTTGATGATTGCGTTGAGCTCGTCAATGTGAGCCTGGAAAGCGCGCAGCTGCTCTTGCGAGGCCTGGCTGGATGCGACCACTCTCATCAGCGCCTTGAGTTCTGGATCCGCGGCCGCTCTCGTAGCAAGCATCTGAATGACCGGGTCGGGGCTTGGCTTAGCAGGCTGGCCAGATGGGCCAGTCGCCTGCGGTGGCCGCTGCCCCGATGGAGACGGCGCATGCAGCGATTGATGCGGCCCACGCTGTTGAGGTGTCTGATAGCCTTGTGGGGGACGACCGGAAGGAGCGGGAGAATAGGAAGGGCGTTGTTGGTTCGGAGATGGATATGGCGGATATCGTTGAAAGTTGTTCGGGCCGTTGTAGTGCATCATCGGGCGTGGCGGCGCATATTGAAGCGGCTGCGGATGCGCATTGGGGTCCTTCACGGTGTACAACATAGCGTCGAAATAATGAGGACCGATGGTGACATCGCAAAGTCCAACCTTTACCATAGAGTCCTTTGGCGGGTTGTTCTTTTCAATCTGCTCGCGCTTCGTCTTTTTCGGCTTTGTATAGTATCGAACCAGGATTCCATCGCTTAGCCATTTCTTCTTGGATCGTTCGAGGGATGCAAGTAATACTGCGCTATGTGATCAACACGGTCAGCACTAGAGAGGCCTGCGTGGATTCGACGATCAAACCTTTCTGCGATGGACTGGTACTCTGTATCGGATAGGGTCTCTGGTTGTCGTACGCGCCTCACTGGGAGCGGTTCACCATCCTTAAGCTTCGTGGGTAGAGGTGTCTCGACAGGTTCGGGTGGCGGCGATGGGACACGAGGGGTGGGAGCCTTCTTCTTTGACTGGGGCGTCGCGGCTTCAGAGACACGTCGCTTGGCCGCGGGTTCGCGTCCAGCGCGAGGAGGGAGTTTGCGTTTCTCGGCCATTGCGAATACAGCGAAAGGAACACAAGTTCACAAAGTGATCATTCTGGGGAAGGTCGCGGATGTCGGGAAGGTGGAAGGGGAAAAAAGCGTGACGCGATAAGTGGAAGGTTTATCGGCCGCCTTCTCCGCGCCTCCCTGTTGACACCGTGCGATGGTTGAGCTGCAGTCCATTTTCAAAAAGGCCTACTGGACCCTTGCGGCCGGTGGTCTGGCCTATGTGCTATTTATCTGTGCTTTAACCCGGCCTGAAGTCCAGCGTTTGTATGTACCTCTGGTCTCAGGTGCATGCAGTGGCTAATCTGTTGCAGTGCCCTCTATGCCAACAAGATCAACCCCAGTCTCTGGCAGGATGTAAACCAAGTCGAACAATTTGGGTTTCTGAGTATGTTATACTACCAGCTACTCGATTACTGCCACTGACTCCTTCAGGTTCCCAAGTTCAGCCTTTCCATTTGGTGACGCCCGATAATGAGACGCTATATGGCTGGCATCTGATGCCCCTGCATCTCTGCCGTGAGCACGAGCAGGATCTAATCGACAATTCTCCCAATGGTCCTGCAAAGGACTACACGCAGACCGTAGCTTACAAGAGTCTGGCTAATGACCCCAATGCTCGGGTCGTGGTGAGCTGTAAGTAGCAAAGCAATTTGAATTCGTTCAAGCATCTAATCTTGCATCTCAGTCCATGGCAATGCAGCCCATCTCGGCTCTGCCCAACGTCCGGCCACTTATAATGCCATGCTGAGCTTATCTACCCCTTCTAACCCAGTCCATGTCTTTGCAATTGACTATCGCGGTTTTGGAGTGTCGACTGGTAGTCCCACCGAAGAAGGCCTGATTACCGACGGCGTCTCTCTCATCAATTTTCTGACAGCGGGCCCCTTGAAGATTCCCACATCTCACATTGTGATCATGGGCCAGAGTCTAGGAACAGCGGTCACAGCGGCGGTGGTCGAGCGGTATACCTTCGGGTCTCCTGATCGAACTAAGATCCAGCCCGCCATCAAGAATGCAGAGCCATTTGCAGGTGTAATTCTGGTAGCGTCTTTCAGCAATGTCCCCAGTGTCATCGAGTCTTATAGCATCAAGGGCCTCACTCCTCCGATGCTATCCCCCTTGATTGGATATCCACGCTTCCAGAACTGGGTGCTGCGCCACGTTGTGGACCGCTGGGACACAAGCGCAAGACTTCAGCGTCTGACTGGCGTCGTCATGGATACCTCTGGACTGGGACACAAAGACCTTGATTTGACTATCATTCACTCCTCGAATGACGTCGAGATCCCTTGGTATGAAGGTTATCGTAATTGGGCGGCTGCCACAGGCGAGGGTATCCAGAATACCCCGGGGGTCTTGACCTACGAGAGGACCGGTGTTGGTAAGCCGGCCAGTGAGGTAAAAATCTGGGAGAATAAGATTACTGGGAGAGAGGGAACCACGGCCTTGAAGAAGGTGCGTTGGGAGCGGGTGCGGTACGGAGGTAAGTTGAATCTCGGAAGCACTCAAATCACTGAGCCCGATTACTGATGCTAACGATATTAAACTTGAAGGCCATGATCGCGTTGCGACATTCTCTGTTGCTGGCCTTACAGCTCTCAAGGCTTTCGAGAAGTGATGTGGGGTGACTTTGTTCTCCCTAACCTGCAATGGATGTATATTTCGATCAAAAGATATGCTTTATGGGGCAGTTAGAATCACCTCTATTGCATGTGCACTATATCTAGAAGAAACCTTATTCGAAGAAAGATTCCCCGTCATTCTCCAGGCTTTCCCTGCGACCGAATACATGACTCCCTCAGCAACGGCAATATAAACCAATTTTAGATACCATTTGACATAGATGATCGACTATCCATTTCCTCCAGACCCTCAATGCGTAGAGCTCGATTGACTTCTTGAAGGTGGCACCTCCAATGCTGGCTGATGTTGCCTCTGCGACGTGTGTTCGCGTATGTTCTCTTCCAGCTCACCGCGCTTCGTAATTTTGCCCTCGTCCAACTTCTCTTCTGAGTGCCGTCCTATCTCTTCTGCATCATCTTCTCTAAGGCCGAGGATGCGCGAGAGGTTCGCGGCAACACGGTGAACGTCCGATCGGGAAGACATGGTTGTTCTTGACTAAGGAATGGGCCAAATTAGGATTTTCGGAAGGCTGGTAGGTTTTTGATAAGTATGAGACGGTTTACTTTGGTGAGCTTGCTATGAAGACACCGTGCATGGCAATTCACTTTACTCATCATGTGCACACATTGACGCAAAGCTGGTCGGGGGCGAAAATATCGACAGACTACAACTTCTGCATCAGCAGTAGAGGTGTTTTGTCTCTTGTGAACTCTAGCTCCGCAAGTGTCGTATCTTGGTCTGGATTTACATGGAAGTGTTTGAAGCAATAATTGAAGATGGTCTCGGTACCGGAATATACACTGCTATAAATACAAATTAGAACCTCCCCATAGTCTACTCGAAGATTCATGTGTGGATTTTCATATCACTCTACCCTTCCTCTTCGATACGATAAGACATGCTGTCGAGTTATTTCCCGACGTATGCCAACCCTTTTACGTCGTTCAGGGCCGAGTGGGGCTAAGCTGGCATAGGGAAGTTCAGGAGCGACTGTTAAAAGCAAATACTGAATTTCAAGGCTTGTTTCTGTGTAGAAGAGATACATGGCTAAGAATAGATGCAAAGCCTCTCGTGGCTAGAAGATCCATGTAAATGAAGAGTGGTCGAGATTGCAGTTGATCTTTCAATTTCTCAAGAGCCCCTTTGCCGGTGCAGGTAGACCAATCAGTCGCGTCTGCAAAAGCTCTCGTCTGAGATGCTTTTGTGGCTGAGATGCTTTCTCAGAGACTGGGACGTGATTGATGCTTGCTTCAACTGTCAAAGCCGGGGTAGGAGTAGCAGACGACAAAGATAATCGTCTCTTGGGTAAAATCCTCAGTAGTTGGAATGATCTGAGCCGTAGACTGGTATGGAACTGAAGCTTTTCAGCAACAGCTGAATCCAGTGGAATGTAATCAACTGCAGGGTCATTAAGGGAAACGAATCCTTCAAATATACCCCGAAGCGTTTTCAACATATCGTCAACAGCATCGAGCGAGCTCGGAGCCACTCTCGGGAGTGCATGCAATGGCTGGTATAGTAGATACATCACTATCTACACTAGAAACCTCTGACTATCCTGCCTCCTATATGCTAACATAGACTACAAGCACGCCCTGATCATGGCCCAACTGATGATCACTGGAATATGTTGCTCATTAATCTATCAGCAAGAGGACCAAAAACTAGAAGTTCGAGGCACTAGAAAGGGAAGGTGAGACTTGATAACAAAACTGATGATTCCGGATACCAGCATAACTAGGAAAATGTAAAAGAGATCATCGAAGCATCAGGAAAGACCCGAGGATGACAAGGTCGCCATCATGGTCCAGGTATTGTCAACGAGGCCATTGGATGGCTTCCGATTGGAGGTACACTCAGCCATAATGCAGAGCTAGAAGTTTCGTGGTCCAGCGTCCAGGTTCAAGTTAAGAAGTAAGGAGCCTCAATCCCTCGACCTGGGCAGGGCTGGCCCACCCCACGTGCCCCGCATCCCCGAATCTCTTCAAACTTCAATTCCAGTTCCAATCCATTCTTCCTCATCTCCAATCCTCAAAATGGCGCCCATCCCAGTGACAATAGTCACCGGCTTTCTCGGGTCCGGCAAAACAACCCTCCTCCTCAACCTAATCCCCCAACTCCCCCCAACCTACAAACTCGCCCTCCTCAAAAACGAATACGGCGACGTCGCCGTCGACTCCCAGCTCGCCTCGACACAATCAATCTCCGGCGTCCGCGAACTCCTCAACGGATGCATCTGCTGCAACCTCGTCGGCCAACTCAGCGACGCACTCCAACAACTCCGCTCCAGTGTCTCGCCCGATCGTATCGTGATCGAAACAAGCGGCAGCGCATTCCCCGCTACATTAGCCATGGAAGTGAACCGACTTTCACGCGAAGGCGGGGGCGAGTTCATTCTCGACGGAGTCATTAGCGTGATTGATGTGGAGAATTGGCAGGGATACGAAGATACGTCGTATACGGCGAAGATTCAGGCGAAGTATACGGATTTGATCGTTCTCAATAAATGGGAGTCTGTGCCTGAGGAACGGTTTGATGTTTGTCTTGATCGGGTGGGTGATTTGGAAATTGAGACGCCGTGGGTTAAGTCTGATAAGGGTGTTGTGGGGAAGGATGTTTTGTTGGGGATTGATCGGGCTTTGTTTGCCAAGGAGGGAGGTGACCATGGACAAGACCATGATCATGAGCATAAGCATGATCATCAGTCAGAGGTTGAGGTGCTGAGCGTTGTATTGAAGGGGAAGACGGTTGATGTTGAGGCGCTTGAGAGGCTTCTTTCCCTGGCGCCTAGGGAAGAAGTGTATCGTATCAAGGGAATTTTTCGTGCCGATGCACAGAACCCGCCGGCTGAGACTTCGGATGATCTTCAGAAGAGGGTCAAGGGGGATGGGATTCAGTACTACATTCTCAATGGGGCGTTTGGTCGTTGGACTTGCACGCCATCCAGTGTTGTTGCGGAGTCGGCGGATAAAAGTGTCGCTGCACGTTTGACGTTTATTCTGGCGCGGTACGAGTCAGCCAAGTGGAAGAAGAAGCTTGAGGCGGGTGGCCTTTTGCAATCGACTGAAGTAGCCGAGGGTGAATTGGCTGTTGAGCGGTTGGTGTAAAGCGCTTGGACATACATTGGAGCTGGCTTCAGTGGTATGCTGTACAGATTGATTTTGGGGCTGGATTTATTTGATGATACCTTGCAACTACTGAATAGAATAGATGTGGATAGAATAGATGATTAGAGATGACGAGCGTATGCCAACTACACGAACATCCAACTCTTTGTATAGCGTTCCGTTGTCAAAATTATGACCAGACATTAAAGCTCTATGGAGGCTTAAAATGACAAAATCGAGATGCAGCAAGGCAAGCTCAAGCTCTATTCTATTAGAACTTAAAGACGCAACCGCTTTTCAGCGGCAAACGTAGTAAATGCAGCAAGCGCAGTATAGTATTAACGCGACCTGTCACCAGGTGAAGGTATACGAAAAGCCGAAGTATTTCCAAACAAGAACAAATCAAATCAACAAGTGAAGGAACAAGTGGTAAATCAAATGAAACACTAGTAATTGAGGAGGGCCGAAGCACCAGTCTCGCTCGAGATGTAAATCACCTCGTGGTTATCGGAAAATCCATTGAAGCGAGTGGCACTGCACTTGGTATACGCGCCCATGTCCTCAAAGTAGAGCCAGTCGCCGGTGTTCAGCAGGCCCGGCAGATCGATGCGCTCAGTGATGACATCGATGCCGTCACAGGTAGGACCCCAGATCGAGTACGAGATGTTCTCCAAAGCCGCAGAGTTTGGAGTCCCCGGTTGGGAGTCGTCAGCGGACGAGAGTAGGACCTTCGCGACGGGGTGCTGGTGGTCGAAGATGATGTTCGAAAAGTTGCCGTACACACCGTCATTGAGGTAGAGCATGTACGCATCCCGAGAGGGATCCAATGGGTCTGGAACATCGCGCCGCGCAATGATGTTGGCTGCCAAAGTAAAGGCGCTGGCAACGTAGTAGCGGCCCGGCTCGGCAATGATGCGGACGCTCGGGGGGAAGTAGGTCTCCAACGCGTCACTCAAGTAGCCCGAGAACTGCTCGAAGGTCTCCTGGCAGAAGCCGCCGCCCACGTCGAGCGTGTGCAGTTCATGGCCAATCTCGGCAGCCTGGTCGAATACGACACGGGCGTCCTGGACCGCCTTCAGGAAAGCGCGGGGATCCTCGGCGCCCGATCCAACGTGGAAGCTCACACCGACAACCTTGAGTTCGAGATGGTGGGCCAACTCGAGCAGCTGAGAAGCCACATCCATGGAAGCACCGAACTTCATGCTCAGCCGGCAGAGGCTGGTGGAGTCGTCGGTCAAAATACGAAGGTAGAGCTCTGCATCCGGGAAGGTGGCCTTGATCTTGTACAGCTCGTCGGCATTGTCAAAAGTCATCTGCTTGACGCCGACCTTCTGAGCATAGCGCAGGTAGGATTTCGTCTTGCAGGGCTGAGCATAGATGATGCGGCTGGGATCGATGCCCGTCTGAAGAGCCAGATCGATCTCCGACTTGGAAGCACAGTCGAATCCGTTGCCAAGCTGGGCCATAAGACGGAGGATCTCGGGGTCCGGGTTACACTTGACAGCTGAAAGAGTCTTTGTTAGCTCCGAGTTATCGATCGAGGACGGATTGGAATGTACCATAGAAGGGCTTGACGCGGCCCAAGTTCATCTTCCAGCGCATGTGCTGGCGGTAGACCTCCCCCAAATCCGCAACGTAGAAAGCATCCTCCTCACCGGGCTCGCACCGGTCCACATCCACCTCGGCGGCGCGCTTCTTCAACACACTCATGACCAGGTCCTTGGCGGTCAACCGAGATTGCAACAAATCGTCCACGCCATGATTGTTGACCACAGTAAGATGGTTACGACCATTCAAATCGTTTTTGAGATTGCATACTTCAGCAGGCGAAACACAAGCAGTAGGTGCCATCACCGTGTAGCTGAGATTCCGCACGATTTAAATTGAGAGTTGTAAAAATTCGTACGCGACTGGGGCGTTAGGGAGGACGAAATGCGTCGCAACCGAGGTTGAGTGGACCAAGCCTCCTCGACCCTTCCTCCTTAAGAGGAAGAACCTTCAGAGAAGTCCTATGCGGCAGCTCAGGGATTGAGGGAATAACGTGAGGCGGCGTCAACGGTTCCAAAAAAGGCGCACCGGACGAGAGTTCAGGAAGCAGCAGGAGGTGGAATGTTGTTAAGAGTGTCGCGCTGACGTCGAGTGGAGACAATTTGGCTAAGAAGCACGAGTGAGGCTGCGGAAGCCGTAATGATCGGTGCCTTTGGGTGAGCCAAAGGCAGGAAACAGTAAAAGAAGATCGGACAGATCTGACCGAATGGAAAAGTCAGTAATGGAAGGCCATATGAGAGAAAAAAATTAGACGGCTGAGGTGGTGGGGAGGGGAGGGGAACGGGGCTCAGATTTTTTAAAAAGGGCAAAGTCCGGGCTTAGGGCTCAACGTGTGGTCAAGGGAAAAAGGCGCACGGTTACACACCGAGGCCAATGCTATTCTTAGTTCAAAAGGGAATTGAGGGAGGAAAAATCACTCACCAAGGGATGTTGAGAGTACCCAAGGAAAATAGAGGGAGTAGGAGAAGAAATTGAAGTACT
Source organism: Penicillium decumbens (assembly GCA_027569385.1). Classification (NCBI taxonomy): domain Eukaryota; kingdom Fungi; phylum Ascomycota; class Eurotiomycetes; order Eurotiales; family Aspergillaceae; genus Penicillium; species Penicillium decumbens. Next base: position 69,621 of record JAPDEZ010000020.1, read on the forward strand.
TGGAAGGTAACTTAGGGTGGGCGAAATGACATATGCAGTGGGTTTTCCCGTCGGAGAGTGTGATTTGCTTCCATTTTGGGCTTTTTCCCCTCGCCGCCTGTGAGTCCGCTTTCCTACCCGCACTAAAACCACAAAAGCAGCGGCATTGAAAGATCCACTACCAAGGAAACCCGGTATGAACGGAGTATACTAGTACATATACAGTAGCTACTTGGGATTATACTAGCACAGAGAAATCTACTACGATGATACGTAGGACTGTACTAACTGTTAGTCATAGGACTACTCCATAGTGACTCAGAGTCCACAGAAAAAGCTGGGAATAGACGGAAGCCTGGACTATGAGCGATTTCTGGTCGTGTCTAGACACATGCTGGATTGAGACGGGAATTATAATGCAGGAGCCAGCGGCTTGCAGATCGCAGTGCTGCTCGGCATTGCTCTCATTCCAATTCTTCAAATTGCGGTGTGAACCGTTTCTGACAGGTCCTGATGCTGGTGGTGGCTGGAGTCTCCACAGTGATTAGTCGAAGGATCAAACCATAAGCCAAGCTCCTGAGAGGTAACAAACAGCCGTGTGTATTGAAATAGAGATTGCGAGTCCATGCAGCAAATGCAGGTGGGGACTCCGCGTTCGAGGGGATGACGCAGGCGCACGGGCCAAGGACGGTGTAACTACATCACCGAAAGGTATAAATACCCAAGAGAATCATCCGAGAGACCAGGTCACCTCGGGATCTCATGTCTGGCGACGGTAGCAGTACAATTCGATCTCATCTACTTCGTCATGTTGCGTAGGCAGTTGGACCTTGGCTTGCAGGGGTGTGAATGCCGCCGCCCGCATCAAGTCGAAAAATACCGCCTCGCTCTCGTGCCGTCGCTTTAGGGCCACAAGAATCAGTGCCTCCGGGGAAGTCCGAACCAATCGGTCCAGCACTGAGACTAACGTTGGCAAGCTGTCCGCGTTATAGGTGCAGTCCGACACGAGGATCAAATCGATAGGCCGGCTGCAGAGATTCCGTGGCGGCTCGTCCCAGTCAAGAGTCTGATAGTGCATGCGCGACGAGGGTTGCGGACGGGCTTCCTTGATATTGTGTATTACGATCTCCTCGACCTCAGGGAGGTCCGTCAGGAGCATGTCGCAGTTGTCAAGCATGGTTGCCAGTGCGATGCCGACGATGCCACATCCAGCCCCTAGTTCGACGGCCTGCAGCGGCGAGCTACGTGGGGTCCGGAGAAGCTGACTGAGAGCGGGCATGTCCTTGGACGTGCCTCGGATCGTTCGCTCTAGAAAGATGATTGATGCGAGTGCCGCATCCCTAGAACGTTCGTGTTATTAGACTGATGAACCGAGTGAATTGAGACAGAAGGTCACTCACCAGATGTGTCGCGCAATGCTATTGCCGGTCTCCTCCCAGATCTTCAGCGGTCGCTCAAGGTCTGCAACATAGAGCTCTCGCAGTATCAATTTCTCTGCTGGTTCTGAGTGCGGTCCAAACGGTGCACTGCATCCAGATATCACCAATGGCGTTGAGTCGACTCCTAATGTATCTTTTCGATGGTCTTGTAATTGAATGTTTAGAATTGATGTCTTATGGGCCACATCATTGGGCGAGAAGGGCCCCAACATGATGGGAAGTTGCCTAGTGCTAGCCTCCCATTTCAATGGCTCTTGATATAAAGCTTTCTGTGAGGAATACTGCGCCCAGGTTGCAATCAGGTCCACATCTTCGGCAAGGAAGTCGTCACCGAGATCGGTGGTGATGCAGATCAGGGCGGAAATGAAGACGGATTTCTTCTGCTGCTGAAATCGAGGGGTTTTGAGAAAGCGAATATAATAGACCATCTTCACTGTTCCAACTGGCCAGTCTGCAATGTACATCAAGCACAATCAAGCAAAATCTCCATTTACCTCAGGAACCGAGTCACGTGCTGGCTGACTAACGGATGACATCGATGCCTCTCCACCTGCCCCGACTTCCTGTGTTGCCAATGCAGCCAACGCGCCGATGAAGTGAACTCCGCCAGATCCGCACGATCTCCGGCAATTCGACGCGTGCAATTATGATGCGATCGCGCGATCCGAGGATCCGCCAGCGGATCAACCAGATATCCCATAATCTCGAGTCCGCCAATGAATCCGCCCAGGAAGGACTGTACGCCTTTGCGCAGAATTACCTCTCCCCATGTCTGGAATCGGTTGGTAGCTGTATCCAGGTCTGTACTGCACCTTGTCTCCCAACCCCTGAGGACCGCCTGAGACGGCGACGCCGCGGCCGTGCCGAGGACAATTTCGACTTTTACGATGATTGGGAAAATGAGGAGGCCGACGAAACCCTGCTGGGATGGGGTACTGGAGAACTTGATCGGCTCCTAGCTGGCAGCGGGCTCACCCGAGGAAGTACGGAGCAGCCGCACCGGCCGAGGAGGATGAGTTACGGGACACGTCACACAAGACAAAGGAGTTTACACCTACCAGACAACCGTGCGGATCCTACGGTTATACCGAGCTCTTCATTGCTTGGCTTCTTGGAGCGCTTTCCCTGGAGGTTTGGCGCCAAGGGAGTCAAGTATCGGCCGTCGGCAGCAGACTTGCAAGAACATCCAGGCGGCTCGCGTCGATTTACCCAGGAAGATGAGCCGTTAATGGAAGCTACAGAGGATGAAGCTGGCCTGATATCTCATAGTCCGAATGGGAGAGATCGAAGTACAACACAGTCATCCCGCGGAACGTTCAATTCTTTGAGCTCCCGTGGTGATCTACTACCGAGTGACGACGAGGAAGACGCGGTTCCGCTGGACGACGAATTCGCGCTCGTGTTTGGACGTCGAGGAACAGGACTAGAATCTGATGACCAGTCCGGTACGAAGGTGGAAATGGTGAGGTCTTCCTCGGGCACATCCAGCTTAGGCGATGCATCATTCCAAAAGTCACAGCGGAAGAAAAAGAAGCGATCATCAACAAAGTCACAGATGAGTCCAGCTGCAGATATTATGCACAGCCTCGATAATAAGCCGTCAATAGCGGACTTGAATATTGAGGAGGCGCGGATTGCTCGGGAAGAAGATGTTGCGATTGAGAGGAAACGGCTCGCTGCGCATGAGCTGGCTTTGAAGCAAGGTCTTGATCGAGCCAAAGCAGATATGGTATGACACGGTGGCTGATTCCTATAATTTTACGGAGAATTAACGATCCTGTAGGCCGCCCCAGCACCAGCTCCGAGAGAACAATCTACTGAGCTCCCTGCCAATCCAACCTTTTCACCTGCAGGCGAAAGCCAAAAATCCGGCCACTCATCAGTCCGTGGATATTCAGTCGACCATACTGAGCCCTTCCCCCCATTCTCGGTATCGGCATCTTCGCTAACGCAAGGTTCTCCCGAGTCTGCAGGCTTGTCGCCTATATCTGGCTTTGCGAATGTGGATACCACTGAGGAGCATGGGGATTGAGATGCCGATGCTCCGTACTAGGCTCTTGCCGCTTGGCCCCTTGAACTTTTCAGTGCTCCCACACTGGACGTGTATGATATGATGAATTGTCTTTTCACTGCACCTTATACCCCATTGACACCGATTGAATATACTGCCGCAATTGCTTGACACGGCTTGTTGATACTAGACGTTTTAATTATGACAAAGTAGACGTCACTCTACGAGCAACTGGGACCATGATCCCAAGATTGACTCATAGTCAACGGCCAGTATATATGCCTCGTTTGAGAATCCTTCGTAGCTGTACACCTGGGCATAACGCAGTGTATTCCAAGGTGAGAAAACGCAGATAGGCACCTGTTTTTCTTTGTGTGGCTGTGTCAATCGCCCCAACACCGGAAGGATTTCTAGACTTGCAAAATTTGGGGCCAAACTTCATCATCATTCTCATCCCTGTCCGATCCCAGGATCTGGATTTTACACAACTCCAGCAAGACCACCACCTAACCTAGCTTATGGCAACGACCGTCTAAATCGTCTCTCCCATCATAAGCCTTGGCAAGATGACGGCTTTACTATCACTTTTATGTGCAGAAAACTGGTGGTGGGACTCGCACGAAGAAAGCTATATCAGGTTCTACGAAGACGGCACAGGCCAAGTAAGTCAAATCTTTCACTATAACACTCCCACAAATTCAAGCTTATTATATCCAGCTAGTCGCACGTCGCGAGTTCTGTATATTCATAGCTGCAGAATTCCACTGGAAACCCCAGTCTGCCGATTCCCTTCGCAACGAAATCGATATTACAACCCCTTTGTTGAGCTCCCCGTGTGCCATCGGTCAAATCGATATCGAAATGACACTCACAACCCGCCGTGTCCAAGTTGGGTCGGTGGACATGGAAAGATGCAGGATCAACGAATCTGCCAGCTTACAAAAGAAGCATTCCTCTGTAATAAATTTACTCTTCGGGTTGAAAAGGGCAAGTTCATGACTGTCGGGGATTATCCGGTCGTCAGCGAGCTTCCATACTATTGCACATACAAGTATCGTCTTACCTGTGACCCTTCGCCGTTTCCACCGCAACATATGTGGAAAGAACCTAGCGGAGCACCGGACCTGATACGGTTCTGGGAATGGAATCAGTTCCAGGGTCATAAACGATCGGTACATTGGCAGACTACGAGGGAAGGGAAACTTTTTAATACTTGCAAAAGGGTAATTGGGTGGGATTGATGTCAAGCAGATTACTCAAGCAGTTATCGTGGCATGATTATGTTGAAGATATATCTAAGACCATCCTCGGCACCTACATGTAGGATTTTTGTCGTAGGGGGATTTCCAACAGATTACTGAAGAGAAGCTCGGTATTTGATGTAGCTTGCTGCCTGTACGATAACCGACATAAATGGGCCTCAAAGTCAAGTATCCACACCCCGCCGCGTGTCCCGAGATGCCGAATTCATTCCTCCCTTCAAAGTACACTTCTTACTTCTTCATAGCAATGAACCTATCATAACAAGAATTCTCTTCCTGTCTACCACTGAACACAATCCACTATGGCAAAAGCAGAGGCAGATCTCCAATCCATGATCGCCAACAACTCCGACCCCAAGACCCTTTCCTGGTACGAGTCTGATCTTGAAGAGATTCCAGAACCAGCCAAGACCCTCTTGGAAAAATACAGCAAGATCCCATCCGACCAGGTAGTGCAACATGTCAATAACATGGTGAGGATATGATATTTCGCACTAGATAGGCATACATTTACTGACTTGATCACGTCAGAGAGATCGGGCTTTCGCCGTGGTGAGTCAAAACGGCAACATGTCTAGTTCTAGACTAACCAACCAGTTCCCATACCCTTGTATTGGCTCGTTCCGATTCTTGGACTTGAGTATCCCCCAATCACCCGTCTACCCCGAGGTTCTCCAGCGACTAAAGTCGGGCGAGAAGCTGCTGGACGTGGGTTGCGCTATAGGACAAGAGCTGCGCCAACTGGTAAGTCCAGATCCTATTCTATTCGACAATGGCATATTCTAATCATGCAGGTCTTTGATGGTGTTCCGTCCGAAAACCTCTTCAGCTCGGATCTACGGCAGGATTTCTACGATATCGGCTACGACCTATTCGCAGATCGCAGTACACTCAATGCACGGTTCTTTCAGGGAGATATCTTTGACGATAACTCGTCTCTGGTCAAGAACCTTACTGGGAAAGTGAATATTGTTAACGCTGCTTCGTTCTTTCATCTTTTCAGCTGGGAGCAACAGGTTATTGTTGCGAAACGGGTGGTTAGCCTGCTGGTTGCACAGCCTGGATCTCTGGTTATTGGGCGACAGGTTGGACATGCTGGGTATGTTGATCCGGATGATAAGGTTAATGCACCTAAGCATTATCGTCATAATCCGGATACGTGGAGGAGGCTGTGGGAGCAGGTTGGTACTGAGACAGGGTCGAAGTGGGAGGTTGAGTGTTGGATGGAGAAGTGGGAAGGTCTTGACCAGGTCTTTAAGAATTACCATGGCGGCGATGAGACCTATAAGATGAGATTTGTTGTGAGGAGGGTCTAGACTGTATATCAGATTTGTATTGTCTTTAGATCCTTGGAAGAGTCTATTATCCAGTTGAGACAATCATTTCACAACAAGCCGTCACCTTACGGAGTATTAAACTGCTACACTGACTATACAAATCTACGTCTTAAACTAGATACTGTCCGCACAATTTTAGTCCGCTCTGCGTAGGCTGAAAGTTCAGAGCGGTTCTGAGAATCGTAGGTAGCGGGAAGTGTGCCACGAAAGCTCACATTCCCGCCGTCGCTCTTGCGCTCGCATCCCCGGTAAACCGAAGGATACCATATCTATCAACCAAAGGAAGTGACTGGTTGGCAGATATGAATAGCTCTGGTGCTTATGCACGGTAGATCTTGAAGCGCGTTGGAGGAGACACATGCAAAGAAACAAAAGAAGAGAGACCGGAGATTAATGCTGACACGATAGTATACATATGTACAGGAGAATGCATATAGATCCAGGGTCATATCACAGATGCAGAGGGTAAAAGTACATGGGGAAATGAACAGGGGTATAAAGTGAAGCACTTCCCTTGGTTTGAGATGACCATCGTTTATTCGGAGGCGGCACTCTCGCCAATGGACAGCTTTCGCACGTCCCAGTCGGCGCCGGCCCAGTCTTTCTTCTCGCCCAGCACGCAGGTTGCCTTCCGCGAGCCGTTAACCAGGAAACGATCAGCGACCTCGTTTACGTCCTTGGCGGTCACGTCCAGGACTTGCTCTCTCCAACGCTGGTCCATCTCATGGGTGACACCACTCAAGAAGTAGCGAGATCCCTCCTCGTCCACACTCATAGGTGCGTCAAGGCCTTGGAAAATGCCGAGCTTGGCTTCTTCAATCTCCCGCTCAGACCAGGTACGGTCTCTGGCGAAGACACCGCTGTTCCGGAAGACCTTTAGAGTATTCATCGGGTTGGGATCCCGGTAACTCATAAAGGTGAAGACACCCTTGAGGGGCCCGTTGCTGGCTCCCGCGCCATAGGCACCGCCCTTCTCGCGGATTTCAGGGTGCAGATAGTTGTGAGTCAAAAGCTGGGACAGCACCATGAGAGGAGCGCTAGAAGGATCAATGAAGGGAACGGTTTGAGTAGCCTGGCCAGAGTAGTACACCTTGTAAGGGAGGTCATAGAAGGCCCTCTCGACCGATTTGAATGGCGATGCAGCAGCAATGCCTGTCGGTGATCGGACCTGGGGCAGGCCTGCCATCCACTTCTGCAGGACCGACTCATTGCGTGCAGAGCTCTCAGGCTCACAGACCATGCGAACACGGAGATTGGATGATCTGGAGATTGCAAACGATTGAATGAGACGAAGCTTCTCGATCAATTCCTGGAGACGCTCGGGGGAGGTCTCGGCGTCGCGGAGAAGGTTGGCGGTAGCTTGCAATTGTTCCAGACCAGACTGCTGCTCCTGGATCCAGAAGCTGCGAGAGAGGCTAGCCGCCGCAGCGTTAACAGCATAGCGGTGACCGGTTCCCGCAACACTATCCAGAGCTCCGTTGGTAGTCAACCGCAAAAGCTCTTGGATCATGGCCGGTGCAGCAGGGCTTGAGAAGTCCGTCTCCATGACGAGGGCTGACAAAATCTCCAGCATCTCGGGGATGTTCTTGTCCAATGCAAATCCAGAGAAGTTCATCCCTTCCTTGAATTGGTCCAGGTGAGTTGGCGAGGACACAAGGAGCGACGAAGTCGAAATACCTCCGGTCTTCAGCTTGATGAGATCCTCCCATTGCTCCATGGTCCTGTTGGCGGTACCCAAACGCATGACACAGTCATTGAAAAGGGGCATCAAGAGTCGAAGGTCGTCGGGCAAGTCCTCGAAAGCGTTCACGGCTTGGAAGTAGGTCAACCCGTTGGTTGGGGCCTCCCGCCAGAGGACATCAACATCGTCAACCTTTGATTCGCGCACAGGCTTGCGCTCCTTCGCTCTGGAGATATCTTTCACACGCAATGTTGGAAGGCAGCTTAAGTCTGCGTTATGCGCGTCCTCTTGCACCTTGAGCAATTGGAGCTCCTCTTCGCTCAGTTTGGCAATGGCGTTCTCGGCGGAGCCGAGCTCCTCAATAAGCTGGGCAAGCTTGTTTTCCCTGCGCACAGCCTCCATCTTATCCAAATCCTTGTTGAATGTAGGCGTGCCAACCATTGTGAACGTGATGCATTGATCGTTGAGAAGGTACTTCTCTACCAGGGACTCGAGGTACCCGGGCTTTTCATATCTCCTCTTGAACTCCTCAATAACGTCATTCCATGCCAGCTCCTTCATCGGGTCGGACCCGTTGAACCAGGATGAGATGGTCTTTTCCATAACTCCAATTCCAAAGTTCGCAGTCTTGTGTCGCAGTGAAAGTTCCAGCTGGTGAAGGAAACCACTCACCTTCTCCTCGCTGAAGCCAGCCGAAACAGATTCCCGGAAGGCGTTTTGGACAACAGATTTGACTGTTGGAGCTTCCGCTTCACTGATGCCGGTGACACCAACTGAGAAGACTGGAACCTTGCCAGAGGAATCCAGACCAGTGTTCGGAGTGAAGGAAGATCCAAGGCCGCTTTCAATGAGAGCCCGGTACATGGGAGAGCCATATCCATCAAGGAACAGAGACGAGATGATTCCAACAGAGAAAGTTTCCACGATATCAGTCGAGTCGCCCATGTACCAGGATGTAGAGGTCTTGTGTTGCTTGTCCTCGCTCGAAAATGTGTCGATAGGGCCAGGAACTGTAACATTCAGAGGTCCACCGCTAAGATCAAGAGGCAATTTCACGTCGGCATCAGCCTGACCCTTGTTGAATCCATCCAAAACTGCTCCGACCTGTTCCAAATGACGTTCGAGGGGCATATCTCCATATGTAAGGATCTTAGAGTTGCTGGGGTGGTAGTTGCGCTTGGAAAAGTCGGACAGCTGCTTGTGAGTAAGGTCTGTGATGTACTCCGGATCTCCTCCAGAGTTGTTGAGGGCCGGAATAATGCTCTCCTTGAACTTGATGTAATAGAGGTAGTTGGCATCCGATATCTGACCCTTCATCTCGTTATAGACGACACCCTTGAAGACGATGTCATCCAGTTCGGCCTTCTGCTCGGGCTGACCTGGAGCTGCCTGCAAAGCTCGTGGATCCTCAGGGCCTAGTCGCCATCCTTCTTGACGGAAGTCCTCCTCTTTGAGAAGCGGATGCAAAGTGGCATCAAGGTAGACCGACAGAAGATTCTGAAAGTCTTGCGCGTTGGTAGTGGCGAATGGATAGGTAGTGTGGTCGGAAGAGGTAAAGGCGTTCATGAAGTTTGAGAGGGAGCGCGGCAACATCTTGAAGAAAGGATCGCGAATGGGATACCTAGGGCCACAGATGTTAGCTGCGGAATGATGGACGTTGGTAAACACATGCTCACTTCTCGCTGCCACACAGGGTGGTGTGCTCCAAAATATGGGGCACACCCGTCGCATCAGGCGGATTCGTCTTAAAGCCAATCCCAAAGACATTATTCTTGTCATCCCTCGCCACATGCAAGTAGTCCGCGTCGGTCTTGTCGTGAGTTAACCGCACCGCGGTCAAGTGCAGCTCCGGGACATGCTTCTTCTCGCGGACAGTGAAGCCGTGGAGCTTCTCGCCGACATCAGGGAGAGCTTCAATGTCGGTAACGGTCGAAGCTGCCCTTATCGGAGTCCGTGTCCATGTTCGTGGGATCGGAGAGTTCAGCGCGGAGAGACGACTGTATGCCGGTTGACGTAAAGTTGGGACTCGGGCCTTGCCCAAGCCCATGGTAGAGCGTAGCATCATGTCAGAAGATTGAACGAGCTCAGGAACGGTACATCGCAACCTGCTAACCTATACTCCGCACAATGTCAAAGGCAGTTAATGAATGAACTTGTGTTCGGAGCGTCGGAGAAGAGACCAGCAAAAAGATCGGACCGAGAACACGGCTTATGTCATCAGCACTTATCCCCTCGTGACTTTGAAGTAGCAAAAGGAACTTGCGGACAAGTGGAACTCCGCTTCGATCAGATCCACTGCCCTGTAACGCTTACAGAGTTTATTCAAACTTGAGCCTTCACTCGAGTCTGATTCTGTGGTCGATTTTGAGGGTTGTTGGTTCGATGACTAAGGAAACCCCTCGTCGAGTCCTGAGTACGAAGTCGAAGAAGGAACTGTACAAAAGTGCACCCGCCTGTTCAGGAAGCCTACTTTCCCCCATCGACCCCAGAGGTGACCTCCTTGCTGAGCCCGCCGAGCCTCTGGGATCTCTATTCATTCACCCTCTACTCGATTGAGTCCCGCCTCGTTCGGACGTGACTGCCACGGAGCCTGGCACAAATTTTCGACATCTGGCTGCCCACGCGACCATCGCAAACGCATACTGTGTCGGAGCAAGGCGTATAAGACGTCGGAGACTTGTGTATTATGTCGTCAACAACTATGGCAAAGAAGAACAAGGGGAAGAAAGCGGCCGATCCGAACGAGACATCCAAACTGCTGGCTGCCAAGATCTCGCAGCTGGAGCAGGATGCGGCTGGCGAGAAGGATCAGGAGCAAGAGATAGGTGCGTAAAGACCGCATCTGGTGGAGAGGCGGTCGTCTTACTTGGACAATATCGCATGCGCTATACGTGTGCTTAATCTAAATCAGATCGCTAACATAAGAATGGATATCTAGAGCGTGAGGTGAAGAAAGCTACACGAGATCTCAATCAACTCCTGAACAACATCGAGTCCCCGATGACACGTCTGGAAACTGTCCACAAGAAGTACACCGAGCTGTTGGCGGATATGAAAAAGTTGGACCGAGATTATGCCAAGAGTAAGAAGCGAGCAGATCAATTGCAGAAAGACCAGGAGAAGGGAAAATCGGAACTCAACAAGACGGTCACGATGAAGGATAAGCTAGAGAAGCTGTGTCGTGAATTGACCAAGGAAAACAAGAAAGTGAAGGTAAGGCAACGGCAGTTTCACATGAAAGACAAACATTGCTAACCTACTTTAGGACGAAAATAAAAAGCTAGAAGACACAGAAAGTAAGGCTCGTCTCATCGTCAACGAACGCCTTGACTGTCTGCTGTACGACATACAAGACGTCATGAATTCGAAAGGCAACCCTCGCAATGAGAAGGTGGATATTGATCTGGATGAAGCGTACGCTAAACTCTCACTCCCTCGAAACCCCATTCGCAGTTGTGGATGTGTACTTCCGTTTCGTCGCATGTTTTACTAACATCCACTACTCAGTCTCCGCGTGAAGCTGAAGACTATCAGTGAGCAGTTTGACACCCGAGAGCTGCACTACAAAGGTCTTCTCCGCAGCAAGGACTCCGAAATCCAAAGCTTGACCTCCAAGTTCGAGGAGCAGCGCCGGACTGCTGACAACGAGACTTCTCGGGGTCGTGCCTTGAGCGCACAGGTTTCCACCTTCTCTCACACTGAAGCAGAGCTACGCAGTCAGCTGAACATATACGTGGAGAAGTTCAAGCAGGTATGACAAAGAGACTTTTGTTTTCTTTCAGCGGTAACCTAACAAAATTCACAGGTTGAAGATACTCTGAACAATAGCAATGAGCTTTTCCTGACCTTCCGCAAGGAAATGGAGGAAATGTCTAAGAAGACCAAGCGATTGGAGAAGGAGAACCACACCCTCAACCGCAAGCACGAGCAAACCAACCGGAACATCCTTGAGATGGCCGAAGAACGTACTCGGAATCAGGAGGAACTGGAAAGATGGAAGCGCAAGTGCCAGCACCTTGAAGCGCTCTGCCGTCGCATGCAGGCTCAAGGTCGAGGTGAAGGTCTGACTGAAGGCGATGATCACCTCGACAATGACGACGAGGGTACCGAGAGCGAGTACGACGACGACTATGAGGATGAAGAGGAGCTGAGTGAAGATGGTGAGGTCGACGAGGCCGACCATGGCATTCCCCATGCTGCTGCCCCTACTGAGCGACCTGTGTTTGGCCCCCCTCCGCCTCCCAACCTGCTGGAGGCCCGGGCTTCGAAGAACGCCGTCCTCAACGGATGTCACTAATTGACGTTTTCTACTTCTACCAATTCATGCAACCCTGAATCGACCGCGCAGCCATGGAACCTGTTTTTCTATGCAGCTCTTCTCGGTCTGGCTCGCGCAGATATCTCGTCGACTTCGTGATAGACAGTAGGAATCTCTGGTTACTTTTGGAGGAGCATCTATCATTGCTTGGATCGGACAAAGGTTTTCAAGCCATGTTTCTCCCTGGGATTCTGTTACTTTCGTCTATCAGCATTTGATTCATCATGGATTCGTTAACTTGAAATTCTTTTTTTTCTGTACAAGTACAACTATGTCATATTAACAACCAAAGGATATCTCCTTACATGGCTGCTCCCAGCCCCAGTAGACAAGACATTCTTGCGGTCTACAGTTTACTCGAGCCATTCACCTGGATGTAGGCATTTCCTGCCCTCAATACCTCCACGGTCTGCTGCACCATCTCCCTCACAATATCGCCAGCCGGCCTAATATCCTTGATGGCAGCCGACACATCACCCATCAAGAAGGGCATATCGATATCCTTCTCCTTCTCCAAGTCATCCATCATCGGCACGATACCCTTATCCGTCAACGCCTTGATATCAGCAGGCCGACTCTCCCACTCCTTGATATAGTCATTCGGCAGCATGCGCAGTGGACGACCACTGATAACCAGCGTGCGCTGCGTGTCACCGAATCTCGCACCCACAACAGCCTCTTTATGCAGCCGACTCGCGCCACTCTCCTCCGAAGCCACAAAGCGTGTCCCAATCCACACCCCCGATGCCCCCAGCATCAGCGACGCAGCCAGACTGCGCCCATCATGGACACCACCCGCCGCAACAACCTGCGCCGGCAACCCCGTCAAAAGACTCTTATACTTCCGCGCCACATCCACAACAGCAGGGATCAAAATCGAGAAGGGAATCTCGCCCGTATGCCCACCACCCTCACCACCTTGCGCACAAACGATATCCACACCGCGCTGGAATGCCTTCTCCGCGTGCTTCGGCGCACCAACCATATTCATAACAAGGATGCCGGCGTCATGGAGCCGCTTTGTAGTTTTCTCGGGAGGCACGCCAACAGCCGAGACGAACAGCTTGGCGCCGTGCGATATCACAACTTCTACTAGCTCGTCCAGCTGACCGTGCGTGTAGTCGTGGTTTGTAGCCCGTGCTCCGTTCCCGACTTGCGGGAGCGCTAGATCAACACCGAAGGGTAGCGATGGGTCTTTCAGGAGTGCTTTGAGCTCCGTCAGCATCTCGGATAGCTGCTGTGGTGTGTAGCCCAGTCCGCCCACAGTGCCGAGGCCGCCTGCGTTTGACACGGCGGCTGCTAGTTCAGCTCCAGAGGCGCGGGCCATACCGGCCAGGAGGACTGGATGTTGGATTTTAAGGAGGGTGCAGAGGGGCGTGTAGAGAGACATGTTGACTGTCTGGTTGTATGGAGGTTTTGTATGGCTTGCGGTAGGTAGAACGTGTAATTGGATAATAGAGGCGGGATCGATGATTTTGGAGGTGACAGATGCTTATAAGAGTATTAACGAACGTAGCAATTTTCAACGTAGCAACTTCATATATATATACTCGTGTAGGATGATCCTGTTGTTGAAGAATGCGGGGAAGCTTAGCTATACGGACCGAGGCATCGTCGCTCGGTCTGGCACATTTTATGCACGTGACCTCTTCACCTGCTTCGATGGCAAATGAAAAAAAAAAGAAAAGCCAAAGACGAATGTCGCATGCTGGTTTTGGAACGGTCAACCTTGAGATTAACTAGCGGCCACACACTTGACTCCGTTGAGACTCGTCTTGTGTGATATCTTGATGCCCCGAGTAGACTCGCGATAGCCTCACCATCCCCACGACAGGTCTATAATAATTTCAAAATAGGCCTATAATAATTTGTTGATAACTAGTAATAGCATCTAGTATAATAGATAGATAGAAAAAAGAAAGAAAAAAGAGTTATCAAGCCGTATTTATCCCGCCCGTCCACCCGCCACTGTTTCACCTCCGGCTGCACAGTCATTGTACAGTAACGTCCGTGGCGAGACGTCCAGATTGTGTAGGTATCATTTGATTCATGCCGTCAGTCCACCACTCGACCACTGGGGAGGTTGTATACCCAGAACAACTAGAACTTGATGTTAAACCAACCCTCCCTTATTGTCTATACTAGGTCCCACCGACGCCGATTAACACAACATCCACCAGCTCGTCCAGCTGACCGTGCGTGATCTCCTCGAATATGATCCGGAATAACGTCGATTTGGTGCAAGTATACCTATCTTCATTATAGCTGAATCTCTTCAGCATATGCAGTCGATCCTTATTGTTTTTCCACTCTGTTCATTGGGTATCCAGTATCCACGTAGGTGGTTTTGCAGCTTGTTACACATTATTTTCTTTTCCTAATTCATCATGGTATTCCCTACTTGCTTCAAACTTTGAATATGTGCTTTCCCGGTCCCAATACATCTTCCATTGGAAGCGAAATATATCACTGTTTTGAGCACATACTATGGAGCCCCATATTGCAAGCAACAATTAAATTTTGCTTATATAGCTATGCCTTACCTTCCAACTACCTAGGTATGCATTTTTTATCTAAATATTGAAAGGACCCTACCCAGTCTATACACGTAACTACCTTCCCCAACTTTCTATTCTCCTGTACGCCACCTGCCTAGTTGCCAAACCGGCCCGAATGTGCGTAATCTGACCAAACGTAAAATTCTCTGGTTTCTCCTAATTTCTGTCTTTTATTTCCCCTTTTTTGGCTTAGTTAAGCACTAAGCTGCTAATAACTAATTTCGAGACTCGGAGAGGCCTGGGAACAGATACGCCAAGAAATCAGGAATCAATCCATCACGACGGTCTCCAATCCACCATCAACAGGTAAATGTGTCTTGACCCTGATTATCGGCGACATGATAATGAACTTATTCTATTTCTCTGCCAATAGCTATGTCATGGGTGGACACTGAACATTCATAGTGGGTCGGCGACTCTCTTCTCTTATGCTCTCAGCCCAGAGCCAATTAAACTGCTCCGTCTCAAAATCAACATGATCACTGTCGCTTTCACGCGATCCAGAGCGCGGAGTTGCGTCCAAACGCAACTTCTTTAGTCCAGGGTCCCTGGTTGAAGAATCTCCCCGCGGTTGGGAGGCGAGGCGCTTCACAGGACGGAAAGGCCGGCTGCGAGATTCCCATATCCCTTGCATGTGGGATAAGAAATTCTGGGCCCTCTTTGCGCTCTCCCAGGACATTCCAAACTCCTCAAGCGCTCTGAAACACACGTTCAAATGTGCAACAGTCTCATCAGCGTTGCGGTCACCACAACGGAGGACTGATGCAAATATTAGCATCAGTGCTGCTGAACAGGTTATAGCCACGGCTTGAATATTCATGCGGCGGCAGGTGTAGTGTGACTCGTAAATGCGAAGAAGCTTGGCAATTGCGGTAGCTGACTCAACACACATTTTCCGTGCATGACTAGATCCTGGCCCTCTCGGAGGTTGGGGCTGGATTGACTCTTTTGACATCCATGGTCGATGGGCGTGAATGATGGCTTGATGGTAATGCATACTAGGTCTTTAATTAGAGTGTTGTTTTAGTATACGGGAATGAGAAACAGAGAGGGGACAGACTGAAGTAGAAGCACATGGGGGAGATGTGGTGTTTGGAAATCGTCATCGTCGACTCGCAGAGGTGCTGGAAGGCTAGCCTTCCAACGCAAGAGTTTGCTGGTTGTCTCTGCATTCAACGCCTGAAGCTCCTCTTTTGAGATCCTCGAGCATCCATACCTAGGGGGGATATCAATTCATGCCGATTCGGAACTTGCTTTGGTACTCACAGCACGTGCCCCAATGGTGTCATAATATAACAAAGCCAGACGCGATATTGACTAATGAGTGAGACGGGGTTCGGAATAGACACGCTGTTCAGAGATTCAGGGGTATATGGTAGGCCATAAGGGGTCCATTTCCCGGACTGGGCCAGGTTTGGGTCATGGCCAGGCATCTCCACCGTGACATCTTCCATGCTGATTCGGAACGGGCGACCAAGAAGGAAACCCCAATGACTACATATGTTGACTGTTAGTAAACTCAAGTCAAACAAGGCTTAACTTTGCCTCACTGGTCCAAGGTATAAGCTCCCCAGAAGACCATCCGACGCAGGGTAGCTACATCTGCGCTGATTGATCCTTCAGCTACGTGTGATGACATGTCGATATGTAAGCCAAGATCAAAAGCGAGTCGCATAGCCATGCCTATGGAGGAAAAAGGTGAGAAAATGAAGTCAAACAAGGATCCCGCTCGTACTGACCGCTGTATAGCCACCCTCGTGCATCACGTTTGCATCCGATATCATGGCCACTCAGAACAACCATAGCCTGCACCGTCGCTAGACACGGAGAGTCCAGCTCTATATCCAGGAGTGCCTTTGCACGGTCAGCGAAGAAATCTGACATTGACTTCGGATATGTGACGAATTTCGGATGATAACGAGGTTCGAATGCAGCGCCAAGACAGCAGCTGGGGGTATTAGCTATCGCTCCGACGAGCTTAGTACCCGGGGTCGCTCATCATGTACTCACATGGCGTTTGTGAGAGCCTCAGAATAGTATGGTGTGTCTTCCATGTGATCCTGCCATTGTTGCTTTGCCATCTGATACATCCCTCTGTCCACCACATCAAACGTTGGATTTTGCCAGGTGAAATAGAGATTAATCAAGTGTTCCTCAAGCTCTCTCGGAACCTCTTTTCCTATCCCCATGCGGTTCAAATTGTCCTGGCCGTCCTTTCTGATGGTGCGATGGACCGTCAGATTGTCTGGAGTGGGCATTCGTAGCAGATTGAAGTGTGAAGTTGGCCCATAAAATCGAATGTTTCCATCAGAGCCAATTTGAAGACTTCCCAACCGATTTGATAGTGTATGAACAATATCCTCCATTTCACCGCTGTCACTGAGACCTGGACCAGAGTCATCAGCCTCCCGCGCGTCGTCGCTCCGCTCACACGTTTTCGGGGATGCTCGTGTCCAGGATGCGTCAAGGGTCTGCTGCTCCAGATCTATGCTGACATTGTCAAGATTATCACAGCCATTGAGCTTTTCACTGCCTTGAATGCCTGTTCTCGTGACCGGCTCCGAACGCTTTGCCATATCGACGGGCAGTGCATCACCCAGTAGCTGAAATGAACCATCCGAGGTAGCACAGGACGAAGCTGCATCAGAATGAGTTTGGGCCGGTTGATTGCCCGGGTTATACATCAAAGGTTGCATCAGCATTTCCATCTCTGGATCTAGTCCTCCAATATCAAGATCGTAGCCAAGAACGTCATCAACTAAAGAAGGGCGGAAATCTTCAAGAGGGTCTGACTCTGAAGGTTGTCTGTTTTTCATCTCAATGGCCTCTAGTGCCATCTTGATATGGCCAAGGCCTAGTGTTTCCAGTGCGTTTTTCAGAGCTGTCTCATTCTCGTTAAACATGGGCGGAGGAGAAAGTCCTTTCTCAACAATGAACTGAAATAGTTCATCCACTCTGTTCACGAGCAGATCAACAACAAAACGAAGAGATATCCTAAAATAGATCAGGCACTTTATTCATCTGGGCAACGATCCAATGAAAGCAAGGTGTGCACAAACTTACTTCCGTTTATCGGATCCAACCTGGTAGTTGCACTCCCTCATTTTGATTTGACAGTTTGAGCAAGCTGGTCGTATTCCATCGCACTGCATTTATCAGTAATTTGTTCTATCTCGTAGGTGAACTTGTGACTGGACTCGCTTGAAAACTATGGGAAACGGTTTCCGACCTTGACTTTGCTCTCACGGCATGCATCGCATGCTGTTGTAACATATTTCCTCTTAGATAGCTTCCTTGATGATGCCATATTGAATCAAGGCAGGTAGGGGCTATGATCTAGGGAAGATATTTCTAAGAGGGCAGAGATCCAGACATGGGGTTGTCAAATACCAACGATAGGAACGTGTACCGTGGAGCCACGTGAGGCTCTCTAAGTCAAAAATGCGGGGTCCGGAATCCGATTTCCGTAGAGGGATGGTGACACAGAGTAAATGCGGGGAATGAACTAAGACGAGTGCCATTTGGATCAAAATGGCGTAGCTCAACACTAATTGGAATAAATATAGGGCTGGTTGATGGACCCTGATTAGCATTTATGCTAGTATAGAGAAATTGTGAGATTTGGTAGATAACATATTCCTTGACACCTCGTCCAAAGGTCGGTCGAACTTAGGAAGGGGACTTCGAACTCTGGGGTGCCGTCTCGAGCTGTTGGCCCGTAAGAGATTGCCTCAATCTGGCCATAATTTCTGCGCGTCTTTCGGACTGCTCAGTAGTAGTCTTGTCCTTAAACACCGAGTCCATCTGCTCCAGGGTACGGCCATTGGTCTCTGGAACTAGGAAGTACACCCAGACGAGAGCAATAGCACAAAAACAGCAGAAAAATATATATGTGCCGAAGCCAATGTTCTGAATCATTGGAGGCGTAATCAATCCCTAGGCCCAGTTAACAATCCATTTGCAAATGATGGAGCGCAGGGACAACCCACGATGATAAAATTATTTCCCCAGTTGGACATAGTCCCGAACGCGCACCCTTTAGCGCGAAGCGAGGAAGGAAAAATCTCCGCGGGCATCGCCCATGGAATGGGGCCCCATGTAGCCCCGAACGTCAGCATAAAGAAGAGAAGAAAGGCCACGCTCACCCAGCCGGCCGTTGTATGATCAGGCCAGTTATTCTGGTATTTACCAACAAGAACAGCAATCACGAAGTGGGAGATAAACATGCATACAGCACCGACCAGAAGAAGTTTTCGACGACCGAAACGATCCATGCCCCATAAAGACCAGACACAGGCAACAGCCTGGCAGATGTTCATAACACCCGACATAGTTAGTCGCATCTCGTAGTCCAGTCCCATACTCTCGAAAAGACTCGGCGAGTAGTACTGTGCGCATCGTAAGCAAAAGAGAAGCAACTTGCAACACGAGATCCACTTACGATGAGAGCGTTAATTCCGACGAATTGTTGGAAGAACATCAAACCAACAGCAACCTGGGTCCGTTTATAGATTGGCATCTTCCAGCAATCGACATAGAGCGAGACTTGTAGTTTGAAGGCATTCCACAACCCCGGTTGTACAAGGTGTGGATGCCTCTCTGCAGAAACTTGCTTGCGATATGTGCATTCGGCTCTGATTTCAAGCCACTCTTCCAGCACCCGCTCGTCAGTAGCAGGGTAATGGCGAATTCTAGCAAGAGTTCGAAGAGCTTCCTCATCCCGACCCTTCTGGCACAGCCATCGAGGGGAATAAGGAAGTAGAAACACCCCAGCACACATCAGCACAGCTGGAATCAGCTGGATCAAAAATGGAAGACGCCAAGCCCAAAAGCTCTGAATATAGCGTGTGCCGTAGGTGATGTAGAAGGCTATGACTATGCCCGTAACGATGCAAAGCTCCTGAAGAACTAGCAGCGTCCCTCGAATCTCCGGGGGCGCGATCTCGCCGATATAGAGAGGTGAAACCATAGCAAGCCTAATTCTATTAGTATCTGACAGGCGGAAAATCAAAGAATAGCTCTGCACGTACATTCCCACGCCAACACCTCCGATAAATCGTGCAACGGTCAGCATAGCAAACGAGCCGGCTCCAGCCTGTAAAGCGCCACCAAGCAAGAAAATAATGCCAGCGGAGAATATGCTCCATTTTCGGGATATCTTGTCGGCGATCCAGCCTTGATTCATAGCACCTGTTGTGTCTTGTTAGTTTCGTACCAACACACGAAAGACGGTTGCACTCGGTTACCGATAAAAGCTCCGAGCTCAAGAACAGCGGTCATAAGTCCTTTTTTGAAGCCGGATCCAGAGGCGTTTGCAGAGACCTCGGGGAAATCATCCAGGAACTGCGGCATAACGAGTGTAATTGAGACCACTCCTTGATCATAGCCAAATAGCAGACCTCCCAGAGTGGCAAGAAGGGCACAAGTCAATACATATCGAGAGGCAAAAAGCCCAGCAATTCCACTTTTGGTGTACGTGCGACGCAGTTCCCAAACTGGCGCCTGATCTTGCACATTTATGTTCGAAGATGCCGTGCTTCCCCGCTGGAAATCATCATGTGTGTCTCCGAGATGAATGGAGGTGTTCTCTGCATGCAGGGGCTTTTCCTTCTCCATATTAAGCAATTGAACTGGAATAGTACGGCTTGAGCGTAACAGATAACCACGTGCGGCAATGATGGAGTAAGAATGTAGGGCACTGTGAGAATACTGTCAAGCAACTTGGGTGCAAGATATACCCCGTGGGGAACGATCTGGGGGGAAGGGCAAGGAAGGGAAGATGGATTCCGGGTCTTCGGAATAGAATGGCGACTCACAAGGCGGATGCTTAATGCCCAAACTTTCTGTTGGCTGAATTTCTGCCCCGGAGTTGCCCTCCGCACTGGCAACCCCATGTTTTTCCAAACCTTGATATCCACTACCCCGTGGGGAACGCACCTTGGCTTCCCGTGAAGATAGAGCGTGCGGGCAGGAGCCTTCAGAGAAGCTTTGCCACCAAAGGTGTCATTCACATACATCGTTTCAGCAATTACTATGACGATAGTTACTCTCTCAACTTGACACATAGAACAACAGGAAAAAGCGCCCCCCCAATGGGCATGTAGAGCCTTAATTTGAATGAGGCTTATATGAATTAGATTCTTTCAAACAACCTATTCAATAGAGTGTTTCGCCTTGCAATACAGCACATCACCAATTCCCAAGGGTGATGCTCTTGACATTCTGATACTCCGCCAGGCCCAAAGCGCTGCCTTCTAAGCCATATCCACTTTCCTTAACACCTCCAAATGGTGCCTCAGCGGCACTGATCTTCCCAGTGTTCACTCCAACCATGCCAACCTGCAGCTTCTGAGCAATGCGCATAACCCTACTCACGTCTCCAGAGAAGAAGTAGCCAGCGAGGCCAAACTCAGTGTCGTTAGCGAGCTCAATCACTTCATTCTCGCTGTCAAACTCAACTATCGGTGCAAGGGGCCCAAAGGTCTCCTCTTTGCTGACAACCATGTGCGGTTGGACGTGGGAAATAACCGTGGGCTGAAATAGGAAGCCAGTAGATGAAAGAGCATTTCCACCGAATTCCACCTTTGCACCCTTGGAGATAGCATCTGATATATGCTCTGCCACTTTGTTCACCGCAGCCTTATTCACAAGGGGTCCCTGGGTAGTGGATGGGTCGAGTCCGGGACCAGGCTTGAGAGCTGCAACTTTTTCGACGAGCTTCGCTGTGAACTCCTGCGCGATACCTCTTTGGACATAGATTCTGTTGGCACTGTGAAAGATAATGTCAGCATTTTGAGGCCCTTAGACGAGCGTAGTGAGGATGGAGTAACAAACCAGACGCATGTTTGACCAGAGCAGCGGAATTTACAGAACATCGCCCCTTCAACCGCCAGGTCTATATCGGCATCATCAAAAACGATGAAAGGCGCATTTCCCCCAAGTTCCATACTGACACGTTTCATCGTGCCAGAAGCAAGTCTGGCCAGCATCTTGCCCACGTTAGTTGATCCAGTGAAGCTGATTTTGCGCACGAGAGGATTTGTCGCAAGCTCGGTCGCTGCTTCACGATTTTTGGTGGGACAGACTTGAATAAGTGCAGGAGGAATACCAGCTTGCACCGCTAGCTTGGTCAGAGCCAAGCAAGTATACGGCGTTTCACTCGGGGGCTTGATGACGACCGAGCATCCTGCGGCGAGTGCCGGCCCTACCTTGCGCGTAATCATGGCAGCCGGAAAATTCCATGGAGTAATGATTCCACACACCCCAACAGGTTCACGGATAGTCATCAATGTAGTACGAGGTGTCGAAGACGGGATCGTCATTCCGTACGCACGGGTAGCTTCTTCAGCAAACCAAGAAATGAAACTTGCGGCATATGCAACCTCGCCCAAAGCTTCAGCGTAGGTCTTGCCATTCTCCAGGCACAGAATAGTTGCCACTTTGGTTGTGAACGGAAGACATCAGTAAAACAGAGTCCTATATCTCATTGGGTGCGATCGGCGTCTCTTACCATCTTCTTTGTTTGCAAGAATCAAATCACACCATTTACGAAGTAGAGCACCACGAGTGGCGCCTGTCGTCGTGGAGAAGAAGGTATTTTGGATACTGTGGGCGCTTTGGATGGCTCGCTGGAAATCTTCCAAGTCGCAGTCGACGACTTGACCCATGACCGTACCCGTCGAAGGCTCTAAAGAAATCATGATCAGTACTGATACATGGGACGTTTGGAATGGATTGGTATATACGAACCGTAGACATCGAACATTTTCTTTTTCTTGACCCATTTCCCATCGATGAAGGCTTCCGTTATGAACAGCGAGCTATCTCGAAGCTAAACATTCAATCTAGTCAGTTAAAAAGATTTCCCAGCAGATCCCTACAGAAGAAGCAACTTTACTTTGCCGAGAGCCTGTTCATGATAGGAAGTCGTAGAGCTCATATTGGTTTGGTCAAATATAGAGAGATGGAACACAGCCGTTGGAATAGTTGAGATTGTATAAACTCCCCCACCCCGGGGAATAATTGTACTACATATTATAAGCGTCCATCTGCTTTAGAAATTCAATCGGTGTTTGAAAATAAGTTCTTATCCAACGGACTTCAATGTGCGTTAGAATTTACTCTAGCTTGATCGGAATGATAAATGTGCTCGGGTATGAATTCCGCGTGGGGGGTGTCAAGCAAGTGCGGGATACGGAAAGGGATGCAACATTTATCTCGACCATCCCGGCGGTTTCCAGCGACTTTTATTGGCGGAATGATAGAAAAATGATATCCGCTGATTCCAATAGTAGAGTTTCCTCATAAGCGAAGCCTGCCGTGAGTGTCTGCCACAAATGGCATATACCATGCTGTAGTCGAATGTGGCATACTGGAATGACGGAAAAATAGAATATTTTCTTCGCGTCTCTTGACTTTTCAAGGTTTGCCCCATTGATCCGCTTTGACCTTGGCAACCTCCGACTCGTCCCCATACCCACAAGGCTCTCGATCCATTGAGACACGCGCTAGAGCTGTTGGCTGATGCCTCGGACAAAAAAGGATTTGCAGGGGAAAAGTTAGAATACTCCCCCGCCCAATACTCAAAGGGCCTAGCGTAGCCTTACCGCCTTCCTTACCGCTTCTAGCTTCTTCTAACTTCTGCAACTATCTCACACATACAATATTGCATACTACTTTTGTCAAAATTACCGGTCGCGGTCGCGGGGAATAGGCCGGATACTATGATACAGAGGGTTGTAGAGATCGTGGAGGGCGTAGAGCGCGGTCGCAGTCGGATGATACAGCTACGGAGTAGTTAGCAAGGTCACAGGAATCAGGAATGAGGTATAATCAATAGCGATGTATATAGAGGGCTTAATTGCACGAAAAATGAGTAGTTTAATGGGGTTAAAGATAAGTAGTTTTACTATAGAGACGAAAATGCGAAAACTCTGCAGTTAAGGAAATAGACACCGTGAAAACAAGGTTCATATCTACGGCAGAGAAGTGTGGATACCTGATTTCTAAGGTAGGGCGTGATTCTCTTTTCCCATTTGTAGAGGCATGTTGATACTGCTACGAATATCAAAGTAAAATGAAAGCAAAGTGACTTTTTTTATCACTAGTCGCAGATAATGATTGAACAGGCCACACTCGCACTTGGGACAAATCAAGCGCATACCGATCGTCAAAACAAGCAACACAAAATAATGAACAAACGGAAAATCCAGACAATGAAACAGACAGAGAGGTCATCTCTTGGTTTCTCAGTTTAGCCTTGTATGTATTGCGTAGCCCACGATCGCACCGTAGCCTTCACATTCTGCAAGGCAGTCAGAACTACTTCTAAGAACGAGGGCCGAGTAGCGATGGCCAGGATAGTCATGCCCAGGAGCACGTTGGTCAGAGGCGGAAGACACCTGAAGAATCGGCGGAGGCGGTAGCAGGGCCACAACATGCTACCACCGATCAGATTGAAAGCCGACCAGTCTGGAAAAAGGGTCCGGAACCAGTAAGAGCGTGCGAATCCTGGCCAGGATGCCGCATTGCGGCCGTATTTTCCAATGTACCAGTTTGAACAGTCGCCGGCAAACACAGTACTTTCCAGTTCGCCGTGGATTGCATTAGTCTCCCTGTCCTCTGCTGCCTGCTTAACTTCTATCACATCTGCACGACGGTCAATCAGAGGCTTAAATAGGGACTCCACCGCATAAGCCACCTGCGTCTCGCAAGCAAAGAGTGCCGAGTTGTTGGCGGGAAATGTGTTAGGTCCGAAGATGATGGCTAGATTAGGAAAGTTGTGCACGTAGGTACCCAAGTAGGCTTGGGCACCTCGGCACTCGTCCCATTGTTTTTGAAGATATCCACCGTTTGCTCCCTGGATCTGCATGGGAGTAAGGAACTGGGAGACCTGGAAACCAGTAGCCAAGACAATAATGTCAAAATCGTCGCTGGATCCAGAGCTGCTAATGATTCCCGTCTCGGTCATTTCCCGGATGCCTTCGGGCAGAAGTTCCACGTTGGAACGGTTCAGAGACTCGAGGTAGCCCGGGTCAAAGATGCGGCGCTTGCAGCCTAGTGGGAAGGTTGGAATAATGTGTCTCCAATATTTTTTTGGTGCAATCGATTTGATGTACTCTTTGGATTCCTCCTCCACGGCGAGTCGTGCCTTCTGGCCCTTGGGAGTGGGGAAATAGGTGGTAGTCTCCTCGTCAGCGGCAAGGAAGATTCGCAGTCGAAGTAAACGCTGATGAAGCGGCACCCAGCGAAAGAGAAACTTCTCAAACTCAGTGTACACATGGTTGGGACGAGCATGGAACCATTGGCCGCTGCGCGCGTATTGCTTGACGAATCCTGCATCCTTTGCGATGGCAGGAACAACCTGAGCAGCGCTGCAACCGTTGCCGATGACTGCGACACGCTTCCCTTTGTAGGACACGGAATGGTCCCAGCGAGCAGTGTGAAACATAGGCCCATGGAACTTTTCCATGCCGGGGAATCGAACGTCACGGGGAAATGAAATGGCTCCGACGGCAGAGACAAAGACTGAAGCGAAACGCACATATTCTATGCCAGTCTGGATATCTCTCAGATGCACCTCCCATTTACTTTTGTCGGTGTCCCATTTCGCACCTAGACATTCCACTGAGGCATGGACGTGTCGGCGCAGATCAAATTTGTCCACGGTATCCTCCATGTCTAAAGGCGTGAAAGGGTCAATGGACGTTCCACATTGTTTTGACCGAGATGATATTTGACTGACATTGCAGGATTTCAGATTGTTCACACAGTTGCTTGGACCAGTTCGGGTTCAAGTTGAAGCTGAAAGAATATAGATGAGACGGCAAGTCGCAACCACTATGGAGGCAGTTTCAGTATGTATCCAGAAAGTATCGAGAGCTTTCATACCATCCCGGGTAACTATTGGTTCTCCAAGTACCTCCAATGCCATCCAGCTTTTCGTAAATGCTGAAATCATCGAAATTCAAGTCGTGCTTCAACCGGTAGGCCATCGCAATGCCAGCGGGGCCCGCACCGATAATGATAGCATTGAGCTCCCTAGCGTACGCAGACATTGTGAATCTTGAACGTCGAAGAGATACTGTCGATTAACAAATGAAAGAGAGAAGGAAAAAAAAAAAAGAAGCGAGGACGACTTTAGGTCCTGATAAAAAAATAATTAAAAAAATTAAAAAATAAAAAAAACGTGAAGTAGGAAAGTGATTTTCAAATCTCGAAGTTGAGCATCGCAATTATCCATGGGATAACAATGCCGAAGACTCAGATTGAATGGAATTCCCATCCGACAGATTGTATGCAATAGTCTCAAGTTTCCCGTTGAGGTTCCTCTGTAGTGAATTCTCGGTGAGAATCCGATCGGAGCACTATGTCCGTGTTTTCCAATACGGGGAAATGTCCTCCGCGTGAGTTTAATGGGATCAACATCCTACATCTCGAGTGGGGTACACTTGATCTGCGATATCAATTACAAATTCGGGATGCTTTTCCAAGACCGTGATCACTCATGCTGCGGAGGGAAAATGGGTTCCTCGAAGGGACGGATTTTCCTGTTGCCGAGAACGTATGTGGTATTGCAGGCACAAAGAGACGTCTGCACTTTGCTGGTATATTCCAGTTTTATATTCGTTTCCAGTCATTGCTCCATCATCTAAGTACCATGAATACTCAGAGCCTGGGTCAGTACCTCCATGGGCCCAACGACTTACGCCTGCAATCCCAGTCACTTGCACCACCTGCAGAAGACGAAATTCAAGTTGCCATACGATCAACCACCCTCTGTGGCTCAGACTTGCATTACCACCAGCACTTCCGCAACGGTACCATTCTCGTTCGGGAGCCACTATGTCTCGGCCACGAGTCCGCAGGCGAGGTTATCGGACTTGGAGCAAGAGTGGCACAGATAAATCCGACGCTCTCTCTCGGTGACAACGTCGCACTTGAAGTCGGCGTGCCCTGTGAGAACTGCAATCAGTGCAAGAACGGCCGTTACAACATTTGCTCCGATCTCCGTTTCCGTGGCTCCGGATCCAAGTTTCCTCACTATCAAGGCACGCTCCAAGAATATCTTAACCATCCTGCGAAATGGGCCCACAGGCTTCCGGATGTCATTGATCACGACGTGGGAGCCCTTCTGGAGCCTTTAGCGGTGGCAATCCACGCAGTTCGGCGGATACAAGCCCCGACTCAGCCTGGCACGTGGAACTGCGTAGTTTTTGGTGCAGGCGCTGTCGGACTCCTTGGTGCTGTGGCCTCGCGGGCAGAAGGGTGCAAAAATGTGGTAATGGCCGATATAGACCCTGGCCGTCTACAATTTGCTCTCAAACACGGGTTTGCTTCGGCGGTTTACCTGGTTCCTCGGAAAAGGCCGACCAGTCTCGATGACAGTAAGCATCTCGCGCAGGAAATCGAGCAAGTCAAATTGCCGGACGGCAGCGAGGTTGGAAAGGTGGACGCAATTTTGGAATGCACTGGTGTTGAGTCCTGCTTGCAAGCTTCAATTTACGTGGGTCTCTCTTTTCCAACTGGTCCGTTTTGGGGGACGGGAAGCTAATGAAAGATCTGAGTAGGCTACACAATCTGGAGGACGTGTCTTACTCGTTGGTATGGGAACGCCGAATCATACCCTACCTATATCGGAAGCCTTTTCGCGAGAGATTGATCTAATTCCTACCTGGCGCTATGCAAATGCTTACCCGCGGGCCATTGAGATTGCAACTTCTTCCGCCAACGGGGTGCCTATAAATGGTGTCACTCTACCGGATATTCGGAAGTTGATCACCCACAAATTCGAGGGAGTTGAGGCTGTCCCGACCGCTTTCCGGACAGCTGCAAAGACCGTGGATGAGAGTGGCTCACTGGTTGTGAAGACGGTCGTGAACTTTCACAAAGGCTCGCTTTTAACTGAAGAAAACCGGGGATACGGAAAATGAGAGAGAGAAAAAGAAGACTTGAATTGTTCATCTACCTAGCATATGTAGTGAAAAGCTCAACAAAATAAGCTGTATTACTTGTGGGGTCCTTTTTGATCGTCTCAAAGCTGTGTTCCTCGGTTGCTAGTATAGAGTGCTACTTTCCCTTGTGTAATATGTAGTAGTATAGTGTACGCCGAGGAGCAATTGAACTCTACTTAATAATGCTTAGGTATCCTTGGGCCGCTATCTCTTGATCACTCCAAGCATTGGGTATGGCAACATCAAATCAACTCTAAAATGTTGTAACAGCAAGGAAAACCGAATTCAAACGAAAGATTTCAGATCTGCCTCCACCCTGCCATTCTCGCGTTACCACCATTCAGGTCCTGCAGATACTTCCGCACTCTCTTCTCAATTCCCTTTGCATCCAGCTCAAATCGATCGTAGTTGCTTGGGTTGGAAGCAGAGTATCCGTACCCAGTCATTCCAATGCTAGCAGTTGTATACCGCGCCCACGTAGTGGCGACGTACTCCTCCACACTGACCACGGGTGTTCCATCCAGTGGGAACACACTTACTTGGTATTGCTTGCCCTGCTGGTCAAAGTGTTCAAAACTGGGCGCGCTCACCACGCGAGTGCTAATTCCCGATAGAGTCAGCGATTGAGCAGCTGCAACGGCGTAGTGCAAGTTGGTTCCACAGCTAGCTAGGGTGAGCTTAGCATTCTCAGCCTCCAAAACAACGTAAGCCCCCTTCGCAACCTTGAAGCGATCCGTTCCTGGAACTAAACCGACTGCATCTCGTCCTAGCGAGAGCATAGTAGGTCCGGTGCGCTTTGACATAGCGAGCATCCAGGCACCAATAGTCTCTTCAGGATCGCAAGGACGGATATATGTCAGGTTAGGCATCGCACGATACAGCGAATCCAGTTCAACGGGCTGATGCGTCGGGCCGTTCTGGCCTTCAGCGAAGGAATCATGAGTCGCGCAGTGGATGACGGGCAGGTGGCTAAGCGCGCCCATGCGTACACCAGGAGCAGCCTAGCAAAAGTGAAGGTTAGATTCAGAAAAAAAGTAGAGCTGTTGGTTAGAAAACAAAGGGGAACGCACGTAAATGTAGAACATGAAGAAGGTCGCTGTCAACGGGAGGAACGTTCCTGGGCTGTACGCTGCCAGCCCATTTGCAACAGCGGCCATTGCGTGCTCTCGAATCCCGTTCCGGATATAACGACCCCCATAGCCGACAGAGGGATGGAAAACGTCTGCAGCAGAATACGGCACCTTATTTGAATTGACCAGATCTGCACCACCGCCACACAGTGCGGGATACAGTGCCCAAAGCTGCTCAATGACGGCGCCATTCACCTCGCGAGTGGCCAATCCTGCGAACTGACTCGAGTCCATCTCTTCGAGACGCTGGAGCCAGGCCAACCCATAGTCTGCACGGCGTCGGGCATTCAACTCCCGCGCTAAATCAGGGTAATGCATCCCGTAGGAGTCAACCAAAGCATCCCAGTCCTGCTGTAATTTTTCACCGCGGGTCTTGCATTCCCGGAAGTAGGCCAATTGATGCGGAGGAATTTCATGCGTCACAGCAGGATCCTGGTCCGCAAGCCGTTTCGACGCCTCAATGCTGGCCTTGTCAATAGCGCCGTGATGAGCTTTACAAGTTCCGGCTGCCTCCGTGCCGAGACCTATGACAGTGTGGATATTGATAAAGGTGGGCTTTTTGATCAGGCTGTTCGCGTACTGCAGCGCAGTTACAATCTTTTGCACGTCATAACAGCCATCCTCAACTTCCAGAACATGCCAACCACTTGCTCGCATCTTGGCGTTGATGTCCTCTGTGTTGATCCAATCAAGCGGACCATCGCACGTAACTTGGTTGTTGTCATAAATCAAAACCAAGTTGTCGAGCTGTAGGTTACCAGCCAAAGAGATGGCCTCGAGGGCAACTCCCTCCATTAGACACCCATCGCCAGTCATGCAATACACTCTGGATTGGATAAGATCAAAGCCAGGCCGGTTGAATTTTGCTTGCATATTCTTGGATGCGATGGCTAGACCAACCGCGCTGGCGATACCTTGTCCCAGAGGGCCTGTGGTTACCTCGACTCCTGGAACTTCGATCTCGGGATGAGCGTGGCAGATAGTCTTGTATCCATTCATTTTGTCGCTACCATAGCCCTTGATCTCGTCCATAGTCCAGTTGTCGAACCCAGTCAGGTAGTTCAGTGCGTATAGAAACATCGCCGTGTGTCCTAGAACATCAAGAGTCAACGGGTTGATTGGCTGCTTCGAAGTCTGGGACACGGATACATACCATTGGAGAGGACAAAACGGTCTCGATCGAACCATTCGGGATTGGAGGGATTGTATCGCATCACATACTTGTAGAGAGCAACGCCGATGGCAGCCATTCCGACGGCGGAGCCGCCGTGGCCACCACCATTTTGGTTACAAATATCAAAGATAAAGTTGCGCAAAGCCAGGACAGCACGGTCATCCTCATTGAGATTTTGAGCAGAGGCGATGGATCTACCGTTTGCCAGCGATTGCTGGACCTTGGTCTCCACGACAGTCATGGTGAATAGGCGATGACTTAGGTTCTTTGTAAGAACAGAGTTGGATTAAAGTAATTGACATAGAGCTTTCCCGAGTTGGAAATATGGAGCGGGTTATAGGTCACTTTTTCTAGTTTTTTCAAAAGATTCTCGTCGTGAAGCCGGCCACTGTTTCACTTCGGGACTCGACGATACACATAAAACGTGACAAGGCCAGAACAAACCCGCATTTCCGATCGTGAAGAGTGCTGGAACGGGCCTGATTTCCGTACAGAATTCCACCTCTGATCTCCCGGAAAGTTCCGTTGTGAATTCCTTTACCCCGCAAATTCCCACGGAGATCCCGAAGCCAAATGAAATTGTATGAGAAATCGCGCGGATATAGAATTCCGCTTTTATGCTCTATGGCACCAACAAACCAACAAAAGGAACACCAATTCGCCTGGGTTCTTCTTGTATTGTGGTTCCAGTTTCAGGTTATCAACCGTCGAGAAAGTCATACACAAACTCGCCAGTCCCGCAATGTCGCAAATCCCAGACAGTTACCTCACCCGAACCATTCACGACCTTCTTTCTCTGAAGGGGCGGACAGTGGTCGTTACTGGCGGTGGTCGCGGTCTCGGACTAGCTTTCGCATTTGCGATCGCGGAAGCTGGTGGCAATGTTGCCATTATCGACTTTATTGACACGCCTCATGAACATTACTACAAGCTGGAAAAGGATTTCGGGGTCAAGGTCAAGCTTTACAAGTAAACTCTTGCATATCTTCATAGATGGGAGGTTCCTTGGCTAAGGGGTCTTTCTTTGATAGGAGCGACGTCGCAAACTTCGATATCCTCAAGGCAAGCTTCGATGAGATTGTGAAGGATTTCGGTGCGATTCATGGCTTGTATGTCCAAAAGTGGCTCTCTTGAGACGAAGACACATTGACATATCCGCCAGGGTCACTGCGGCTGGAATCTGTGTGGACCAGGCTTTCCTGGAGCGAGCCCCAGAATCTGTCGCCCGTTCTTTCAATGTGAATGTTCTCGGCACGTACTACGCTGCACAACTTGCCGCGGCGCAGATGGATAAGCAGGAAGCTTCGCCACACTCGGGTTGCAAGGGATCTATTGTTCTCATCGCATCCATTGCGGCATATGTAGCCAGCAAAGGTCAGGCGACCAGCGACTACTGCTCGAGCAAAGGAGCCGTTGTGGCCTTGGCAAAGGCCCTAGGCGTGGAGCTTGCGGCGAAGAACATTCGTGTGAACAGTGTATCCCCTGGGTGAGTAAACTGATTACAAAAACCAGTGACCTCTTACTAATTGACTTGAAGTTATATGGCCACGGACATGACTCTAGACCAATGCCGTCGCTTCCCATGGTTAGGAGAGATCATGAACAAAGAGCCTCCAATGCGCCGAATGGGTGACCGGACTGACCTCAAGGTGCCGATTGTGTACCTTCTGTCGGACGCGAGTGCCTACCATACGTCGGATGACCTGTTGATCACCGGGGGTATCCATGCTGGACGATTGATGTAGATAAGTGAATGTCTTAGAGGCAGTTATGGAAATGCAAATAAACCTAGCCCCGATATCGATTCCTATTGGACGCAAATACGTCTAGCCGAGCTAGGACAGGAGGGAAAGTCGCGAGCAAGACGGCAGCGGTGTTCGCGCATAAGTAGTCCTGGCATACGTCGGCAGCTACCCCCTATTTATCTCTTTTTCTGCTCTAGATGTCTATAGAGAAAGAGAACCGCAAAGGGGTGCTCTTTGCATGGAATGAATGTGTTGGAACATGCTGCCTCGGTATATCGTAGAACAATTCGGCTTTATATCGAAGATAAATAACCCTCCATAGGTTTGTGAATAGGCGGGATACAGCCAACCCATTCGGTATGCAATACTTTACTATCTAGAAACTCACTATGCGGAAAAGATAATATCTAACTCATCCATCACCGCATCAGTGACTGTCACAGTATTTGCCGAGCCACCCACATCCTTCGTTTTGATTCCTCTTCCTGAGACCGTCTGAATAGCCCTCATTAGTCCGTCCGCAGCAGAATCTTCGCCTATCCACCGAAGCATCTCAGCGGCACTCCAAAGCATGCCAATGGGGTTTGCGATTCCCATGCCCGTGATATCAGGGGCACTGCCGTGAATGGGCTCAAACATACTTGGGAAATCCCGGGTTGGGTTCAAGTTGCTTGAAGGGGCCACACCAATGCTACCGGCGAGTGCGGCAGCCAAGTCGGACAAAATATCGCCGTGGAGGTTGGTCGCCACAATAGTGTCAAGACTCTGTGGTTTCAGCACCATCCTCACAGTCATGGCATCCACCAACACCTTATCCGCTCGTACATCCGGGTACTCCGACGCAAGCTCGTTGAAAATGCGGTCCCATAGGACCATGCCATAGCGTTGTGCATTGCTCTTGGTGACCATTGTCAACTGCTTCTTTGGTCGGGCAGAAGCTTTTTCAAAGGCAAATCGCATTGTGCGTTCAATAGCTCTGCGAGTGAAGACAGCAACTTCGTTGGCGACGGTGTCTGGCGTATCATCATGCGTGATACCTCCCTGTCCTGCATATTCTCCCTCGCTATTCTCGCGAACAATGACCCAATCTATGTTAGCACCTTCAGCCGACTTCAGAGGTGACGAGAGACCATCCAGGACTCTTATCGGACGAATTCCCACGAATTGCTGCATCTTTGAGAGAAATTCAAGTTAGGATATGGTGGATGTCTCTCATCCTTGCTACAGGAGACTCACTGTCTTCCGGATAGGGAGAATGAGACCCCAAAGAGAAATGTGGTCGGGAATGTCTAGAGGTTCCAAATGCTATCAGGCGCTATTCTCATCAACTCTTCATATACTATAACTTACCTGGCGAGCCGACGGCGCCGAATAGGATAGCATCATATTTCTTGAGTTGATCGAGGCCATCCGGCGGCATGTAATTTCCAAGCGTTCTGTACCTCTCGGAACCCCAGTCAAAGTGGTCAAACCGCAGAGAGAAAGTGTCCAGCCGTTCCTCAATTCTTTTCAAGACGCGAATTGCTTGCTCGGTAACATCCACGCCTATCCCGTCTCCGGGAATGCATGCTATCCCATAACTGCGATGGTGTGCCGACATGATTTTTATTTCGATTATGGCTAGCAGAAGGTAAATGGCAAAGTCTCGTACCCAACCTTTTTCTCTCGGGCTTTTAAACGAGGATCCCTTCTCGGATATTGCTTTCCGGGGGGCCACATATCAGTATTACAATCCCGGAGACCTACTACAAGCACGAAAACTGGAACATACTTCACCGATGAATCACGAACTTGGTTCAGATTGAGTTCTCATTATTATTTTGTGCCTTTTGGCACGTGGGCGACTGGCCTGCTCGTATTCTTAAGTAGAGTTGGGAATTATGGCTCCAGAACAGGGTCCCCGTTTGCATGGAGACACTACATACTGTTGCCAAGGCGGGTCCTAGGCCTTGGTGATCTATACAAAGCGAAACCGGGACACCGAAAATCCACTGTAGATTCCTAGCCTAGGCTAGCCGGAAAATAGCGCTGCTCGGAAGATAATCCCGGGATCTGCGCCCTTTTTCCGGTATGTACTCTGTCGCCCCGCTACGAGGCCGTCGCCCTAGGTAGTCGTGGGTATCCGACTTCTACGTAGAAGTGCTAATAGGGTGTCAGAACTTACAGGTGGGAGTGCGAACCGGCACGGCCTGGGACCTGAGTGCGAAACCGTTCGAGGCTAGGGGTTTGCGAGTGCAAAACCATTCAGAGCCAGGATGGGGAAGCCTCGTTCGATTACCTTGCAATTTTAGCCACTGTTTTGATTTCGAGCGCCAGTCTCCCTTACAGACAATGATCCCGGTTATTTCTAGGTTTTTCTTGGAGGTGTTGTCGGAAGCGGTGAGCCCCATGACGGGCAGTTAAGTTCCTCACCGCCCCCGCGTTTGCCAGCCCTTATATAGCTGAGGGGTGCGCCAGATAGCTTCTTCCATGATCATGAGTTTTTTGCCCTCCTGATTCCCTCCGAGAGTAGGCTAGTTTCTGTCCTTCCCAGCCCTTTCGACAGGTGTTTGTATGATCAGTTCCTGTCACGAGTACCTATGAGTATTAAAAGGAACCGTGTTGGCATATTGTCCTTCACCTCAGATGTTGACTGAGTAGACAAAGTAGCCCAACCCGATTAATTAGGCCCGTTTGCAAGAGCCTAGTATATAAGGGTAGATTCTTCAGTTTACTTGTCTTGTGAAATACTCCTGCTTTCTTCCAGTCGGCATCCGTAATAAGTCGGAGGCATAGCGGACTTGATTATAGAATGATTCGAACCTCGAAAAAAAGAAGAAAATCCCTGAGTAAAATACCGTGTTAAAATGGCTCGCTATCAAGTACAAAAAGATATCTAGAGGCCCCTCTAAGCATGGTGCAAGATGCCCTTGCATAGGGCCGAGTCCCAAAGCGGGAATGTAATTTAGACGCGCCTCGCGCGGGGCTTCGCGTCAAACAGTTGCGTCGGTCCGCAACTTCTATCCAACCCTTCCACAGTCCCAGGATCGCCAAATTTGCTTTGCAAAATGGCTCCAGAAGAAGAGTTCGGCTTCTTGCGGCCTCCTAGGTATGTAATTGACTTGCTACCTGCCTCCTCGCCGTGGAAGCAGTTCGCGTCCTCTTCCCAGTCAAGCTCCAGCTGACAATTGAGCTATTCTGCTTGGACCAGCAACGAGGAATATGGAACCGTCTATCGGAAACCCTCGTCATACAATCCCCTCCACACCTTCCGGCTGCCCATGGGTGGCGGTCGGCACTACCAGCAGCAATATGGTGACATGTACTTCTTGCGCCTCGCCAGACTGAAGCCTGCCGTCGAACAAGTTGCCGCGGCGGCATGGGATGGATTTAACGTAAGGGCATCCTTATCACCAGGGAATTACGAGGCCTGGGTTCCTGACTGCGACGCGATTTAGATTGCGGGCGAAAATGCGCGGCGCGTGGACCGAGTACTCGATGTGCGACAAGGCGAGCTGTGTTGGGTGGCCGGCACAATCTACATGGACATGCCCATGAAACCCAATATCTTGGACGATCTCTCAAAGGAGGTGGGTATAATCATATTGGTCGACTTGGGCTTTCTCTAACCCTCGCCAGAACTTCACCTCCGCACCTCCTCCACGCCGCACTTATACCGATCCCTCAGACTCGTCAGCAACCAAGATCATGATGGAGGATGAATCGGGTCGTCTTTCTTTGACTGGTACTTTTCTATCATCTGTACATTTGGCCACGGGTGCGATCATTGCGGCTTTGGGAACCGAGAATTCCAATGGAGAATTCGAGGTCATCGACATTAAACTTCCGGACTTGCCTCCGCAACCTCAAAGATGGGAGAGAGATGAGGCAGGCACGAAACAGAATGGCACTGGTACGGTTTCAAAGGAAGGCGGCAAGATTGCATTCGTCAGTGGACTAGGGATTACCGGGACATCGAGTGACACGCTCGCATTGGAACTGCTCACGGATTATCTTTTGGGGTACACTGGCTTTTCAGGAAATGAAGAGAGCAGCCCGTCCGTGAATGCATCAAAGATCACACGTCTCGTTATCGCCGGCAACTCTCTTGGGGCCAGTGTCACCACAGAAGCGTCAGCAGGTTCTGACGCGACTGCTAAGAAGCTTGCGCCGAAGAAGTACGGCTACGATGCCTCTGCATATAATGCGTCACCCATCACACAACTCGACAATTTCCTAGCCGAGATTCTCCCCAGCATTCCCGTGACGCTCATGCCGGGCGACAAAGACCCAGCAAACTTCTCTCTTCCCCAGCAGGGAATCCACCGCGCCATGTTTCCGCACTCCCGAGCGTACTGTGCGCCTCCTCCATCAGGTGAAGAGAAGCAAGAACCTGGCTGGTTCGACAGTGCCACTAACCCATGGGAGGGCGACGTGGAAGGATGGCGTGTGTGGGGATGCAGTGGCCAAAACGTCGACGACGTGCTCCGATACTTGGAGTTCCCTGGTGAAGATAGCAGTCTCGAGACAGAAAGAGATGATTCCGAGGCCCGGCTACAGATCATGGATGCTATGCTGCGGTGGCGGTGCGGCGTCCCTACAGCCCCCGACACAATCTGTATGCATATTCCCCCCTACAAAGTATCAATGTCTAACAGTATTTCCAGGGTCGTACCCATTCCAAACCACTGATCCGTTTGTGCTCGAATCTTGCCCACACATTTTCTTCGCGGGCAATCAACCAAGCTTCAAAACCGCTATAGTCGAGAGCGACATCCCTCTTCGCCTTGATGGGGGTGATGCCGAGATGACGGACGACCACGTAAACACCACTATGGCTCGTGTACGCCTGCTCTCTATTCCCAAGTTTAAGGAGACTGGAGAATTGATTCTGGTCGACACCGAGACTCTAGAGGTTGAAGTGATTCGATTTGGTGTTTTTGCGGGACAGGAAGAGAAGAAATGAACAGGTGATACAGTAGCATTTTAAAGCGTTAGTGAGATTAATGACATGAAATATACTAAATTCAGTGACTTCTTACCCGAATGTCGATGTTGTATGTATAGCACAACACAACAGAAGCGCAAAGTAGATTCAGCCGATGCCAAGCCCCACAGTTGAGCAGAATCGGCGTCGGCGGGACAGCAACCTCGTACCATTGTACATTCTCTAGACACAAGACAAATAAGCCAATCTTGGGCAGTCAAGAGCTATACTAGTCAATTGCAGCCATATTATACGTTCGAACTCGCATCAAGACCCGGTTGGACATTCGTGACTATGCTACTCAACGCCGAGATCGGTTCGCACTCCCATTCCCACCCACCCATATATACGCATCCCAAACCCAAATCAATAAATGAAACCATCTAATTCAAATGGCAATTACTTGCAGCCCTCTTAACCTCCAAAATCCTCTTAGTCCCATACTCAGCATGGCATGTCCCGCGCTACCACGAATGGATGCAAGACGAGGTAAGTCCTTATCCACTAATAATCGAAATCCCCAAAAACAATAAGAAAAAAACGAACAAGAAAAGAAGACATATACTAACCCCACCCAGGAAATTCAAGAAGCAACAGCCTCAGAACCCCTATCCATAGAAGAAGAATACGCCATGCAACGCAGCTGGCGCAAAGACACAGATAAACTAACCTTCATCGCATGCCGTCCCACAGACGCACTCAATGCAGAATCTGACTCCCCATGCAACATGATCGGAGACATCAATCTCTTCCTACGCATCGATGACGGGGACGACGGGACCGCGTCGCCTAAAATCATCGGCGAGGTTGAGCTCATGATCGCTGAGAAAATCAACCAGAGGCGTGGCTTTGGCAAAGTTGCGCTATTGGTGTTTATGAGGTATATTGTTGAGAAGCAGGAGGGGATTTTGGAGGAGTTTGTTGGTGGGCTTGATGCGGAGATGAAGAGGAGGGTTAGGGAGAAGGGGGTGCTGGAGTTGGAGTGTTTGAGTGTTAAGATTGGACAGACTAATAGGAGGAGTCTTGCGCTGTTTCGGGGGTTGGGGTTTGTGAAGATTGGGGAGGAGCCGAATTTCTTCGGGGAGTTTGAGTTAAGGAGGGTGGATTTGGGGGTGGAGGGTGTTGAGGTTGAGATGGGGAGGGCGGGTGTTGAGGGGTATGAAGAGGTGGTTTATGAGAGGAGGGAATAGAGGGTATTGGTATTACTGGTTGGAGATAGTAGACATAGAGGATTTTCAGGTGCAATTCTCGCTAATTAGAGCAACTATTGCACAGAACAGATCCGAATTGCAATCCTCGGACATGGCTTATGCATGACAAGGGCGACGCAGCTCAATTGTCCGACGATGCCAATGTCATCCTCCTCATCTCACTCAATAATGTCTCTTCCTTCTCCTCTTCCAGTAGAAGATCCATGAGCAGAGTCTCGATATTCGTAGCGATTTTGAGAAATGCATCACAAGCTTTATTGAAATCCAGCTTATACTTATCGAATCTCCTGCCACTCCCACTTACACTCTCACGGAGAAGCCTTGCTCCTTCTTGGATGATCTCCTCGGACGGCGTGTCTTCGCCAGGATCAGTGGCTTTGATGACATCCGCGAATCTAACTGTATCCCGAGCGGCTTCCCCTAGGGCGGCGTTGTTCTTCCGGGCTTTATATTCGGGCCAGCCTTTGATCTGGAGAAGAGACATTTTTCGCAAGATGAGGGACGCATCGTTGCAAATTTCGCTCAAACCGCTGCTGAGCAGACGTTTGTAGAGCCCTGTGGATGACTCCATCGCCGGTGTTGGTTCCGAAATAAGAGAACAAACACATTCATCTATGCTGTCCAGTTTGTTTCTGTAGAGCCCTTGGTATTCTGGCAAATACTTGGCATCATTGCGTCTGGTAGAGGTTTGATCAAGTCTCTGCGGCCGAGGAGATTGGGTCGGCGACTCTAATTAAGAAATAAGTCAATATCAGGCTCTGCGATGAAGGGAAGAGATACCTTGGAATAGAAGATTTTCTTTTACCTGTCGATACTCCAGTGAGATCTTGGCAACGAGACCTCAATTCACCCATCCACTCTTTCTCTTCCCAGTCTCCTCTCAACGTACCACAAGTTTCAGCGCCGATCAAAATCTGAAGTTGCCTTAAACGGCTGACATGCGGATTATAGTTCATAGCACAGCTCGGGTGGAAACCATTCA
Source organism: Penicillium decumbens (assembly GCA_027569385.1). Taxonomy (NCBI): domain Eukaryota; kingdom Fungi; phylum Ascomycota; class Eurotiomycetes; order Eurotiales; family Aspergillaceae; genus Penicillium; species Penicillium decumbens. The sequence goes on from JAPDEZ010000020.1 coordinate 108,367, forward strand.
CCCGACGGATGGTGACAGACCTCCTCTGTTCCTCATGGTGGATCCTCACTGTGGCGGGGTGTCGGCGAGTGCTACCGAATTTCTGTCCAATACCGATGCTCTCGAGCTTGTCGGTATCCCACCTTTTTTTGGAGGCTTTGCTCCCCTTCGGTAGCCGTATCTTACCCGCGCAGAGCAAGACAGAGGGCTCCTTATGCAGCACAATCTGCTTCGACACACGGAATGACTCTTCCAATTTGGCATCGTCAATATCTTCTATGTGTTCAGACTCATAGGGCAGCAAGTCGAAGACAGCGATATCGGTCCGAATATTGAGGGACCCACAGGATACAGCGGAAAATACGTCGTCAAGAGCATGAAGAGTTTCGCAATCCTGAATGACGGCATCGAGACCCTCTTCGAACGGGTGATTATGCCGTGGCTGCTGCAGGGCGACAGCTATGCCGCCCTTGAGCGCTGGGTCCGCCAGCTGCATAGTAACTTTAGTCTCGCTGAGTGGTCGCTTCAGTGAGCAGCCTCGAGCCTCAATATCAGAGACGTGATCAGAAGGCTCTGTCAGCTCATTATTGACAGGCTCGAAAAGTCGTCTGATCCTGTGGTCGACTGCCACATATAGGCAAACCTTGGGCTGTGTATCTGGAGTCATCAATCTTGCTCTGTAGAGAGTGTGTTGAGAAGAAATAAAATAGCTTGTCGACCGGCAGCTATGGAGGCACGGCGCAGCTCGTATATTTGTACTCGGGGATCTCTTAACAAAAGCCAGTTCCCTTAATCCCTCCGCGCTTCTATTGGTGCCCTCTTTCAGCCACCGCTGTTCATATCCATAAGCCTGACGAGGCTCTTTCTCGCCCTCTCGTTAGCCGCCCATGTGCCTCACATCCTACATGCTACCGTGCCACGTCACCCGAGCAAACGTTCCCCTGTACCCTGGTAACCTATCTACGACGAGGCTTGAGCAGGTCGTAAAAGTATTGGAACATTAACAATCCTAGTGGATACAGCCCGCTACAGTCCGAGTCACTCTTGTATGGTGATGATACGTCCTTGAATTTGGGCCCTCGGGCTCGGATCAGCTTAGCGCCGTAGCACCATCTGATTCTACACTATAGTATCCCTCCTTCAAGCGAGGTCCAGGCAATGGTTTTCGAGCCTTGGAAGCTACGTATATTGCTAGTATTTGTGTTATCCCTGCAACCTATATTTACGGGATTGATAGTCTTATCTCCGGTGTGCCTTATATCTTACTTTTTGAAAGGGACTGCATTCTCAACCCTACATAGGGCGGTTGGGTGTCAAGATAAATCAGATACTCTGGCTTCTATCTGGGCATGCATGTCTGTCAAACGAAAGGCAAGAAGAAAACCCGACTGGAGCAAACTTGGAAGTAGATTCAACGTACCAAAGGGAGTAAGTAGCTCACCAAAAGAGAATATACCAACATTGCAAACGAACTTTCAATCACAGACGGAAATAAAAATCAAGTTCCACCTTATATATCTTCAAAATATCAGCGATCAATAGGTAAACGGGGCTGGCACCTAGAAGCTGACATAAAATCTTCCAAAAAATACGCTGAACAGCGCTCCATGGGAAATACAATCCTCACAAAGCCAGCCGTAAGAGCCAGCCTCTTAGTCTTGGCAAACCACAGACAAGGATCAACACAACGTGGCTCCGAACCAGGCCGAGCACGACGAATAGCCGCATTGATTCCCCAGATAAGTCCACACTTGCGAATAGCGCGATCTTCATGAACATTCCTCAAAAACATATACCCATCGTGGTCGATGTCGCTCCGAACGGCCTCGCGCAAACAGGTGAGTACAAGGCCCTCGACCAGAGAATAGAGTAGCATACCCAAATCTGGTGTACTGGGCCTCTCGAGTCTCGAAGCAGAGAGAAGTTTTTCGAGAATGGCTTCGCTTGCGTCAGAGCATTTTGTTGCGGCGAGGTGAAGCGGGGTGCAGCGTGGATCTTTGGTGCGAGAGAGATGAATGTCTGCATCATGCCACAGAAGCCATTGGATGGAATCTAGTCTGTCGGCATTAACTGCGTCGAAAAGAGGCGTATTTCTGCATCTGGGCGCCCCATTGACTGATAGTATCGAGTTCTGGCGCAAATAGTCTAGGAAGACAGGACTGTTAATGACGCCGGCATGCCAGGAGCTAGAATTGAGAGTAAAGGAATTGCAAATCTCGATACCTACCGAGTGGAGATTTGCTGCCAACTCAGGCGTGGCGAACTTGCAGAGCTCAATCATACTCTGGCGACTCAAACCCTGTTTCATCAAAGCGGTGACTTCACCCTCAGGAAAACGAGCTAGCAACAAGTCAATCAGACGTTCAAAGAAGTGCAAGTCTTGTCGCCGAGCCATGATATCTAGCGGGCTTACTTCCACACAGTTATGGTTAGCTGGAGATGCGAGGTGAGTGATAGCTGAACCGTATGGGCTGCTCGTACAAAAGGTTTCGAGCATGCGGAAAGAGTTCGCGCATGCGGCGATGGCTACATAGCTCCAGCCACCTTCGTTGCATCCGTGAGTATGATGGTTGGGAACCATGGTACTTTCCGACAACCAGTTGAAGCATTCCACGCAGTCATCTCTAATGGTATCGGTGACAATGTCGTATCCTTTTGGCGGATTATCGAGAGCAGCAATTTCCACAATCTCTTTGTAAGATTGTGGAATGGCGGCAGGTACGTAGGGACACCACGGGGCAGCGATTTGCTCCTTCAAATATTCCGATGGGATCTGGCGCTCAATATATGTTCTTGCCAACTCGGCAGCTTGTTCGTTAATGGCAGAGATTTGGCGAAAAGCGCAGAGACCCTCGTGGGTCAATCGTCCGTCTCTGCCTCCCATGAGAAGGTCGTCGAAGATTTGCCAGATGACTTCAAGCGGAAAGACGTGAAGGTTGCCTAGTGGCCATTGCACTTGGGGGACCACTACATCACTCCGAGGCTGTCGTCTAAGGGTCATGGAGGACATGGTGAATTTGGATGAGGCTTTCTGCTGATGATCTTGATCGAAGGGCATGGCATCCGTTTATATGTCGAATACCAGAGACATTTCGAGACGTGGACCCCGAGCCGTCCTTTTTTGTGAATAAAGAGCCTTGTGGAAAGAGCAGTCGATTCGATGAGAATAATCCTACAATAACCATGAGCTACTTGCAGACTCGGATGTCTTGAAGCAAATAATGAAAGGAGGAATCACTGACCGGGCAATGTGCATTGTGAAGGACTTGTTTATGGTGAGACCAAGCCACTTTATACTGAGACCAAACAACCCATAAAACATAGAATCATAAGAGTTCAATCATCATCTTTGTTTACCGCAGAGACATTCGCAACAAGCCCATTGACAGCTTGCAGTAGTTCGAACTAATCATATCTCACCCACGATCTAGTTCGTCAAGGAGAGACCTGCTGAAACGGTGAAACAACTACAACCTGGAAAATAGAGCCACATGGCCAAGGAACGGGTTTCGATCCTATAATAGATTCATAGGGTACAGGACCTCATTGAGGATACCAGTAAAATGTGTTTCAACTGTTTTTTTCATTGTAGAGCAGGAAGCCCCGGCAAAGGCATTCCTCCGAGTGCATGATGAAAATGCGGGCCTTCTAACTGGGATATCACAGTAGACGCAATGATAGCCACGCCATTCCCGTGTCGGCCCGCAGAGAGATCAAATCCATGTGTCCCTCCAACAGTTGGTCGTGCATTAACCAATCGCGCCGCACTCCGATCCATTCGGTCCATTATCGAATTTACTGGGACTTCTTGGTACCCTTGGAGACGTCGACGACCTTCAGGGCTATTGGAAAAAGTGATTGTTAGCTCGGGCTCGGCTCCAATTGATTGCGCATGCTGGCTAAGCTCCCCCGGGAACCTTCTCATCCCCACTCCAACCCGGGAGATCGCAGCGCAATACGCGGTTATAACGACGTACAAGGAGGAAGGCTCTGCTTGAGCTTGTCGGCCTTGGCGGAGTCGGTCAGGGCCAGGGTGTAGATGAAGCGCTGGCAGCGGACCTTGAACTTGATCTGCTGGCTCTGGCGGTTGCGCTTGATCCGGGCGGCTAAAGGTATGTCATGTCAGTCTTTGAGCTTCCCGAGACCTCCAATTCTATATTCCTCCTTCCTCCACGGAAGCGGGAAGCGGGCAACGTACACGAAGCGTCCTTGCGGCGGCAGATCTCGATGAACTGCTTGATATCGGAGATTTCGCGAGGCATGGTGACGGTATTGAGGCGATAAGGTGACGGTGAAGGAAAGCTCGAAGAGGGAGGAAGTTGTGTGGATCGGATTAGGGTTTTTGCTGCGGGAAGCCCTGGGGTCACGTGCATTGGTACGAAGTTGATCGTGAACTCTTCTCTTCTTGGATTGCTGCGCCGAAGGTACGAAAGACCGGTTCAGTGATAGTTTGAAAGCTGAACCTTGCCTTCCCGCGATTGAAGAGTGGTCTGTGTCACCCAAAGGCGTTCATGGTATAGACGGTGTAGATACAAATGTAGGCACAGACGAATGGCAGTAGCCAAAACATAGTCCAAAAGCTATAATTGTTAGAGAGCTCTAGATTCACCTCCACTCTATACCTAGGTAGCTGCCTATGCTTAAGGGGCCCGTGGATGGTGCAGTTGGAGTGATCTACAAGTCGCAAGGCAGCCGCAGCTCGAAGTGGCGTCGGTGGCGGTGCAAGTAGCTGGTCGAGTTGTCCAAAGCTACTTCGTGTCCTCACTATTCAAACCGAAACTCCTTCCTAATCAACAAGTTCTTCGGATTTTTCCTCTATACATCTTCTCGTTCGCAAGTCAGAATGCCTACTCCACTCGATCGAGCTTTGAACTCCAAGGTACATCCCATACTGAACCTACGAACGCGTTCAGGAAGCTGACATGATCTAGAATCTATTCCTCGGTACAATAACATCCAAATTACATTGCCAAAATGTTCCAAATCTAATCTGTCGAAAATGCAAATGCAGGCTTCGCAGGAATGGTGACTGCGGTGGCCGCCTGGTCAATCTGGGGCAGCGATGTTTTCCCCGCAGAGTCAGATCCGACTGGAAGTAAGTGATCCTCACAGCGAGAATAACACGGGGCCTAACCATAGCAGATCCTGAGAATTGGACAGCCGACGAGATGAGACGATGGCTTCGGGCGGTATGTGCAAACCCCGGTATCTTTTTCCCGTCTCCTGCTCATCATGCTCATAACTCTTATCACAGCGAGGGCTCATGCCAAATGAGAATGCGGAGCGCGAAGAGCTGCTGGAGCGAGTGAAAGCAAATCTGCGCATTCCGCGCAAGACGAACCCGGCGTGATCACAATCGTTTTCGAGCGGGTCCGAAGACGTAGTTGTGATATCCAAACTTTCATCATATTGGCTCCCAACTTTCTGTATGCGGCAGCGGTGGTGTAGTGTCTTCTTATGTCGAATAGTCGTCCAAGTTTTGCCCATATTCCATAATACCACAAACGTTGTACAATCTCCCAATCCATGTCATTTCTCCAGCGACATAGGATGAAAGCGGCCAAATCAGACCACCAGGCGGAAGTTCTGACTCTGAATGAGCCAGTCCTTGCGACGATGCCCCCGCGCCGTAGAGGGGTTGGGCACCAGCACGAAGTTCTCGCTGAATCCGCGCTGCGGCTGATCTCGATCCTCGCCGTATCGGACGTGGCCGCTAACCATCACAAGAATCGACATGTCCTTCACAGTCATCTCGGCGGGTGGCTTGATGCCTGCGGCCGTCGCGGTGGGGTAGGCGCGGTTGATGATCTGGCAATCGAAGGATTGGGCTTCGTAGTGGGCAGCGGGCATTTGGTTGATGAAAATGTCTTGGACGGCGGCACCGTCTGCAACTGGGTTGCCGTTGAACAGAATCGAGATTGGTGTAGGCAGGTAGAAGGACGCGATAGCGTCGCGATTCTTTTCGAGGGCCGGGTAGAAGGAATTGACAAGTTCGGTGGCGGCTGTAACAGGCAGCTGGTTAGCACTGTCAATGGATAGGAGGCTCTGGATAGCTCCACGACATACCGTCTGTGGAGACTTTGGTCAGGACATCGTCTTTCGCGGCAGCCATTGCGACGGTCAAAAAAGCAGTGCGTGCGACAGGCGAGCCACAGTGTGAAGGCGTTCGGTGGCAGAGTGAAAGGAGTCTTTGGCGAAGTACAAAAGATGAAACGTGGGGTAAATATAGCTTGAATATACAGCAGCCCCTGGGTAGTGACTTGAAGTGAATGAAGGTGGATTATGTCGAGCAAAGAGCGGAGGGTGAGAAAATTGCGGAGCTTGGACCAATTTGCGGATCGCGATGCGGAATAACATGCGATGACCTTTTTCTCTCCAACAACCATCCCCAATGGCTTTCAGGGCACCATTAAGCACCCTTTCAAGGGTGACTCGGCTTGTCAATGCTCAAAGGCCATGGAAATGTTCTGCTTGCAGGCATAGACTGTCAATCCCTCATCGGCGCGGGTTCACAACGACGCCGGAGAAGTTCAAGAAGCCGTACTATGTGACCACCCCGATTTTCTACGTCAATGCCGGTGAATTTCTCCCTGGAACCTAATGTGGATACCTTGTCTAACCATTGCACTCTCTGCTAGCCCCTCATGTCGGCCACCTGTACACAATGGTCATCGCCGATATTCTGAAGCGATGGCAGGTCCTACTCGGAAATAATGACGCCCAGCTGCTGACCGGGACCGACGAGCACGGAATGAAGGTACAAGCATGGAACATACTATCATTTGACAATCTCGATTAATAACGATGATCAGATTCAACAAGCTGCCCTCGAGGCTGGGATGGATACCCAGGCCTTTTGCGACATGAACTGCCGAACCTTCGAGGCATGTATACCTAGGTGCACGGTCTTTTCGGACGTATCCTAACAAGATATCGATCAACAGGCTCTAGCCAAGGCTGCAAACCTCGACAATGACCACTTTATCCGAACAACAGATGCGGCGCATCGAGAGGCCGTCCAGTACTTCTGGGTAGATACATAGCGCACCATTGTACGAACACAGCTGACAAAGCGTTAGGAAATGCTGAACCACCGAGGTTATATCTACACATCGAAGCACGAGGGATGGTATTCAGTTAGCGACGAGACATTCTACCCGGAATCCGGCGTGCAAAACTCCCTTGATCCTTCGACTGGTAGGAAACGGATGGTAAGACCACTTCCCGTCTTTACCACTTGCCATTGCTCACATGTGCCAGGTGTCGGTTGAAACGGGCAAAGAGGTGGAGTGGTCTTCAGAAACCAATTACCATTTCCGCCTCTCCGCATTTAAGGATCGTCTTTTGGAGCTGTACAGTCGCCCGGACTCTTTCATCACGCCTTCGAAGTATGCAACAAACGTCGTCAAGTCGGTTGAGTCTGGCTTGCAAGATCTGTCCATTTCTAGACCCGCCGAACGATTGACCTGGGGTATTCCGGTCCCCGGCGACGACACGCAGACCATCTATGTCTGGCTGGATGCACTCGTCAATTATCTAACCAGAGCAGGATACCCTTTCCCTCCTGGGCAGGAGAATTCATCGATGTGGCCTGCAGATGTTCATGTAGTCGGAAAGGATATCGTTCGGTAAGGCGCATGCCGTCGCCTATTAATCCCGAGGCGCAGCTGATCGTTCTCTAGTTTCCACTGCGTCTATTGGCCAGCCTTCCTGATGGCTCTCGACCTGCCTCTCCCTCGGAACGTGCTTGTGCACGGGCATTGGACTATGAACCGTGAGAAGATGTCCAAGTCGACCGGGAACGTGGTGAACCCTTTTTTCGCTATTGACCGGTTTGGCGTTGACGGCATGCGCTTCTTCCTGGCTTACCAGGGTGGTCTTGCCGATGATGCGGACTATGACAATTCCTTCATTATCCGCGATTACAAGAAGTGGCTTCAGGGAGGCATCGGAAACCTCGCTCACCGCACAATTGGATGTGCCAAGGGCAAGTTGGGGTCGTACATACGGGACGCTACCTCTGATAAGCTCGGGGCCACAACAGCAGCCGATAGGGAGCACCAGGCCATGCTGGTCCTATCACCGATGAAGGTTGCCGAGCATATGACCGGGCTCAATCCGCGTGCCGCTCTGCAGGAGATCATGAGCGTGATCGAGAAGGTAAGGAACCTACACCTTCCCCGCATGACGAGTAGCTGATCCTTTTCTAGACCAACAAATACTTCCATGCGACGGAACCGTGGAAAAACCCAAACCCAGAATGGACCCTGTTTAACGTGGCTGAATCGTTACGCATCGCCGCCATTTTACTCCAGCCCTTCATGCCCGGCAAGTCACAAGAGCTTCTGGAACTTCTTCGTGTAGATATATCCAATCCGACCAAACGGATATTCGCGGCGGCAATCTACGGCTCAGATATGGAATACGGTGAGGGCATCAGGAAAGGCATCCTTTTCCCTCCTCTACTCACAGAGGAATAATTTGACCACGCCCGTTTTCGAATTGATAAGAAGAATACCCATAGGCCAATCACGACGAACCAAGGCCCGTCCGAATGGAGATTTTACATCATCTCTACCAGGTGCAACACCTCCACTGAGAAGATTTCCCGCACTCTTCCCCACAGGGAGCTCACCGTCCTTGAAGGCTGACCTCGCCATGATTGGTGTTACTCGCAAGGTTATCGACGGGAAAAGATGGGCCAGAGCCGTGGGTGGCCACTACCTAACGGGAGATCGGGACGGGAAAGTCGCTCGTTTCCCGGCGGAAAACTACCCCGTGCTCTATTTGTATATCGGAACATGTCTTATTTCCAAGGTTGTATACTATCGGAGTCTCAATGCTGAACTTGCTTCATTAGTTCTTCTTTATCATCCGGGTCTTCTCGCTGTCTCTCTATTTTTGTTCCCGAGGTCTCATTCTAAATACACCCGACCTCCGTGTAACGACTCGTGCATACCAAAACATCTTCCTATATTGGAATCATCTTATACTTGACGATTGCCCATTCAAATTTCCCTCAGAAATACACACCGATAGAATACTTTGCTTCCTCTGCCTGCCATGGGAAGCTTCGAGCCTACGGCCTGCGAACAGAAGACATTCAAGTCGCCATGGATAGAAACTCCGCTTGTTGAGTCGGCCTGTCTTTCCCGGGCTGCGGGATGTAGGGTCTTCCTGAAGCTGGAGAACGTACAGCCCAGTGGCTCCTTCAAGTCCCGGGCGATGGGCAACCAGATTCTTTCCCATCTCTACAAACCAGAGAACGCCGGTCGCTCTGTCCACTTCTACGCCTCGTCCGGTGGCAATGCCGGACTGGCAGCTGTTTGCGCTGCTCGCACCCTGGGCTACCCATGCACAGTCGTGGTGCCCCTTTCCACAAAACCTTTGATGGTGGACAAGCTCCTAGCAGCTGGCGCTGCGGATGTTATCCGCCACGGCGAGAACTTCTTCGAGGCCGGCACCTATATGAAGGAAGTGATCATGAAGAAGGGCTCCGGAGATGACGAGAACGTGGCTAAGATTGCTCTGCACCCATTCGACAACGAGCCCATCTGGCAAGGAAATAGCACTATCATCGACGAACTCGAGAAGCAACTGCCCCCGGCCGCCAACGCCGAGGAAGAGGAGGTTTACCGCGGGCGGGCGCTCCCTCTAGATGCCGTGCTGTGCAGTGTCGGTGGTGGCGGTCTTCTGAACGGCCTAGTAATGGGCCTTGAGAAAAGACGACCCCAGAAACTTCAGAACGCGTCTCCCACCACCAAGCCCATCAACATCCTCGCTATCGAAACGGACGGCACCGACTCTCTGGCTGCCGCCATCACTCAGAACTCTCTCGTTTCCCTTCCCAAGATCACGTCCCAAGCAACCTCTCTCGGTGCCATTCGGGTATCGGAAACCACCTTTCAATACGCCGTTGCACCGCCGCCGGGGATCAAGGTACACAGCACCGTCCTCACCGACGCCGAAGCCGCACGAGGCTGTCTCCGTCTCGTCGATGACGAGCGGCTCTTGGTCGAGCTGGCCTGCGGCGTCTGTATTGAGGCAGCCATCGGCGATGCAGCCACCGCTACTCCTACCCTTGCTTCGGCGACTCCCGTAGCCGGGGGTCAAAGCACCAAGAAGCGGAAGAGGGGTTCCAGTGATACTACTTATCGCGACGAGGGCTACGGGGATGACCGATTGTCCAATCGATCATCGCCGGAGAAGGAGACTGACCCCGAGCCTGAGCCGGAGGTCGGCAACGTTGCTGTGTCCAAGTCGCCGACGTTCAAGTCAAAGATGAAGCAGCTTATCCCCGACCTCAACGAGAACAGCCGGGTTGTTATTGTCGTCTGTGGAGGATCTAATGTCACTATAGAGACCGCTGGCGAGTGGCGCAAGTTGCTGGCTGAGGGTTGGGTCTGATGGTTTATGATTATAAAGTGTTCCTTTCCTGTTTCTTTGTTTATTTCACATATACCTCTTCTAGTCGCTTTTGGTCTCATCACGGTTGTTCTTCTATCTCGACACGACTTCTATTCTGGCTTCCCATTCTATTACATATAGGCCAGCACTTGCTTATAGGGGGACTAATCACAATCAATTTCCATCCTAGACATTGCAGACAAACTCCCATAGGAAAAAATCAGATAAAAACCAAATCCATCACCATCACGCAACCTGACCCAGCATCTTGATGCGATAATCCCAATAATTCTTGCGCACAGGATCATACCTTTCTTTCAACATAGTCAACATACCAACCGCCTCCTTTGCCCTCCCCTCCGCATAAACATCCGCCAACCACTCAACAGCATGCGTACTCTTAACCTCACCCTCCTTAACAAACAACCCCGCAAACTCCTCCCAGTCCCCCAACCCCCTACTCGCAGCTCTCAAAACACCCCTCGCATACCACCACGGGCTCCGGTTCCCCGGCGCCTTAAGGATAGCCTCCTTGGCAACCTCAAGCTCCGAATCGACAACATCCTCATCCACAACGCCGTGCACACCTGGCTTCTTGCCCGTCCCCGCAGATACCATTCCACCATCAGGTTCATCCGCGCGCGGACCAAAGCGCAGCATGTATCGATGGTTCCAGGCAGAATTGTTATACACGTCTGCTTTGAGGAGCACATCCACGTCCTCAAGTTCCCGGGGTAAGTCCCACAGACCAAAGCGCCGGACCAGCCAGTGGCGGTATGTCCAGACGTGGTAGTTTTTAGAGTCCTGGGCAAACATTTCCATTAGGAAGTCTAGTTCTTTGGGCGGGAGTGATGGGAAGTGTGTTTCTGAAGCCATGAGGACTTGGCGGTGGGACCTGGATGTTGTTAGATTTTGGATTTTGGATGTTTTAGGGTTAGGATTCCAGGTACCAGATTTGATAGTTTTTAAGGTATTTTAGAGAGACGCCGTTTAGCCAGTTCAGTTCTTCGAGTAGGTCTTTGTCCAGGGCGAAGAGGATCCTGGCGCGGTAGATCCTGTTGCATGTTAAAATCTTGCGACACATGGATTGTTCGGGATGAGACTTACCACACGGTGTAGTGTGCTGGGTTCATGGAAATGACGTCCTCTGTTAACTTCAATGCCCGCTCGGACATCTCGTTGGCTGCCATCACGGCCCGGAGGTACGATGTCGCATCGAGGTACTCGTCCGGATAGGCGATGGTGGCCAGTGGCATTGCCCCTGATTCTGCGCCATCATTTAGGGGAATTGGTGTCACATCTGCCCATTCCGGGTTATTGGCGTATGAGTCTGCCATTTGGGGGGAGCTCGGCTCTGGATATCAGAGCTACGGGGTGAATCTCCTGGGTGGTGGGTGGCACGGGGCTGGATATTAGATAGCCTGGAAATTGCGAGTGAATCCCCGGTACGAGAAATAGTTCATATGAGAGAACAGCAGGATTGAAGGAATATAAGTTGAAGGACGTTGCGACTTCAAAGTCGACGCGATGGTGGGGCGTGTGGGGTGCCTGAGGCGGGAACAAAGAGAGAACAATCAGATCGTTTTACTATTCTTCTCCTTTTATATCATTGCATTCACTCCAAATGCTATGCTACTGGTTGAAATTTAAAGCCAATAACGGACAGTCAGTAGATAGACATACAAAGATTTAAGTCAACCGAAGGCGCTACTTTCTAGTTCTTCGTAGTATATCCTTTACCTTAGAATAGATTAATTCGGAAAAGAATATCACACTAGACTCCCAAATTCACATAGAATTCGACTAATCCAATTTTTGGAGACAACCGGAGTTGCTCACTAAGGTCGAATCGAAGACCTTTCCGGAGACCGGCTTATCAAGTTTATAGTTTACAAAGGAAGATAGGAGAGAGGAAGTTAGGATCTTCCAGATCCTAATCTTCTCAAAATCTACGCTTATATTAGAACTTTCTACATATAAGTAGCTAGGTAAAGATAATCGACAAGCTCCTAAATAATTTTGAAGTCTATGGTAGGCTTGCCCCAAGTAGAAGCACCAACATCGAAGACCTTCTTGTAGTAAGCAGCCCGTTACTAGAGTATAGCTTAGATTACCGGACCCTAGTTTCTTACATTAGTATTAAACTAGTTTACAACTATGTAGTTTGATACTAACTTACAGTTAAATTATACGTTTGGATCCTTAAAACTAGGGCAATAATCTTATCGAGGATCCAAATGCAACTTTTTTCTCAAAATCACTACCCATCTTCTTTCCCACACCATCCATCCCCACCATGTCGGAATATAATACAAGCATCGAAGTACGTATCTAGGCTGCTATATACGCGTCTGAAAACCGCGACTATGTTAATATAAGCGCGTTGGCACGCATATGCTTTGTCACGATGCCCAGATACGGAGCCAGATCATGAGTGGAGAATCAATGAGTGCATTCGTAGTAGCGATAACGAAATAACTAAGCTAGGGAGAAGAAGAAGAAGAAGAAGGAAGAAGAACCAGAACTAGAAATATGCATATGCATAGTCATGCACAATTGCAAATCGTGGAAGTATGGAGATCATTGAGTTGAATTCAACATAAACCGAAATCCCACTTCAGGACTAATGTACAAAAGAAAGAAAAAACCCAAGCGCCGCCATTTCCCAAGAGTGGTTTGGGCTGGAAATAAGTATGCAAAGAACATGCCACAATACAAGAGTCGAGACGAAAACCGACGCACCCAACCTGTCCGCATATACCATCCGCTCTATTTCCCTTGCCGTTGCTTGTGCTTCGGGTTCTTGGAGCTGAAAGGAAGAATCATGTTAGCGGGATGTAATCGTAGACGTAAGACACTGGAGGAAATACAGGACTTACCAGATAATATAAACGCGGTTCTTGCGTCGGACGGGCTAAAGCAGCTAGTCAGCACTCAGACAACCCAACTTCCTGCTCTTTTCAACGAGCAGAGTATCCTGGTTCATTCAAATCATACCTTGCAGCCATCACACAGACGCTTAACCGAAGAGCGAGTCTTCATTCCCCGGACCTGCTCAATCTGCCGGGCAGAACCGACGGTGCCGGCAATAGCATTGCTGCCCTGTGTTTGAGAACCGCGCAGTCTCGTGAGGCTATTCCGGATCATATGCGAAAAAGGACGAAGCGAAGCAGCTCCGGGGATACTGCGGCGAGAGACGGAGGGGAGGAGTTGGCGGAGGGCCTTGGGGGCTCCGAGAACGGAGCGGAGCGAGAACATGATCCCGGCTGGATAAAATTCCCGATGGCAGTGGTGCTGAGGCGCGGTGCCTCAATTCTCGAATAGCCGGGGATAGGGAATTGGAGATGCAGAGCCGGCGTAGATGTGTTGCTCCGCGGGTTCTCGTTTGTAGCGGAAGATTTACCCGGAACTTCAGTTTCGCCGAGAATCCGAGATCGCTCTGAAGTACAAAATGTAGCTTAGTTCTCGATCCACTTTCGACTTTTGAAAATGAAGCTATCTGAATCCATTGTAGAACACGAGTATATGTGGATTGACCGATATTTGATGTAGAAAAGCCGCAGAGGGAAATCTATCGTACAAAAGAAACAAACTCCCATAGTCTATTCGGGACCAAACGCCAACGGGTATGAAAGCACGGATGGGTTTTACACTTTTAAGTCGCTAAACAAAATAACACATCATCAACCATTTATCCCTTTGACCACAATCAACAGCGCAGGAAGGTCTTATAGGTGGGCGAATCAGTATGCTCGCTGAAAGGGTAGCCCAGGTCATAAAGGAACGACTCGAGGTCGTCCTTCTCCGCGGGAGGGCACTGGATACCAGCAAGGACCTTGCCCACGTCGCCGCCATAGTTACGGTAGTGGAATAAAGAGATGTTCTGATTAGGGCGCAGGGTGGTCAGGAACTTGGCCAGAGCACCTGGCCGCTCGGGGAACTCGAACATGAAGAGCCGCTCATCGGCCACATCGCAGCGGCCACCGACAAGGAAGCGGAGGTGACGCTTAGCCAGCTCGTCGTCGCTCAAGTCCCGGGTGGCCATGCCATCCTTCTCCAGCTCTTCCATGATCTTGGCCAGGTCGTCACGGCCGGTGATGGCAGACAGTTGAATTCCCATCAGCACATCGGCAGAGTCCTCCTGGGCGTAACGGTAGCTGAAGGCTGTGACGGCCTGAGGTACAATAACCTCAATAAGCTTGGCAAAAGCACCAGGCTTCTCGGGGATCTTAACGCTCAACAAAGCTTCCTTCTTCTCACCGAGAGCGGCACGCTCCGCCACAAAACGGAGGCGATCAAAGTCCATGTTGGCACCAGAGGTGATGGCAATCAGCTCACGGCTAATGTCGGGGCTCGGGTTCTTGGCAATGTATTTCTTCAGACCGGCGAGACCAAGTGCGCCAGCAGGCTCGACAACGGAGCGCGTATCCTCAAACGCGTCCTTAATGGCCGCGCAGATCTCATCGGTGGAAACCTGGATAACCTCGTCAATGACATCACGGGCGACACGGAAGGTTTCCTCTCCCACGGACTTCACGGCAGCGCCGTCAGCAAAGAGACCCACGTCCTTTAAGAGAACACGAGCGCCGTCATCTAGCGACTTGGCCATGGCATTGGCATCATAGGCCTCGACACCAATGACCTTTACTTGAGGCGCAATACGCTTGAGGTACACACCAATTCCAGCAATCAAGCCACCGCCACCAACGCCGCAGAAGACAGCCTCCAGCTTGTCCAGGTTGGCCTGGCGCAACAGCTCCATACCTATAGTACCCTGGCCAGCAATAACATATGGGTCATCGAATGGGGGAATGTTGGTGAGACCGTGCTGCTTCTCCAACCGGTGTGCCTCATCCTTGGCAGCATCGAAATCATCTCCGTGGAGGACCACGCTCCCTCCCAGACGAGCGACGTTCAGATGCTTGATGGCGGGGGTACCAGAGGGCATGACAATGGTGGCAGGGATCTTCAGCTTGCGAGCAGAGAAAGCAACACCCTGCGCATGGTTTCCTGCAGAGCAAGCAATCACACCCTTCCACCGCTGCTCCGCGTTCAAGTGAGCCATCTTGTTGTATGCACCACGGAGCTTGAAGCTGAAGACGGGCAGAAGGTCCTCCCGCTTGAGCAGAACTCGGCTTTCCAAACGGTTACTCAAGTTCACGGCATGGTGAAGGGGGGTCTCCTCGATAACATCGTAAACGCGGGAAGTCAAAATCAAGCGCAAATACTAGATATCCATGAGCGCATGTTAGCATTGGACCGACCAGCACGAGGAAGCTGATCTCACATCAGGGTATCCATTGGGAAGCAAAAAGGCATCTGGGATGCCCCAGTCCGGAGGCAATCCGGGGCCTTGCTGCTCGTTGCGCTCTCCAGGAGGCGTTGGGTTCGCGGCATATTCGGTCAAAGCCAGCCCACTCTTCTTGGGGAAGACAGGCGTCGCAGTGCCACTGGCGGTACCGTTGGTGGCGGATTCGGCAGACATGATGACTCTGGAAGAATTGGCTACCTGAATACCTCTGGTAGCAGAGATTCAGGGGAAGAGATTCAAAAGCCGACCGAAATCCTTGGGCTCTCTGACTCTTTTTTTTCCTACGCGGAGCTCGGAGGCGGGACCGTGATCGGACCGGATCATTATGTCATCAACCCTGACTCTGAGCCCTAATGGATAAAACGGGTTATAGATTGACAAGAGGGGTAGATTGACCGTTGCGTTGTATTTATTCTAAGACATAGTACTAATAGCGTGCAGAAGATCATAGCCTGGTGAAAACATAGGAAAATGTGGCCGATAAGCGGGCGGATATAGATGGCGGTCTAGCCCACTTGCTAGTTATATATGGAGATGAAACACAATCAACTAGGCGAGTATATACTTATTGACCTCGACATACCTTTACGTTGGGGTAGTTTAAACACGTTATCAAAAACATTATGATATGACTGCCTACCCAGATCGTGTGTATATAGCATAACTTCATTGCACCTGGATGACTGTAAATTTATGTATACTTCCTTACATTGCACCTTGGACGAGCAAATCGATTATAGAGATTACGTAGGTATTCTTTTTTGAATGAAAATAACTTATTTAGAGAGTTTACCTAGGTATATGCCAAAGTTGAGTTTGGCCAAAACTCACGAGGTTACGGTTGAAGGTGCGCCCGCCCGCGAAAATCATCTGCCCTTGGCACTGCGATGCCTAGCAACTCTCGTGTGCTACCGATAATCATCAACACCCATCTCCAAGCAACCTGACAGTGACCAGTCCCACCCTTGTCTCAACGCAAGTAATAACAACCTTGTTGCGGCTATATCCGAAGACCGTCCCACGACCCTGTCCGAGTTACCCGAGCGCGACCGAACCGCGCGCAACTACCGCCAGTCCAGGCCTAAGCTGTCCACCTCTACATCAAAATGAATCGCGAGCCTCTCCCGTCATCTATGGATGGCAATCCGTATGTCTGAAGATGCCCTGATGCTCCACAAGCAACGCGTTGGCAGCGCTCGGGAGGAATTGGAGAAGACTGTCCGCTAACCCCAGCTCTAACCCAGGGTCTTCCGCGAGGAAACCGGCCTCCAGAAATTCACCAGACGCCTCAAAGAAGAGCCGTTGATCCCGCTGGGTATGTCGATCTAGGCTCCAGTCTTCACAAGATCCGACATACTAATATCCACAGGATGTGCCGCAACATGCTACGCCCTATACCGCGCCTACCGATCCATGAAAGCCGGCGACTCGAACGAAATGAACCGCATGTTCCGAGCCCGTATCTACGCACAAGCATTCACACTGGTATCCCTCGTCGTAGGTGGCATGTACTTCAAGACGGAACGACAGCAGCGCCGAGAGTTCGAGAAGGCAGTGGAGGTGCGCAAATCACAGGAGAAGCGAGATGCGTGGCTGCGTGAACTGGAGATCCGTGACAAGGAAGATCGTGAGTGGCGAGAGCGTCATGCTGCCATTGAGGCGGCTGCCAAGGAGGCTGGTCAGAGGCCATCGGAGCCTGATGCGGCCCGGTCTGCGATTGAACCTGCGGATGAGAAGTCGGTTGGGGTTCTCGATGCCGTCAAAGCTCTCATGGGACGGAACTAGATGTTTCCGATCTGGAGCCTTGTTACGTGTGAAGTAATCTGATCTGTACTGTACATAGTCGCCGAATCTCCATTAAGCATGCTTGACTTCATGATCGTGATATCCTTGCTCTCGCGTATGCTAGTGGTATATGAGTCACAATTGATTCATACTCTACCCTCTTTAGGGCAGTGGCTTGATTTCCAGGATTCTCACAAACCTTGCCACACGTTTTGCCCGTGTTGATCCCGCTGATCACGATATCTCGGATAAAAAGGCTGGAACGAGATGTGTTGGACGGATTGTCGCACAGCATACAAACTTCTTGTCAGCCCTCTTAAAAAGGAGCTTAGATTTTGATATTGAAGACCTACAAACAGGACAATCCTGTGCTGTACTACGTAGTAAGGATAGTCCGACGAGGGATCGACCCGTCCTGGTCTTTTCGGCGCATCGGCCTCGGCCTGAGGGCATTCATGTGAGATCGACACCCGGCATCATGTCCCGCCCTACGGAGTGCTCCGTAGAAAAAGGTACATTCCCAAAAAGAGTTCGGATGAAGTCAAAGCTTATGCTACAGCAGACTTTTTTCGTGCTTCCTTGGCATGAGGTCAATTGAAAACATAAAACGGTCAGGGGTAACCCTAACTGACTATTATGCCGAGGTTCCCACCCATAAACTCGCAACCATTACCCTGTTAAATAGTATCCACTAGAGCTTCTTTTCGCACGTCCAATGGAAAGTCAGATCCATCGGGATTTTGTGATCCTCCTGTTCGTCCGGGTTGTTTCCGACAGTCGGCGTCTCCTGCAGGGTCTCCTCGACGCCGTCCCCGCCTAGCAACAGTGGCATGACGTCTACCAGCCAGGACCGAGGTCTGATACTTTCTTTATTTTCTTTTCTACTAATGTATATAACCATAGTGGACCCATCAGGCTGAAGTGGAGCTTGTTTCCTCTATCACATGCGCCTATATAGAGATTAAAGACGCCAATTCCTTCTTCCCAAATTCACATAAGAGACAGAATAGTTCAAAACTCAGTATACTCAGTATACTCACATCCATATCTGCCAAAATGTTGTCTTGGGTCTATCCCCTTCGAATCGTCCAGGCCGTGTTCGCCTTGGCCATTATTGGCCTGACTGCATACGGTACGTCGCAAACTGCCCCCTTCGCGATTAGACCTAACAGCCGCTAGTCATCGGCAGTCTCTACGACCAGTGGTCCTTCTCAAGCACCATTTATTTCATGCTGTTTAACGGCTGCTGGACAACCGTCATTGCTGTTCCTTACCTGGGACTCGCACCTCTGTGGCTGCCTCGCGTCTCGCACGAATATGTGATTCCCGGAGTTGAGATTATCACCTCCTGCCTCTGGCTCAGTGGCTGGATTGCCCTGGCAGCTCAGATCCCCAGTCCCGGCGCGTGTAACTACGCCAGCTGCCATGGTCTCCAGGCGACTATTGTTGTGGCTGCCGTTGAGTGGTAAGTCCCTGCAATACAGAGAGTGAAAGAGCTAGTACTAATTGATTAAGGGCTCTATTCCTTTTCACCAACGTCTTTGCCATCCTGGATATCGTGAACTCTAAGCGCAACACTCGTGACCGTGAAGCCCGTAGCGCGGCTCAGAGCGAAGCTGCAAGCGAGACACAGAGTACCCGGCCGGAGGTCTCGGAGGTGACTGGCCCTGAGCATGTCTAAAACACAGCGTTTTATCCGCGTGTTTGTTTTTGAAAAGGAACTTAATGGTATAATACCCCAGGGCGCTTATATTGAACGATGACACGATTACACGGGTGGATCTACGATGAATCGGCCGATGGTCTCGGATGTATTTCTTGATGCTTTGTATATCTGCCATGGTGCACTGTTTGCAGCAGCTTATAATACGATAATGGTATTCTCTAATGACCAATTAAGCACATTGTCGGTGAACAAAGAATCATGGCGGGAGGAACTATTTTATAAATGCCAATGACGAGAAGCATCATGGTCTACTACTATCACAGTCTTGGATCGTGGCATGCCATTCATTGCATTCCATTGGCCATAATTCCTCATGTTAAGCTTATACAAACCTCAAGAATCCACACAAGCACGCCAGTTATCAACCCGAAGTGTTATCGCAACAAATCAAATCCAAGGAGATTCTGCTGCTAATGGAATTAAATGAAACAAGAGTGAGTGAAAGGATAAAGAACATGACAAGAAAGGCAAAAGAGTTGGTAAATTTACATAGGATCAGCTAGCTTAGATCCGTTGTATCCATGTGCGGTGTGAGTCCTGTCGAGCCGCCCCCTGATTCGTGATATGCAACAACTTCGGAGTATATAATAGTCTTCCACACATCCACTGGCAAGTTTGCTTCATCGAATGACCAGTCGAAGGTCTCTGAGGCTTCGGGCTCGTCGGTAGGATCGTGATATGGTACAAGGTATTGCGATTTTAGAGCCTCTCCTGCGGAGCATCGTTGGTCTGGGTCTATCTGGAGTAATTTCTCTAGTAAAGCAATAGCTAGGGAAAGTCAGTGACGAAGATGCTATAGTGAGCAGATGATACTGACCCTTCGCATCGGTACTGGGAATGAGCTTCGAAAGTGGTTGTCGGGGTGTCTTAGGAAGCGAGCGGACGAATTTCAAAGTCTGCAAACATTATCAGTCAAATGAACTGGCCTAAGGTGAATCAAACGAACATTTGGGCTGGTCACGTTGTCGACCACACTCGCAGGCGGACTTCCGAGTAATCGAGTAATTACGCAGAATTGATCAATGTGGTTCTTGCCTGGGAATAGAGGTTGTCCTAGTAGCATCTCGCCAAATATACAGCCCGCGCTCCAAATGTCGACCTTTTCGGTATATCGTCGCCAGGTAAGCATGACCTCTGGCGCTCGGTAGTATCTCGTGGAAACGTAGCCGGTCATTTGGCGCTCACGGACACGGGCTAGACCAAAGTCGCAGATTTTGAGATCGCAGTTTTCGTTGATTAGTATGTTGCTCGGTTTGAGGTCGCGGTGGATGATACCGGCCGAATGCACGTATTTGAGGCCGCGCTGGAGACAGAATAAGCAATGTCCCGCGAGAGAGGCGGTGATGTGCTTACCATTATTTGGTATAGGAAGTATTGGGTGAACCGATCGTCGACTTTCTTGGTCTTTACGAGAGTGTGAAGATCGGTTGCCATCAACTCAGTCACGAGATAACTTTTATCAGGTTAGCGATGGCGGTAAGGGAGTTCTCAGAAGTATACATACATGTCTTCGGATGGAGAGATGAAGATGTCATTGAGGTGAATGAGCTAAGTCGACTGATTAGCTTCAAGGCCTTACTGGAAGAAGTTGACTGACGAACGTTGTCATGCTTGAGTTCTTTCAATAATTTGATCTCACGAAACATGTGCTGGGCAACCACATCTGACTTGAATGGTTCCGCAAGCTTTTTCACTGCGACTGTTCGGTTCGATATTTGGTCTTTCGCAGAACTAAAGTAAGAGGAAACCATCAGCGTATACCCAACACATGATTGTTCAGATGTAAGGATATCCTACCAGACCAGACCTGATACGCCGACCCCGACGGGTTCCAGCTCGCTGTATCTACAGATTTACCCACATCAGTATGGATTCTATAAGGCTTAAGCAAGGTTTGTGCATGTGGACCTTGACGTAGTTTCAAAATTCACCCCCATGATGGTGTTGTGGGTGAACAGGGCCATAATACGGCCCGGGGAGGGTGATAGGGTTAATGTTTCAGACATTGTCAGGGACAATCACTGTAAGTAAGAACATGAGGTAGAGAAGAGGTCCCTGGTTGTGGTAGCCACCTTGAAATATATCAAAAACGAAAAGTGTAGGGCACAAATGCGGATAAGGGATCCTGTTATGATATATAAAAGCTAAACATGCTATTTTGAGTGGATTCGGTGGCAACGCCGCTATTTGATATCAGTGGCTAAGGGGCACAAGGCCGATATAGAAGCTACAACCAATGATATGGCTTGGAGATAATCTCCGTGCCTTGCCATCAATCGGACCAGACGGAGCCTGTGACAGCGTCTTAGATTGGTCGGAAGAATATGCCGGCACCTATACGTAATTTACATGGTGGGGCTCCCTTCTGGGCTGCCGCCGCTTTAAAGACGGTAGGGCGACTAGGCTCAGGCTCACTAAGTAAACGTCAGCACGAGCTCTGGGGAACTTGTAACAAAGTGTCATATTGGCTTGTCCTGTTCATCTGCCAGTGATCATTACGTGATCCCACTTATGCACCTAGGTATCCACTCACTGGGATTGTCCTGAGCACCTGATTTGCTTGCTAAGCTCGAGGAGTGACCTGAATGAGTCCGTCACCCGGTAAGTGATAGATTCTAGTAATAAAGAGGGATACGGAAAGCCAGAGCTGACCATGAATATTCCAAAGGCTATGCGACTGTTACGGAAAGGAGGACAGCCGAAACAATAACACTGGATCTTTCTGTTGATGAGTTCTGAAGTAAGAAGCTAGCTAAAGATATTGGTCTGGTCCATCACCTGACCTAACCTGTGAAAGTAAACGTGACAAGCGCTTTCGCAACTTAGTATCCCCTTGGTTTATTCTCAGTGCCAGAGATGCTTCCCCGGCGTCCTTGCTTCTCCGTAGGACGTTGCTTCCCTGTAGACCTTTGGGAATCGGATGTTTCGCCCACATTCGAGGGTAGCAGTGAGAGGCTGCTCACTGCAAGAAGGTCCTCGATATTGGTGCTTCCACTCGAGGCAAGAACACCACAGTCTTCAAAATCTCGCAGGACCTTGTCGATTTTCTCCGCCTCACCACTCATATGTAGGAAGTTTCCAATAGCAGCGTGGATCCTGAGAAGATGAGGATCTGGAAGTTGCCATCTTCCTTTGTGAACTGTAAACCGGACAATACGGTCACTGGGCAGATCTCGTATCGGCCCTGTAACAGTTGTTGGAAAAGTCTTGATTCGATATTGGTTAGGAAGTCTAGTTGCTTCAAAAACGATATCGAAGTTACCGAACAGCCTATGAATCTGGGAGTCTAGCATCATAATGTTCTTTTCCGAATTGATCTCTTCTGAGGTAAAGGATATACTGCGAAGGATTGGAAAGTAGCGGTTTAGGTTGACCCAAATCTTTGCATGTCTGTCCACTTCCTCGCCGACATTGGCCTGAAAGGATCCAAGTGCAAATGGGATAATATAGGCCGCTTCAAGAAAGGTCGTTATAGCGTTCTGTGGATGGGGTTGATCGTGACTGTACTTCCCCGTTGCAAGACATTTGTTGCCATCTCTTTCCATACAGTGGTGCCGGAGTTGCGACTGAGCGCCTCTATTGATAGATTCGATGTCTTGGCTCTTGAGATTTTCGATTGAATCTTCAACACCGAAACGCGGAGAGGGAGTGATCTCAGTGGGTGTTTTGCCACCCTGTGCTTTGATAGGAATCAATAGACCAGTTCTGATGCTTTGGACTAGTTGCCGAAGCTGCGTATCGTTTGCACACCCTGAAACATCCGCCGCCAGATTGTCTTTTCCGGTAGCAGAAAGGACCTTGAAGAAGTCACGGAGAAAGTTCTTGGTGTTGTCCGTGGGTCCAAGTGATGTGTAATTATTCAGCTTTCGATCCAGCTTCTGGCTTGATTATGAGTATTGAGAATATTAGAAGACATAGAAGGACTTACCGTTTGTGAGGGTGATGAGGATGATGACATTCTGCTGACTACCCAGATTCGGGCGAGCTTGGGGCCAGTCTAGAGGGTATGATAGTTCCAGTAAAAGCAAGGCGGCCAGATCAGCTGTGATAGTTAAGAAGGGGATGGATGATAGATGAGGATGATTAGTTGAAGCTGAAATGAGTGCGATTGGTTGTAGGAAAGTTAGGTGGGGGTGAGCTACGTAGCCTAGTTAAAGCCATCTTTCACCGCTTTCCCCTTTCGGATTTGAATATTGCGTATGCGATATTTCGGGTGCTTGTAAAGTCTTTTTGTACTCCACACTAGTTGTCCCAAGAGGGACCCCGAGGTACACCCGAAGTACCCCGTAGTCTAATTCACTCCATCTTTTTGATTATAAAACATTGTCCGCTGCTAACTAACTACCTAGTTACCTAATTACGTGTCATGATCGGAAATCGAGTTGATCACATCCAGTGGTTCATCCATTCATAGCTAGAGGTAGGTACTTTTGTAGATTCAATGACATCACAGGAATAAAGCTAGAAACTCCCCGCGCCGAGCTAATATTCAAAGTCTAATTACATACAAGAAAGTGGTTACACGTTTGGCACATCGACAAAACTTTCAAAGAGTCCATCCTGATAGTCGGGCACGCAATTGACATTTTCCAGAGCGCCCCAGTTAATCCCACCGTTGTCCTCATCCTCATCCCCATCTTCACCTCCAATTCCATTTCCATTCCCCACAGACCCGTCGGAACACGTGCTAAGTGAAAACGACGGCGATGGACATTTCAGTGCGGAATTTGCTCCAGCAGGATTTGCCCCAAGAATACTCTGTGTCATCGTAGCAAGCTGTAGATTGATCCGCTGGTCGTTGCAATCCACATGTTCAAACATCTGGTTTTTGAGCCGCCAGACCTCCTCTCTCAGGACGTTCACTTGCGCCATGAGAGTTTCGCGCTTGGCAGTTTCGCTATCCAGGATACTTTGGATTTGCTCGTGCTCCTTCTTCTTCTTTATGCGACACTTGCTTGCAGCGATGCGGTTCCGTTCGAGATGTCTGGCCCGTTCGGGGCTCACGTTTTCTCGTGAAACGTACGGTTTCGAAGATCGGCGGGGCTTTCGGGCGGGACTGGCACGAGGTCCGGTTTGTTGGGCTCGTAAATCGTGTTCGGTCTTTTCGTTTTGTTCGCGCAGGCTTTGGATTAAGGAATCCTTGCTATCCTGCGGGATGTTCAGGGGACTGAGCCAGAACTGTGATGGATCATTGAGGGGTGGTAGCCCCGGCATGTTGGAAAAGACATCGTTCGTCTGTGGTTGAAGGAGAGTGGTCATTATGAGAGTAGGAAATCCGATAAGAACAGATTAAATTCACCCATAGGGCGTATAAAGATTAAATAGAGGCTGGGCCGAAGAGAATCGAAAATACGACCAGGACGGTGGGGGAGAATCAAGATCGGACGGGACGGTTCCTATATAACGAACAACCATTCGCTTTAACCCAGCAGGTTACATGTAACGAGAACCAGAAATCCAGCGTAACCGGCCTATGATGCAAACAAGGACCTCGCAGCAAACGCGGAGAAAGTGAACCAACCAATGTCCTTGCTTTATCCAAGTCTATGTATGTAATGCAAGGTGAGCTGACACTTGGGATCCACGGGAGAGCTCCAGCCAGGCAAGGCTCAAAACGGGTTTATTCTTTTAAAGTTCTCGTATCTCAGGCCCAGAACGGTAGGAACCCCCTTTTTCATGCTGGAAGCGATCCAGTTGGAAGATCATGGATGGAGCTAGGAAAAGTGACATTGCAGGTGGCAAAATGATCAAAAGCATATCCTTATCAAATGAGTTGTGTACTTTGTTCTAGAACGACGAACCTTGGAAGCGCTTTCGGCTTTATTTGCCGGGGGTGGGGAAAGAGTCATGACGTCATAGCGGGAGACATTTGCCATATCAAAATCGTTACTTCTTCTTACTTGTACGATTCATAACCGATCTATTTGTTGCTCCCCTAACCAATCTGCAATAGACCCTGGATGCCTCGAGGTTCCCTCTTCTCATGCGACCATGAAGCTTAATAGCGGCCTATGCGTCAGGCGCCGTTGCTCAGCCGGGAAGAAGGTTACATGCAGTTTCATAGGTCCAGAATCCTGAAAACCAAGCAACTGGAAATGGAAACGATCAACTTCTATGAACAATAGTCTATTGAGCATATGATTGGAGCGAAACGGCTAACCGGAATCATCCAGCAGCCTGCTCATCAATGTACCGCCTCATGGTCTCGAACTCGGATTTCCCTGTCTATATCAAAAGAGTCAGCCTGCTCTATGAATCCAAACTGTACGTGCTAATACCGAAAGCAAGTATCGTATATGTGCCTGCAAAGAATCAGTCAGCCATTCCCCAACAACTCCAGTCTTTCCATGATCATAGACCCACCAAGTCTGTCACCTCCCGATGCCGTTCAAATTCCTGTCGGGCATAGTCATGTAGCTCGTTGCGTGTAGCAGACGGAGGGATTTCTGCATCAATTGCTGTAAGTCGCCTGGCCTTCCCTTCAAGGTGATTTGGAGAGGAGAAAAGGGAGGCAAGCGTACTATTCAATGCTCGCACGATCTCGCGCCAGAATGCCAGAACGCGTCCTCTTTGAATAAACTGTCAATCGCCATTAGCCTCGTCCCTACCAATACATTCACCCTTCGTAAAAGCTGCCCGTGGCTTACTTACGTGGTCTAGACTGATCGCCGGCTTTTTCAGCTTCGACGGTGGGCCACGTGAGACGGCGGCGAGGAGGCGGATGGATGCACGCATGGAGATGGTCTCATATCATGCCTGGAAGGATAATCGATGATGATTACAATTGGTTAGTTGCGTGTCGCACGTTTCGATGGACATTGCGCCTTGGTTGCGGGCGGATCGAGTTTGAACGTATTGGTATTACCACTACGATACAGTCATGTGACTGGGACACATAGTATACTGATCCATTTTTGGTAAGATTATTGTAATGGCAGTTGGCAACTGAATGAGGACAGTTTTTACGAGCTTCACTGTAGCGCAATATGAAACTGAATTCCTCGCAATACCCTGCAAAGAAGAATGATTATAGCTTTCTGCAGCAGCAGAGGCTTTGTCTTACCGAACGTCAAGTTTAAATGCATTAAATCTTTGAATCTGGCATCGAGATGAAAGGACCGAAGTAAGAGAAGCGCAAGAACCGTGGAAGAGGCGACCAAGACCTTATTAGACAACAAATTCCCGCCAGTTCTCGAATTCTACGCCTCTAGACTCGAGGGGCCGGAGAATATCCGTCCGCAACCTAGTCGCATAGATTCCTTCCGCCTTTTAAGGGATGTTCTCGACACATCATATAGGCTCACGAACATGCTTGTCTTTACTCCAACGTGAATTTGTATAACTCTTACCGGAGATTTTCGGACTGGAGAAATCCCAAGCAAATAACCAGAAATGTGTATACCTAGAGGAAATCGGGTCTAATCACGTCAAAGCGGGTCACCTAAAAATTTAGCTCATTCTTTTTCTAACTGTACGATCATCATCCGTTTATAACCGACTCAGGCAGCTCCAAACGCCATTTTCTTAATTGTAAATGGGAGAACTAATTGAAGTTTATCGAGCAATACGAACGAGCATGGGGTACCTTGCGAACCTTCTACCCTGTCGTTCCACGTATAGTGGAACCTTACGAGAACGGAAGACTTTGCTCTCCAAGTGGAGAATTGTATGTCACTTAGGGCTTCAGGTACCCCAGTATTGAGGATCTGTCTGGTCAGCCCACAATTTCTTAGATCTCCAATTCAATGAAATCTTGAAAGTTCCCCAGTTCTTGACTAATAGTTCCTTTCCACACCCTGGGGCAATCCTGCTTCTCCCTCCATCTCCCAAGGCGATCATGGATTACCAGGAACCATCAGCTGCCCAGGCTGCCAATCATGATGCCACCAAGGACACCTCAGCCGATGCCCTGGGAGCGCAGAATGAGGCCATTATAGCTTCGCCGCTATACAACGCCCAGTTCCAGGACGACGACTTGACCAAGCAGCTGGGCGCAGAGGAAGGGGACGTCTACGATCGCGGCATGAAACACTTTAGCCGTCTGGGATGGAAACGGCTCACCATCATTCTGATCGTTGAAGCCATTGCATTAGGAAGTCTTTCTATCCCATCCACCTTTGCAGCCCTGGGCATGGTTGCCGGCGTGATCTGCTGCGTTGGTATTGGTTTGATCGCGATGTACACGAGTTACATCATCGGCCAGGTGAAGCTTGCCTATCCGGAGATAGCAAACTACGCAGACGCAGGTCGCGCAATGGGCTCGAAACTCGGATGTCCTCGTTTCGGATACGAATTGATTAATGCCATGCTGGGCATCCAATTACTCTTTCTCACTGGCTCCCATTGTCTGACTGGAACGATCGCATGGCGGAATATTACAGCTAGTGATATCTGCTCCGTGGTATTCGCTGTTGTGTCGGCGGTTATTCTGCTTTTGCTCGCTATCCCACCGAGTTTCACTGAGATGGCTGTCTTGGGGTATATCGACTTTGCTTCGATTATTGTCGCTATTGGTATTACCATTATTTCCACCGGTGTGCAGTCTACCAATTCCTCTGGCGGACTCGCTGCCGTGGATTGGTCTGCGTGGCCTAAAGAAGACATCACCTTTACAGATGCCTTTGTCGCCGTGACAAACATCATCTTTGCTTATAGCTTTGCTCTTTGCCAGTTCTCATTCATGGACGAGATGCACACACCTAAAGACTTCGTCAAGTCTATTTGGGTCCTGGGTATCGTGGAGGTCATCATCTATACTCTCACTGGTGCATTGACCTACGCCTTCGTAGGCTCCGGCGTCCAAAGTCCCGCGCTTCTCTCCGCCGGATCCCTACTCAGTCGGATTGCATTCGGCATTGCGTTACCCGTGATCTTCATCAGCGGCTCAATCAACACCGTCGTCTTTGGACGTGTGGTTCACGGCCGGATCTTCGCGAACTCGCCTATCCGCTTCATTAATACGAAAATGGGCTGGGTTACGTGGTTGGCGGTTATTACTGTTGCGACGATCGTGTCGTTTGTTATTGCGGAGGTTATTCCTTTCTTTAATGATCTGCTCTCGATCTCGTCTTCGCTTTTTATTTCGGGATTTACCTTTTACTTCCCTCCTTTGATGTGGGTGTTGCTTTTGAGGGAGGGGGGCTGGTTTACGCCTAAAAATATGGCTCTCGCGGTGATCAATCTGCTTACCTTTCTCATTGGGTTGGTTATATTGGGTGCGGGGACCTATGCGAGTGTCGATGATATTGTGAGATTCCTTTACTTCCTCGTTGTTGGTTTCGTGGTGGCATTAGTCTGACTGACGGAAACAGATCCTCAAGTACCGCGCCGGCACAGTTCATGGTGTCTTTACTTGCGGTTCCCCGGAGTAAAGCGTCAATCTATGTAGTGATTCTCTTGATATTTTTGACCGTGTTCTTAGCGAAGCATGCTGTGTACGATTATTCAACCTTGGGTCAAGACATGGTTGTCTGTATAGTCATCTGTACCTAGTCATTTATTTATACATACTACGAACGAATTTATTGCAACTGTATTAGTAGCGTGCAGAACATGTCTTTAATTCAAACGAGGCAATTGTTTTTTCTGATATCCCAAATACTCATACTCGTATACATTCTACAGAGAAGCTTATGCCTGCAGAGGCTCCCCCATGCCGCCAAAGGTGACGCTCTTAATAACCATAAACTCATCAATACCGTACTTGCTGCCCTCACGACCGAAGCCGCTCTGCTTGACACCACCGAACCTGTAAAGTAGTCAGAATAAGAGTATAGGAACGACATAAAAGAAAGACTTACGGAGAGGCAACGTCACTGATCATACCGGTGTTGACACCAACCATGCCAACTTCCAGGGCCTCAGCAACACGGAAAATACGGCGCACATTACCACTGAAGAAGTATCCAGCAAGACCAACCTCAGCCTTGTTAGCCAGGTCCACAACCTCCTGTTCAGTGTCGAAGCGGAAGAGACCGGCCACGGGACCGAAAGTCTCCTCGGAGGCGATGAGCATCTCCTTGGTCATGCCGGTCAACACAGTGGGCTCGTAGAAGTTAGGACCAAGCGCAACAGCCTGCTTGCCGCCGATGGTGACCGTGGCACCCTTGGAGATGGCATCCTGCACGTGCTCGTCCACCTTCGCAGAGGCGCGGTTGTGGATAACGGGACCGTGCGTGATGCCCTCCTCGAAGCCACCACCAAGCTTGAAGTCCTTGACCTTGGCAGTGAAGCGCTTGGCGAATTCCTCGTACACACCACTCTGCACGTAGATCCGGTTCGCACAGACGCAGGTCTGGCCGGAGCTGCGGAACTTGGAAGCAATAGCCCCTGTAACGGCGGTGTCCAGGTCATCCACGTCATCGAAGACGATAAATGGCGCATTACCACCAAGCTCCCACGACACCTTCTTGAGGGTCGACGAAGCCTGCTTCATGAGCAGCCGACCGACATTGGTCGAGCCGGTGAAAGACACCTTGCGCACATCCGGGTGCGTAGTGAGCAGCTCACCCACGGCAGGGGTGTTCTTGCCAGAAGTGACGATGTTAACGACACCCTTGGGGATACCAGCACGGTGAGCCAGCTCGGCCAGGGCGTTAGCAGTGAAGGGAGTCTCCGCGGGAGACTTGGCCACCACAGTGCAGCCAGCCGCCAGAGCGGGACCGATCTTGCGGGTGATCATAGCCGCGGGGAAGTTCCACGGGGTAATGAGACCGCACACGCCGACAGGCTGCTTGAGCGTCATGACGCGGTTACCGGGCACGGTGGCCGGGATAGTGTCACCGTATACGCGGGGTGCCTCCTCGCTAAACCACTCGAAGAAGCTAGCGGCGTAGGCGATCTCGCCCTTGGAGTCGGCCAACGGCTTGCCATTCTCCCATGTGATCAACTTGGCCAGGTCCTCTGCATTGTCCACCACCAATTGGTACCAGCGGCGCAGCATGCGCGCACGCTCGCGAGCGAGGGTTGCGCGGAATTTGGGGAAAGCCTCGGAGGCGGCCTTGATGGCCTTCTCGACGTCGGCGGTATCGAGCTCGGGGCATGTTCCGACGAGGTTGCCAGTGGCGGGGTCTTCATGTTACAGCTCATGTTAGTCTATTTTCAATTGTGGATTGTTTCAGTAGGGTCGCTTCTTTAGTACTTACCGTGGACCTCGAAGGTCTCGCCCGACTTAGCACCAACCCACTCGCCATTGATATAGGCCTTCTCAATGAAGAGCGAGGGGTCTTTCAACTGATATCCGGGTTAATCTCTCACCAATGTACCCTATCCCACTAGCAACTGCAACTCACCTCAGGCTTGCTGTGTCCCATTGTGTAGAGTCTTTTGAACGCCGTTGGGCGGGGAATTGAAAAAGGATAACGTGTGCGAGAGCGCAACAATTGTCGTGAGACGGGGCGGAGGAGCCGGTCCATTATGAAGTAATTAATCAGCTCGGGAGGGGCGAAGAGAATGCGGCAAAAAGGTTCCGAGTAGAATGGAGAAACGCGGAGATCGGGTATCGGTTAGATGCCCACGGGTGCGGGGAGTTAGCGACGTCTTTAAAGGACGCCGTTTTGCGGGAGTAGCTATCACGATGTGATTCAATGTTGAGCTCTGATTGCTCTTTAGGTCCGAGAGGCACCGAGGACGGAGTTCGTGCCGATGTCAGAGCTGGAGCTGGCTGGATGCTAGAGCTTTAGCGGGGACGCTACGCAGTACTTTTTGCGTTGATGTCATGGGCATTCTTTCCGAGATCTTACCCAATGCAAGATGAAAACGTGCTTTTCGAGCTATATAGTTCTACTCTCGCTTCTATGTATTTATATGCTCCTTAGCTTTGTTCTAGCTCTTTTCACTATTATTCAACTCGTTTAATTGAGGATTTCTGTCTGTTGTGACTATCAGTTATGAAGATTATATCCAACTCGGGTTAAATACCGTTACCAAAAGTTACGAATCCGGCCCTTTGGACGAATTGGCGACTAAGCACGCTGAACGGTCGGAGATCCCCACCAATGGAATAACCTTAAAAGTCGCCGAACTTGAAGACAGCGTCACAGTGTTACAAGCTTCACGATAACAAAGTGTGGATATGGATCGCGAGATTTAGGAAGAACCACCCGAGAGTGGAACCGGTTGAAATAAGCTTACTTGCATTGAATGGTCGTAAATTGGATATCATAGTAAGGTAACAATAATACACAAAGCACGCTCTAGTCAATCTCAATCACTTCGGGTCCCTCAGCTTCAGGCCTACTGCGAGATCTCGATCGCGATCTTTCTCGCTCCTGATACCCCGGATGCACTCTCTTCATATGCAGATTCAGGTTCCACGTCCGCGAGAAACCCTCTACATGTCGTGAGCACGTCTTGATGGGACAAACGAGATCCGCTTTGCGATGCTCGCCCTTGCCCTTAAGTCGGCGTGTTCCTCTCTCGGGGCTGCTTCTCTCCAAACTCGTACCGCGGCTTGGAGCAAATCCTGGCACTATCGTGTGCATATTCACGGGTAGGCTGGCCGGAACCGAGCCCTGTGCTTCTCGTGAGCCAGAGCGATTTCGTTGCGATGGGGCCCGGGTTTTGGCCTTCTTGCGCTTGTGGCTGGGAGGAGGATCGGAATCGTCAACTTCGGACTCGCTCTCGTAGTAGCCGTATACTAATGACTTGTCCTCAAATCGTCCGACTGGTTCGATCCGGCCTTCATGGAATGTGCGGAATGTCATGTCTTGCTCAAATAGGTCGGCGCAACGCTTGGAGGCACGCATGACGGCGTCCCTCGGAAGACCGAGCATTGATGCTAGACCCATGACTTCACTCCAGTCTCGTAATGGAAGCTTTGCATTGAATGGGATGCCGTCGTCGGTATCACTATCGTCCTCATTGCCAGATGCACGGGAGTTGCGTGACCGGTCTCGAGAGTGAGAGGTATCACGCATACTTTCGTCTTCTGTTTCAGCCGCAGGTGAGCGCTGACTGCGAGAGCGACCACTTGATTTCGAGGCTTGACGCGGGCGCCCGCGAAGCCGTTTGCGACCGCGCCCGTTTTTGCTTGCTGCTTTTCCTCCAGATCGCGATGGAGCTGCATCATCATCAGTGCCAGGACCCGAGTCGCCGCTTGCTTCACGATCATCGTATCGATAATTGATCGACCGCTGCAGAGCGGTCAAAAGGCTGTCGATTCGCGTAATCATGTTCCGAGCAAGAGGCCGCAGTTGTCGCCGAGATACGTCGTCGTCGGTCTGAAGAGCAGGTTGAAGGAATGACGGATCAGAAGACGCTTCGTCGGCTTTTTTGTCTTCTTCGTCCGTCATGGCATCTGGATCGGCTGACGACCTCGACCGGTTGCTTCTTATCTCATGATAGTCCCAATCGCGGTCCAAGAAATTCTCCTTCGCAATCCTCGTCATAACCGCAATGATTGACTCCTCCAGTTCTGCACTGGGGCGAGGATCAGGTGGCATCCGGATCGTGTCGGGGTCATCAAACCACTCCTGCATATGTTCATTGGGTCGAGGTACCCGCGATGGCGGCAAAGGCCATGCGCCCCATCGTTTGGAAATGGTGGTTTTCTCCTGCCCATCTTCATCGAGTTCACCAGGGTTCTGTTTGCTCTCGCGGCGAACCATATACGAATTGTAGAGATGAGCCGCGAGGTCCCTTGATCGAGCCGTTGTCAGCCCCTCGTAGGTAGCCAGGGCATCTCCAATGAGTCTTCGGTATGTCGTTGGATTCCCGGTCCATCGATTTGGCCGATCAACTCCAGGCGGCAGGTCAAGACCCCGATCAAGTACATAGGTCGTCGGTTGTGGTACTGTCTTCGTAGGCGATTCAGACCTTGATCGCGATCGTGACCTTGTAGTAGAGCGTCGATCAGATTCCTTCTTCTCGCGGCTTTTTAGCTTCTGTGTCGGTTTATTTGCCTCCTCGTCACTGCCCTTGAAGCTCTCCCCGGAGGAGCCATACTCCATGTCCAGGGGCTGTTGACGCATGATCATGTCAAAATCATCTTCCTCACCCTCACTGGACCCCCGGTCCATGAGCTCTGCTTCTGTCTCTGGTTCAGTAGCAACATCTTGGGCAGGACCTCCGAAGATGGACCTTCGAGCCGGTTCCGGCAGAGAAGATGGAGGTACGCCGAGGTCGCTGCTGGGGCCTCCAAACAGTGACCGGTACGGTTGAGCTGACTCTGGGGGTATAAATTGAGAAGACGACGGTTGGTTGTGGTCTGAGAATGAGGACATGCCTCAGCGTCGTCTTCGGTTTATAGGCTAGTTGGGTGTCCGCGGATGTCACATAGACGTTGGTCCTAACTTTGGATAAAGCGGTCTGAGTCGCTGCATATAATTGAGAATCACCGAAGCATCGTCTCTGCTCTAACTTCAGCGGATTCGATCATTTATTCTGCCGTGTTGGGCGATGTCTTGAGCGTTTGACTTCATCAAAAATTCAAGCTAAAGTGGACCGGTATATGATCACGTGACTGACCCAGATTTACAATGCGATTGTCAACGGTCGTTGAAGTATTCAGTCTACAGATATTCAAAGAGGTTACAAAATCTGGCTGAAAGGAGTCCAGGAAATCCAAGGTACTATGATCATCCATCCATTACATTGAAAACATAAATTTTTGTGACATGCATATACAGGGACTATCCCAGCCGCGAACGCCCGCAGAAAAATAAATAGCACTCTTTAATGACGCCGTCCTTACTTCTGAGCAGAAGTAGACTTCTCGAGCTTGCGACGCTTGGAGCGTAGCTTGGCGGCCTCGTCGGACTGCTTCTTGTTCGAGTACATCATCTTCTCGAGCAGCTTGCGCTTCTTCCG
The DNA here is from genome assembly GCA_027569385.1 of Penicillium decumbens. Taxonomy (NCBI): domain Eukaryota; kingdom Fungi; phylum Ascomycota; class Eurotiomycetes; order Eurotiales; family Aspergillaceae; genus Penicillium; species Penicillium decumbens. The sequence goes on from JAPDEZ010000020.1 coordinate 142,383, forward strand.
GCTCATCATCATCTTCTGGCGCTCGAGCTCCTCGTCCTCTTTGCGCTTCTTGGCAGCCAACTTCTTGGATTGGGCATTCTTCTTCTTCGACGACTCGTCGACAGCAGTGCTGGAAGAGAACGGCAGACCGGCGGCCTCGGCCTCGAGCTCCCGCTGGTGCTGGTTCTGGGCAGCCTCGTCGTCGTCTTCTGACTCGGTGGCCGCCTCGTTCTCCTCGAAGTCACCAAAGGCTTCATCCTCTTCCTCTTCGTCGTCGCTGGCGCTCTCGTCATCGTCGGTTCCGGCAACATCCATGCCACCGTCGACGGACTCATCTTCGGATTCCTCCTCGGCAGCGGCCTTCTCATCAGCCGCCGGAGCCTCATCCTCCATTTCTTCGTCGCTGTCCTCGGCGTCATCGGCCATCTCAGCCTCACCTTCCTCTTCTTGCTCACCAAGGGGAGCCCGCGGGTCGTAACCACCACGAGAAGGCTTGACCCAAGGACTCAAGTGAGGCGGGAGAGTGGCACCAGGAGCGTAGAGGTCGGCGCGGAGGAGCTTACCCTCATTGATACAGTCCCACACCCACTGGGGCTGGACGTATGTGCGACCCGGGATACGGGTACCAGGCTTGACCTTTTGGACAGCACCATCAGCAGCAGGAATGGTGGGAAGGGACTCCTGGGGAAGTTGAGGACGATCGACAATCTGGTGAGTGATCCGGGGGTCGGTCTCATCGTGGGTGTAGGCTCCACCACCAAGAACGGCATCCCAGCCGATACGCTTGCAACCGAAAGCATGCAGGATAAACTCAAGGGGTGCCTTGGGGGCCTCACGGGAAATGTAGAACACGAATGGGGCGAAGAGTGCGCCGGCTTCGTTGCCGCTCATATCGGGCTGAGGCAGAGTGTCGGCTTCGGGAGCAGCGGGTTCGAACTTGTCGATGGCGTCGGTTGCCTCGGTTGCCTCCTCGGTCGTGTCCATTGCCTGCTCATCCTTGGTCTGGTCCAGACCGGCCGACTTGATCACCTGGTCCACCTTCGCTTGAAGGTCGCGCGATACTTCCTTGGAGCTACCATTCGCTTGGGCCTTCTTGGACTCAATGGCTTTGGGCATTTCACCCACTGTCCGGCCCTCGAGAGTGAAGGCGGCCAACTCAGCCCCGTTCTCATCACTACGGGTGTCAAACTTCGGAGGATATCTCAATCCCAATGAAGAGTAAAGACGGAAGTTGACAAAGCCCAGAAGGGTGGTGTAAAAGTCCACGAAAGTGGCCATGATGCGGTAGTCGACATCACCGTTGACGCGCTGCACGAAACGGTACGGCACCAGCCACATGATGTCTTGGCCCTGAATAGTAGCCTGGTAGTAGATACCCTTAATCGAGAGGAAGGACTTGCGCAGTGAGTTGGTGGCAATCAGATAGTGCTGAAACTCATGGCAGACACGCTGGCAGAGCGCAACAGTCTTGGCGGGGACATGGGTGGTGGAAGGGAGGGTAGCGAACAGGAAAAGCAGAGACAGGGCATCGTCGAGATCACGGAGAGCATCGATAAATGTCGGGTAGCGCTCCTTGATGACATGGTCCAGGGTAAGTTTCGGGGCATGGTTCTTCTCGAGGCGAGCAGCATCGCTGACTTCACCACGACCCAGCGAGCGGGCAATCTTCTTCGCAAGAGCCTTCTGGTCACGGAACTTGTTGAGTAGGGGCTCATGCAACAAGTACTGGATGTCCTTGGTGTAGTAGAATGTAGTGTTGGGGGTCGAGGTCTTGGAAGCCTTCTTCTTGTTCCGGGGCTCACGGGGATAGATTCCTGTGAATCGCGGGTTGCATCAGTATCACGATATAGATACAGCGCAGGAAGACCATTCTTACCCTTGAAAATGCAAAGCCGACGGAAATCAGGCAGAGAGATCTGAAGTTTGCGCACGGCCTGGGTACGAGTAATATAGTTTTTGGCCTGGCCAGAGGTACCTGAAGAAATTGTCAGCGATGCCAATGCAAATAGAACGTCAATCCAGCATAACCAACGTACCCTTCTTCTTAATTTTCGCCATGGTGAAAAGGAATTTTAAGCAGTTGCTGATAAGAGGAAGAAAAAATTCTCGATAACTTTTTTTTCTGCTGAAGGCGGGTGGCCCGTGCGTTGCGGGCTCCGTAGTTCCTCCGCCTTCAAGGGACAACTACGCAACACCGCGTTTCTCTAATCGACTCCATTCCCGGTCATGGCAGTGGACCGTCGCAAGGTCGCTGTCTTTAGCGCGGCCTTTATTCTACGCCTGGTCTTGGTTTACCTTTTTCCTTCCTTGCCCGACTTGTTGACCGGCCGAGTCGAGGTCTCGACCCCGGTGAATAGCTTCAAGCGACGTGAGCAACATCCGATGTTTAATACGGTCGCATACGCTGACTCGGAAAATTCTCAGTGCAGGAAGGCTTGTTTCTCTATACACGAAATGTATCGCCCTACGATGGCGGTGTCTTTCACCAAGTGAGTAGCCGCAATGCAATGCAATGCAATTACGGGGCTTCTCGATTGACTCGATTGTACACTAGGCGCCACTCCTACTCCCTCTTTTCGCTCTTCTCCCTGATGTAAAAAGCAATCCGGTCCCGACTGCCATCTTTTATTTTCTCGTTGATTTAGTCAATGCGCACGCTCTGGTCACAATCTCGGAGTCAAGCCAGTCAGTTCAGAGCCGACTCCACTCAGCCATTCGGAAGCATATTCGGTGGGACGGGGTATCCGTTGCAGCTTGGTATGTGCACAGCGCGCGATATCGGTCGAGAGTCCCTGTGTTGACTAAGTTGCAGGTTCCTGTTCAACCCTTTCACCATCGCAACATGTCTGGCACGATCAACGAGCGTATTCACCACAACCGGAATCCTTTTCGCAGTGTCGAATGCTGTCAGTGGAAATAGTGTCAATGCGATGCTGGCTCTCGGCTTCGCGTCCTACATATCACTCTACCCGGCGCTATTATTCGTCCCGCTAGTACTACTCTGCTATGACCAACGGGCACAGAAGCTGCCCAACACTGCGGCTTTCATTGTCCAGAATGCCTCCATTCTTTTCGGCAGCATTGCAGGACTACTCGGTTTGTCCTACCTTATTACTGGAAACTTTTGGGAGTTCATGTCTGCGACATATGGCTTCCATCTTCTAGTCCCGGACCTGACCCCCAATGTGGGTCTCTGGTGGTACTTCTTCATCGAGATGTTCGACTCCTTCCGCGAATTCTTCCTCGGAGTCTTCTGGCTTCATCTGGCTAGCTATGTCGGAGGACTCACCGCACGGCTGCGACGGCAGCCCCTGTTTGTCATTACCTCGCTTCTGGGTGTCTTTGCCATCTTCAAGCCATACCCCAGCATCTCCGACGCGTCATTGTACTTTGCATTGCTACCTCTGTACCGGCATACCTACCCCTGTGAGTTTCATGGCAATATCCCACACCAGGTCACCAATTGCTAATTACAACCAGTCATGCGGTACACATTCTTCGCCATTTCGGCAATCCTATATGCCAGTCTCCTCGGTCCAGCCTTCTACCACCTGTGGATCTATGCCGGGTCCGGCAACGCCAACTTTTTCTACGCCATCACGCTCGTCTGGAGCTTAGGCCTTTCAATCTTGTTGGCCGACAGCATTTTCGCCGTCCTCCGCGACGAGTGGGAACAAGACCACCCTGAAGCGCGAGGCTCCGAGGTGAAACAAGTGTAAACCTATAATCATATTCAACTGCATTAAGCCTGCACCCAGGCCAAAGTAACAATCAAAAACTCCTCAGTTCAACTCCTTAGACAAAACCTCATAATCAAACTCCTTAACCGTCCCATTCCTCAACCTCCGCGGCTTCGGCGAGAACTCATCCACCACATACCCACTTCTCCGATAGAACTCCCTGGCCGCGACATTAGACTTGAAAACAGTCAACATAGCCTTCTTCAACCCAATCCGCCGCCCAATCTCCTCCATCCGACCCATAAGCAATCTTCCCAGCCCCTTCCCACGGGCCTCCGTCGTCAAGTGGATCTCATAGCAGTAGATAACTTCCATGCCGTCCTCATAGGTCACCATAAACGATAAGAACCCCATCACAGCATCCCTCGGCTCGTCGGCTGCCTCATCCGACCCTCCCCGCAGGATCAGGTACTTCATATCGGGTAGTTTCATTTCTTTGCGCTTTGCAGGCCGTGACCAGCCTCCGCCTGAGGCAGCGTAGGCTTCTCCAGAGGTTAGTTCGACCAGGTCGATGCATGCTTCTAGGTCGGTCGGGTTGATTGTTGCTGCTGAGTACACGTCGAGAGATGGTGAGTCGGTTGCACTTGGGTTGTCTAGTTCTGACTCGGTTGATTTGTCTGTTAATGGGCCTGGTTCAAACGTCATGTACTGGGTGATGAAGTCTTCGATTGATAGTGCATTGGTGCGCTCGACCAGTGGTAAGCCTGTGGGTAAATTCCATTAGGACGCGTGAATTGGTGAATAACTTGTAGGTATACGCAGAGTGTCCATATTTCATATATGCCAAATGGCATGTTTTCGGCCTCTAGTGGATTTCTATTTACTTACTTTTGCGCGTGGATTTGACGCGCCGTGTGGATGTGGCCTGTCGCGCTTTAGGCTTGGTCACTCGGCTGTCTTTGGTTGGCATTTCGGATTGTTACAATAGTAACATGCGTCTGCGTCTTGGTGGTTGTTCATATGCACCGATGTGGGTTTCAGTGATGGTTGTCTATGGTGGGAGTCGAGGGGAATGCGGTGGGTCGGTTCGGGGAGATCCTTGCGGGCCTGCAACAGCATCATCTGTGTCTTTGATTCCCGACTCCGCTTCTACTTAATTTTGGTTCTAAGTTTGAGGTTGTGATTTAAGGCTTGAAGATACAATCCTGGATGATTTACTTGTCATTTGAAGGGGTATTTTTAATAGATAGAGTTCCCCGCATCACTGCTATAAGATCTATTTTAGGCAGCTGGGGCAGCTAGGATAGCTTGCTAGGGCTATCACACCTAAGCAATTAGGGTTTCTAGGCTTATGCGGACGTCCTCAGCTGAGCGGCATGTTCATCAGCACATTTCTCAGCTCGGCAGCACCCGGGCAACTCATTAAACACATGGGTTCCATCCAAATGAGAAGGGCCAGCCTAGGAAGCTACACATTAAATGGCCCCTTTAGGATGTGGAAAATAGGCAAGCTCTGTTTTGTGTAACAATTTCCCAATCTATAGACATGGAACGAGATGACGACAAGGGAGTAACAACCTATGTACTCGGTAGTCATTTAAGAACACACAAGGTTTGAGGTTGACTAATTCAACCTCGGAACTCAAACTTCGGTGTTTGCAAAGACTGAAAGGCGCCAGCAACACTCTGGATTCATACTGTGATAACTAGGAGACCTCGGATGCATTGATCAGCAATCACTGAACTTTCCAGAACTTTATATTTTGATGTTTCGATAGAAGATGACGGATGAATTGATCAGCAAAACACAAAAGTCTCCGAAGCTTCGACGAGTCTAATTGGGAGAAACGGAAATGTTCTGCGGTCTTAATAATCCTTTCGTCAGTGTGGGGTCGTTGCACATACAATCTACGTCAACACTGCTGAGGTTATATAGTGCCCCTCCTTTCTACGGTTGAGCTCCCGAAATTATTGACAACAGCTAGTATATTTCAGAATACTGCCTCAACTACAATCTGACAATGGCCCCCTCGACTCAGAAGGCATGGAGTGTGACAAGCAAGGAGAAGGGCTTTGACGGGCTCGTCTTGAAGAAGGATGCCCCGGTGCCGAAAATCGGTGAACATGAGGTGCTGGTGAAGTTCCACGCTGCGTCGTTGAACTACCGCGACCTGATTATTCCCAAGGTATATTGCTCCCTGCAGCTGGGTACATACTGGGCTGTGTACTGACTCGTCCCATTCGCACAGGGCATGTATCCATTCCCCATCAACTTGCCCGTTGTCCCCGGATCCGATGGAGCCGGTGAGGTTGTCGAAGTCGGATCCAAGGTCAAGGAGTTCAAGAAGGGTGACAAGGTTGCGACCCTGTTTAACCAGGGCCACCAGTGGGGCGCCATTGACGAGGGCGCTGCACAGACCGGCCTGGGCGGCGTGCTTGACGGCACATTGCGCGAGTACGGTGTTTTCACCCCGGCGGGCCTCGTTAGGGCCCCGAGGAACCTCGACTACCTCGAGAGCAGCACCCTCACTTGTGCCGCTCTGACCAGCTGGAATGCCCTCTACGGCTTGAAGCCTCTGAAGCCCGGCGAGGTCGTCCTGGTGCAGGGAACCGGTGGTGTGAGCATGTTTGCTCTGCAGGTATGTTTCTTATTTTGTGGAAGACTGATAGGAACATCGTGGGCATCGACTAATTGCTGTTAATAGTTCGCTAAAGCTGCAGGTGCCATCGTGATCGCCACGACCTCATCCTCCGCGAAAGTGGCCAAGCTGAAGGAGCTCGGCGCCGACCACATCATCAACTATAAGGAAGACCCCAACTGGGGCGAGACTGCTCGCAAATTGACTCCGGATTGTGCCGGCGTGGACCACATCATCGAGGTTGGTGGACCTGGCACTCTCGGCCAGAGCTTCAAGGCGATCAAGTACGAGGGTGTGATCAGCCTTATTGGATTCCTTGGTGGTGGCAAGAGTCAAGACCAGCCGGCTCTCCTGGATACTCTTAGCCACATTTGCACCGTTCGCGGTGTCTATGTGGGTAGCAAGCAGTTGATGAGGGATATGATTGCGGCTATTGAGGCCAATAACATTCACCCTGTTGTGGACCAGAAGGTCTTCACTCTCGACCAGACTCGGGAGGCCTACGAATACATGGTGAGTGCGGATTCTATCTATCATTTTAAACCAATACTGACTGTATACACAGTGGGCCCAAAGCCACTTCGGCAAGTTGACCATCAAGATCTAATCCCAAACACGAGGGAGAGGGAGAGTGAGGTGATGCAATTACTTGATAGGTTTAAAAACAAAAATGGCCTAAACACATGGTTATATGAACGTTGAAACAAACAGAAACAAACAGTTCTGCGAATAGTAGCTCGTAGCTCGTAGCCTATCGAGGGAGGTTTCACCCCAACTACCCCGCCACGTCGATCCCAAAATAAACCCCCTGCGAAGTATCTTTATACACTGATCTGTCTTTCAAACCTTCCTAGGGGTGTTTGAAGTGCACAGCCAATTGCCGGCTAACTGCGTCCGCTGTCCTGCAGCTGCTGGCCAAAGAGCTCCCGAGCTGCTTAACTTGGTTCCCCTTCCTTGTTCCCGGTCAATACTAGACATGACCTCCACCCTTCCCATAGTTGAAGCTGGCCAGCACGTTAAGACACGGTCATCATTTATTCGACCAGTTCAGATGGGCTTGTTTGCTCGAGTGACTAGTTACCCGCCCATGGGACAGACCACTTGTCTCCAGAGAGCACAGAAAGCGTTGCGGTCAGAGGATGATGCGGTGAGGACAATATTTCTCTTGAAACGCGGGGCCATCTAAAGTAACGAAACGCTCATGATCGCATCAGGTAAACTTTACGGTCGTCATAGAATCGAGCACAGCCTTCCCTGTCCAGTCTTGGGAAGTCCAGATCTGGCACAACATCACCAGCTCCGAATGGACGGCCCTCCCACTGAGCACAGTTGATCCATCCCATGCTCAATTACTCACTGGAAATCAAGCCGAGTACAACTTCCATCGCCATGTATTCTCAGAAAGACTTGTTCTCCCGGCTACTGCCTGCCATGCTCAATTTACCGTGCGATTCCGGACCAGCCCAGACACAGAATGGCAGTGGGCCAACCAGCAACACCCAGTCAGTGACGGCGAACTTATATTCAGTTCGCGAAGCTCGCATCTGGAAAAAGTAGCATCATCTGAAGTGTGTTCGCTCGATGCAAAGGGTGAGCTTGCGAGGTATATCGATAACCTTAGTTCCGAAATGCAGATCGAGGCAAGGAAAAGCGAAGCCCCTGGATCTTTATTATGGGCTATCACCGGGAACGTGGACTCGGCTAAAGAGGGTATCTCTGGCATCACACGGCTTACCCTCGGCACACCTTCATCGATGATCAAGTACTTCGCGTTAGTGCGAATTTGGTGTCCCTGGCTAGGACCAAGGCACGGAAGAGATAAGTTCTGCTTGATGGAAGATGCGATTCTGTGCTCTTTCCTTCGCGACGATGGAGTGCACTTCGTTATGCTGGCTGTATCGGGCGTCAACGATGTCTTGACTGTCTTTCAGTCGGGCGACGATGGTGAAGTAATAGTCAAAGCAAGGAACGATAATGACGCAGCTTCCAATTTTTATTTTCTGGCCGCCGCTGCAGAGGACTTCGAAATTGCCATGTCTGCATTAATATACGAGTCGAGGAAAGCAGTCCGACCATTTGCTGAACCCACTGCTGTGTCGGACGATCAGGCACCCCCGTCTCCTCTCGGTGATGACATTGTTATGGTGGAGAAAGATCCACAAGCACAGTGGCTTACCGAGTGGGTTGACGGCTTGACCTACTGCACTTGGAATGGGCTAGGTCAAGACTTGACCGAAGAGAAGATCCTCGATGCATTAAATGTACTAAAAGCCCAAGGGATCAATATCGTCAACCTCATTATCGACGATAACTGGCAAACTCTCGACAATGAGGGCGAATCGATGTTCAAGCGCCGCTGGAAGAAATTTGACGCAGATGCAAAGGCATTTCCTAGAGGGCTAAAGCAGACTGTCGACCGAATCCGCCGGGCTAATCCTAATATCCAACATGTAGCGGTTTGGCATGCCTTGCTGGGCTACTGGGGAGGAATTTGCCCCGATGGCGACCTGGCGCAAAGATACCAGACTAAGGAAGTCAAAGTCAAGGATCCCTCCGCAGACGGTCCTATTGCGCAGAATATTCCAAACGGAAAAATTCTTGCAATTGATCCGGAGGCTGTTCAGGAATTCTACGATGATTTCTACAGCTATCTTTCATCGGCCGGGGTGGATTCCGTCAAGACAGATGCACAATTCTACATCGACCTTCTCGACGATCCAGAAGATCGCAAAAGATTCATGACTTCGTATCAGGATGCCTGGTCTATCGCTGCATTGAAGCACTTTACCACAAAGTCTATTTCATGTGGATCAATGATTCCGCAGATCATATTCCATTCACAAGTCCCTACCAACAAGCCCACAATACCAGTGCGCAACTCAGACGACTTCTTCCCCGAGATCCCCGCGTCTCATCCATGGCATGTATTCTGCAACGCACATAATGCTCTCCTCACCCGCTACCTGAACGTTCTCCCCGACTGGGACATGTTCCAGACAAGCCATCCCTACGCCTCGTTCCACGCTGCAGCGCGATGTGTCTCAGGCGGACCAGTATACATCACCGATGAGCCAGGGAAACACGACCTCAAAGTCCTCGATCAAATGACAGCGCCAACGGTTACAGGAAGTACAGTCATCCTGCGCCCAAGTGTGATCGGTCGCACGATTGACATCTACCACGACTTCAACGAGAAGCACATTCTACGCGTGGGAAGCTACACAGGCTGGGCCAAAACTGGTAGTGGCATTCTGGGTCTTTTCAACATCAGCTCAACCGAGGCATCGTGCATGGTCTCTTTAATGGACTTTCCAGGAATACACGAGGGCTCGGAGAGCCAGTATGTGGTGCGCTCGCATACGAGTGGAAAAGTCACAAGTCCTATGCGACCATCCCATGGTCATTCCCTCGTGTCTGTTATACTGGAGGAGAAAGGATGGGATATTCTCGCTGCGTATCCTACTCGAGCATTCACTCGTCGGAGCAGATCCAATGCCTCTGGAGACAGCTCGACTCACGTGGCTGTTCTTGGTCTCCTTGGTAAAATGACAGGTGCTGCGGCTGTTGTTAGCTCGGATATCTTTGTGGTTGAGAATGGTCGCTTGCGATTCGATATTAGTTCGAAAGCATTGGGGACATTGGGGATCTACTTTTCTGACTTGCGGGATCGCGAAATTGCTACAGACTTTATGGTTCTGATTCTCGGACTGCCCGTTCCGCGGAAGACGGTTTGGAAGGAGAGTGACGGTGCTACTGTGCTGGCTATTGATCTTCTTGCTGCGTGGAAGGATATGAAGCTGGATAGCGGGTGGAGTAATGAGGTCTTTGTGCAGGTTTTTGTGAGTTTATAGAATTGCATCTCCCTAGGTTGCATACCTATGTATCAGATAAGGCAAATGGATCTATGTGGTGAAGGCAGAATGTGTTTTGTTGTTGTGTTTCGAGACTTGCATAACTTTGTCCGTGCTTGGTGAGGACTGTGTGAGGACATTCCGGTAGAGGATGGCGCAACAACACATTGAAACGCCGTACCTAGGTAGTAACTATTTATTCTCGTCAACACTACGTAGGTATGCAGGTCCGGTATATGGTTTCTGTCTTAGCAGGTTCCAGCCTTCATTGATATAGCTCGAACAACCTGAATTATAGCTATAACTCATTGTCCAAGTAGCCAAGTGAGATACACAGAAATAATGAAACACGTTAAAAGGGTCTAAAAAAGTGTAGTCCTTGCTAGAAAGATTATACCAGACGGGTTATTGATTACATCAAAAGCTAGTGACCATGGACCTCGGGAGGCTCACATGCAGCTGCGTCACCTTCTGAATCCGAGCTTTTTCCTCCTTTATGCAAATCTTGAAAAGAAACACCTTTAATTCCAGAATCTTCTTGGCTTTAGATCATAATGACAGTGTTGTACAACTTCGGCGATCGGCGTCGGAGCCTGTTTAACCTTGGAACGATGATGTCATGCCATACTACATGCAACAACATAAATAGCCCACCCTTCTATCAATGTTAACATTCCATTCAACTCCAAGACAAGACATATCATCTACATCTACTTTCGAAACCTTCAATCTTCCCAACTCTTTTATTCACAATGGAGACTGCCAAGGTTCGTGACAATGCTAAACTCTTCCGCTGGGCCTCACTAAATATACGACTATTTATAGAACGCCGCAAAGCACGTTTCCGAGTCCGTCAAGGGCACCGGTGCCGAGACCTCCAAGGAGACCAACAAGCAGATCGCCAAGGACGATGATGCCAAGCTGAGCACCCGTGCTACCGCTGCCAAGGATGCCGTCGTCGACAAGAAGGACGAGAAGTCTCACGATACCAAGGCCGATCTCCACAAAGGTAAGTTGACCCGCAAGACAGCTGGATAATGAAATGCTAACGATCACACAGAACGGGCTAAGCACTCCGATTAAATCGGAGATTATTTGATGATGCGACTGTTCTTTATCCAAGACGGATACGAGGCTTATGATTATATATATATAGTGACACGATACCAGAAAGCCGTTTGCGGTGTATTCAATAAAATACCCATTTACAAAATACCCACCTATGTCTTCATGCAACTTAAGTAAATTCATCTGGCTGTCCAAACGAGTCCGCTTCCTCTTATTGCCAGACGACTCACGCAATGTATTCATCGCAAATCCAGTAACCAGGTCCCGAGGCCGTAGTATGCAAGTCTCCAAGTCTAAAGGGGTATGGAAAAGTGATAGTTGGAGGATGCACGGTGGCTGTCAAGGGGTCTTGATTTTTAAGTCACATAACTCACATGGACATGTGGGGAGCTAAATCACCCGAGTGCAGCTCACCTCACCGAACCCCCTCAGATCTACTGTGAGTAGTAAGTATATGACAGTATAAACCAGTTCTGAACCAGTTTCTGAACGGTGATGCGAGCTTCTAGTCAGGTGACCTTTTAGTGGGTCATCGGTGAGGTGAGCTAAAGCACCGCAAGAATATTGTTCCGGGAATCTTATCGCGCGGCAAATTGTCAGAGTTGATCGAGACAATTTCAGTCGCATCTCGAACCAATTATAGGCCTCGTTGCCCTCTCTTTCTCCTCATATCCGGTCAGGATGAGGCCACACTCGGCGCAGCTCGCCCGAGTGACTTGTCGCAATCCGCGCGTCCCTCAACGGGCACCATGCGGAGCGCGCGGCTTTGCGGGAGTCACGCAAACAACTCCGCTACACTGCGAAACTCGTCGCCCTACCCTCTCTTCTCAGCAATTCGTCGAAGCATTGCGACAAAAGAGATGCATTACAAAGGCGTACATCCAGCGGATGGAAGATGGGAAGAAGGAATGGGCTAAGCATGCCGAGGAAATCAAGGCAGGGAAGCGGAAGAACTTTGCAGCTCATCTGGAAGAACGGGGTCTCATCCATGATGTTGTTGGGTACGTTCCTCACTGCTATTCAGCTTTGCGGCCAGCGGAAAGTGAGAATTGGTCTTGGGATCCGGCGCTAACTTCTTACCCTGTTGATAGAGAACGAGAACTGTTGCACCGGGTCTTCACAGAGAAGCGAACTGGAATCTACGTCGGAATCGACCCTACTGCGCCTTCAATGCACGTTGGACACATGTTGCCTTTTATGGTATTGGCTTGGGGATACGTTTGGGGTCTTCCAGTGACCTTTCTGGTTAGTCAATGTGTTCCGCATCTATTACGCTACATCCGACTAATGGAACATAGTTGGGCGGTGCTACATCCCGAGTCGGCGACCCCACGGGACGATTAAAAGGACGTGAAGCAGTACATTCATCGGTTCGCAAGGCAAATATGGCCAGCATGCACATGCAACTGAAGAAGCTGGGCTCGAGCATCGAACAGTATGGCCGGAGACATGGCTATCAGAGGAAGCCAATTTGGAAGCGCGCATTGACCAACAACAACACCTGGTGGAATTCGATGCCATTCATTGAAGTCTTGCGGGACCTGGGCGCGTACATGAGACTTGGGCCTATGCTCGGCAGAGACACGTAAGTCTTGCTCGACCCACCTCATCAGCGACTCTAACGTTGGTTCATAGTGTCAAAACCCGATTGAACCAAGGAGACGGCATGTCATTTGCAGAATTCTCATACCCTCTTCTCCAAGCATGGGATTGGTGGACGTTGTTCCAAAAGGGAACTCAGGTACAGGTGGGAGGATCCGATCAGTATGGAAACATTCTCTTTGGTATGGATGCTGTCAAGGCTATCAGCCGCAATACCGCCATTGAAATCAAGCGAGACCCCCTCGAGTCTGAGTTGGACAGGCCCATTGGCTTTACCACACCCTTGTTGACAGCGCCGTCCGGCGAGAAGTTCGGAAAGTCGGCGGGCAATGCTATTTGGCTCGACAAGGACATGACCTCTACTTTCGAGCTTTACCAGGTGGATCCAAACCTCCCGTGGATTTATGGAAACTGGAGCTAACAATTGTCTTAGTTCTTCGTTCGTACACCCGACGATGCGGTGGAGCGCTATCTGAAGCTGTTTACATTTGTGCCCTTGCCTGAGATTGCCTCCATAATGGAGAAACAGAAAGAGGACCCATCCAAGCGAGTAGCGCAGCATCTCCTGGCCTATGAATTTGTTGAGCTGGTTCACGGTAAAGAGGAGGCTGATGCAGTGTCGCTTCAACATCGTCAGCTGTTCCGTTCGCGCTCCTCGACCGGTGAGCCTTCGCCCATGCCTCGCAAACCAAACGCTGCGGCCAACCCGCAGTCCTCGACAGCCCAATTCGAGAATCCTCAATCCGGCAACCGGTACGCCTCTCAGACGAACTTTGCCAACATGCCTAACGCGAGGGTCACCCTCCCCAAGTCCCTGGTCTACAATCAACCATTTAACAAGATTCTCTGGTCGGCCGGTCTTGTATCGTCCAAGGGCGAGGGCCACCGTGTGATTACGAACAATGGAGCTTATGTGGGCAGTCGTCCTGGGGACAGCGGCCCCATGTCGGACGATCTCGCCTTCACCCCCATCCGGCCTTGGCCGTCGGAGAAGACCCAGGACTACATCATGAATGACAACCTTTTGATGCTGAAACTGGGCAAATGGAAGTTCAAGATGGTGGAGATTGTAAGCGACGAGGACTTCCGGGCGCAAGGACTCACAGCTCCGGGTTGGGAGGAGCTCAACAGCTCGACCGACTCGACCGACTCGACCGAGCCGAGCAGCTGAGTCCGAGGCCATTCAGAGATAATCTCTCCATTTTGTACTTTAATCTAGAGTCGATGTAGCATAAATCCATTGTACACCATTCATTTGAATGGACATAAAACCAGCCAAGTTAAACTGAACTCGCTCTAGACCTCAATTCATCAGTTACGGCTTCGCGTCTGTGTGTTACCCAAGAAGTGAACCATATTTATTATGATATCTTGGTTAACCCCTGGCAAAGCCCGTGAATTGCTGGTTGAGCTGCCATCCCGGAGTCTTAAATAGTGCAGGGTGGGTCCGTCAAAACACCACTTTACACGTCGACGCGATCCGCGATCCGCGATCCGCGCCTTCACTTATCTCCTATCGTCCCAAAGTTCACCTGTCAACTCCAGGCTCAATTGCTCCCATTTCCCTCCCTCATTATACGGGCATGCTTTGAGGGTCCATTACATTGAGCATTTGATTCTGCGTTGCAATCTGTATTGAGTTGCCGACAATGGCCAAAGCCTCTGCCGAATCGCCCTCCGCGACGCCCCCGTCAGCCCTGAAGAAAACGACACCGAGTGCCCAGAACATGAAAAGCCAAAAGTCCATCCTTGGCTTCTTCCAGAAATCGTCTCCAGCGACCCCGTCGAGCAATCAGGCGCGCGAGCCCGCGTCTTCTCCGGCCCAGAAGGCATCTGAGCGTGCTGCCAGTTCGGTCAAGCCAACACCGAAGAGGAGCTTCTCGAGCTTTGCCCAGGACTTGAGCCCTGTGCCTAGCAGTGATTTACCGATTCCGGAGGAGGACGAAGACAATGTTGGCAACGTGAAGGTTGGTCCGGCTTGTTCGCTTTCTTCCTCGCCCAGCTAAATTTGGTTCTCTCTCCAGAACGGGCGCGACGAAGCCCAGGACGCCACAATGTCTCCTTCACGTCGGGTGAGCTCACAACATTGGATATCACATCAATTATGATCATACTGACTATTTGCCTGCAGGCCAAGAAGAAGGTCAGCTACAAGGAGTCTGATTCCGAGGGTGAAGACGACGACGATGTCATTTTCCGTCCCAATCGCCAAAGCAGCGTTCGCGGCCGGGCGAATAAGAGGAGGAAGACCTCACCGGACGAGAGCGAGGATGAGTTTCAAGCGGCGCCAGATGAGGGAGGAGATTCTGATGATGGTATGTGTCGCTGCCATGGAGACATGTGTGGTGCTAATTGTGCGCAGAAATGGACGATTTCATCGTTGCAGATGAATCAGATGAAGAAGTCGCAGCCCCAAAGAAACGAAAGAAGTCAGCTCCTCAGCCCTCGCGCAAGCCATCGAACAAGTCCTCCTCCCCCGCTCCCCCTCCTGCGGCCGACGAAGACCTTGACATCGATATCCCAGAGGGCTCGGCTGGGACTACACTGAAGTGGGCATTTGACCCCGACAGCACCGAGCGCAGAAAAGAACGCGCAGTGCAAGTAACTCCGAAGACGCCGTCTAGCACCAAGAAGGAGAAAGCCCATGTCAAAGACCCCGACCAGCGGTACCCTTGGCTTGCAAATGTCAAGGATATGGATGGAAATCCCATCGGTCACCCCGACTATGACCCTCGAACGATCTATATTCCTCCGCTGGCCTGGTCCAAATTCTCCCCTTTCGAGAAGCAATACTGGGAAATCAAGCAGAAGTTCTGGGACACAGTGGTGTTCTTCAAGAAGGGCAAGTTTTACGAGCTCTACGAGAACGATGCCACTATTGGTCACCAGTTGTTTGATCTGAAGCTTACTGACAGAGTAAACATGCGCATGGTCGGTGTTCCGGAGATGAGCTTGTCCCACTGGGCAAATCAGTTTGTGGCCAAGGGCTACAAGATTGCGCGAGTCGACCAGTCCGAATCTGCCCTGGGTAAGGAGATGCGCGAGCGTGACGCCAAGAAGGGGAAAGAGGATAAAATTATCAAGCGCGAACTGGCTTGTGTTCTCACTGCCGGTACACTCGTCGAAGGATCCATGCTGCAGGATGATATGGCAACCTACTGTGTTGCAATCAAGGAGGCTATTGTGAATGACCTTCCTGCCTTCGGTCTCGCCTTTGTCGATACAGCCACCGGCCAGTTCCACATCTCCGAATTCGTTGACGATGTGGACATGACCAAGTTTGAAACTTTTGTTGCCCAAACTCGCCCGCAAGAAATTCTGCTCGAGAAGTCTTGTGTCTCGACAAAAGCGCTGCGCATTTTGAAGAATAACACTGGTCCCACTACCTTGTGGAACTACCTCAAGCCGGGCAAGGAATTCTGGGAGGGAGATGTCACAGTGAAAGAACTCGACGCGAGCGATTATTTCGTCTCCAAAGACGAGGAGAATATCAAGGCTTGGCCCAGGGCTCTTCGGGACGCGCGTGAGAAGGAACTGCTCATGTCGGCCTTTGGTGCTCTGACCCAGTATCTGCGCGTGCTGAAGATCGACCGCGACCTTATCACCATTGGTAACTTTGAATGGTATGACCCGATCAAGAAAGCCTCGAGTCTGGTTTTGGATGGTCAGACCTTGATCAATATGGAGATTTTTGCAAACTCTTTCGATGGCGGCGTCGATGGCACCCTTTTCCAGCTTCTCAACCGCTGCATTACGCCATTTGGCAAGAGAATGTTCAAGCAGTGGGTCTGTCATCCCCTCATGGATGCGAAGCGCATCAATGCTCGCCTTGATGCCGTCGACTCGTTGAATGCCGACCCGAGTGTCCGAGACCAGTTCTCCTCGCAGCTGACCAAGATGCCTGATCTGGAACGACTAATCTCCCGTGTTCATGCAGGCGTCTGCAAGGCGCAGGACTTTGTGCGTGTCCTTGAAGGGTTCGAGCAAATTGATTACACTATGGGTATTCTCAAGGATAGCGGGCCTGGCGATGGTATCATTGGACAGCTGATCGCGGCGATGCCTGATATGACCGAACTACTGGGTTACTGGAAGACGTCCTTCGACCGCCTCAAGGCAAAGGATAATGGGATTCTGGTTCCCGAGCCTGGCGTGGAAGAAGATTTCGATAGCTCGCAGGAGTTTATCGAGCAACTGCACAAGGATCTCGATAACCTTCTGAAGAAGGCACGCCGTGACTTAGGCTCCAGTGCCATCTGCTATCGAGACAATGGCAAGGAGATCTACCAACTGGAAGTGCCTATCAAGATCAAGAACATTCCGAAGGATTGGAATCAGATGTCAGCTACCAAGCAAGTGAAGCGATACTACTTCCCCGAGCTTCGAACCCTTATCCGCAAGCTGCAGGAGGCCCAGGAAACGCACAGCCAGATTGTGAAAGAGGTCGCTGGTCGTTTCTATGCCCGATTCGATGAACACTATGGCACTTGGCTTGCGGCTGTCCGCGTTATCTCGCAATTGGATTGTTTGATTAGCTTGGCCAAGGCCTCGTCCTCTTTGGGCCAGCCCAGCTGCCGTCCAGTCTTCGTGGATGAAGAACGAAGCGTCCTTGAATTCGAGGAGCTGCGCCATCCTTGCCTTGCCTCTTCCGTGGATGACTTCATCCCCAACAACATCGAGCTCGGTGGCAATGAAGCCAACATTAACCTGTTGACTGGTGCCAACGCCGCCGGAAAGTCGACTGTCCTCCGAATGGTACCTTATATAACCCCGTCCCATCCTCTTCACCCCACTAACAATCGCAGACCTGCGTTGCCGTAATCATGGCCCAAATCGGCTGCTACCTCCCCTGCAACTCCGCCCGACTAACCCCAGTGGACCGCATCATGTCCCGCCTCGGCGCCAACGACAACATTTTTGCCGCCCAATCAACCTTCTTTGTCGAACTGTCCGAAACAAAGAAGATTCTCTCCGAAGCAACACCCCGCTCCCTGGTAATCCTCGATGAGCTAGGCCGTGGAACCAGTTCGTACGACGGCGTCGCTGTCGCCCAAGCCGTGTTGCACCACATCGCAACCCACATCGGCGCAATGGGCTTCTTCGCAACACACTACCACTCTCTAGCCGCCGAGTTCGAAGGACACCCTGAGATCTCGCCCAAGCGCATGGCCATCCATGTCGACGATGCCGAGCGCCGCGTGACATTCCTCTACAAGCTGGAGAAGGGTGTCGCGGAAGGTAGTTTCGGTATGCACTGTGCGTCTATGTGTGGTATTCCTAACAAGGTGATCGAGTGCGCCGAGCATGCAGCTAAGGAGTGGGAGCATACGAGCCGGTTGAAGGAAAGTCTGGAGCGGAGAAAGGGTGGTGGGTTTATTGGCCTTGGCTGGTGGAGTGATGTTGCCTGGGCCCTGCGCGAGACATCTGGTGATGGGACTGAGGAGACTACTGACCGTGGTCTGCAAGTCTTGTGCAAGGCTATTGAATCTCTTTGAGGAGATTATTTGTTCGTTCTGGACTTGTTTTCTATGTTTTATATCTCGGTTATGATGTCGGCGTGGTTTTCTAATACTGCATGCTTGTTTTAATCTATCTCTGATTTCCCTATTTTTCCTCCCCTGCTTCAATAGCCTGAGTACCCTGCTTGTGGAATATCTACCGAATCAATAGAGACAAAAAGTAGAAAAATCGCACCAGGGAAGTATCCATTCACCCGGCTAGATGCATAAACAAATCCAGTGACTACAAACCTACAAGGTAAGACGATTTTTAAATGATATTCATATGCGCTATGGAGTTCGCAACTGAATAGGAGGTTCACAGCGCACGATCTTCCAACCCCCTATTCCAAACGCATATGTAGATCGGGAACGAGTCCCAACGCATGCCAGTTCCACCCAAAACGCCTCCATCAAGCAACTTGTAAAAGCAAAAGGAAAAAAGAAAAGCAAATGAGTCTCCATAACCAGGAAACCGTAAACGCAATCCGAACTCCATAAGCGTAGATAGGCATGCAACATGCCCAGGTCGAAGAAATTAGACCTCCGAGGTCTTCTCGGTCTCCTTCTCACTAGCGACCTCGGTGTCCCCGTCTTCAGTGTCGAAAACGGGATGGTAATCCTCAGGAAGGATAAACGGGTCGTCACCTTCAGCCTCAGCCTGATCCTCAGCCTCGGTGTCCTCGTACTTGCGCTTCTTGACGGGACGGCGGGGTGCTTTCTTGATAGCGGCCTTCTTGGGAGTAGGGGTGGGAGTGTTATTTGCACCGGACGCAGCGCCACCGTTAAGCTGGATAAGCTTCTTCTTGGCCTTGGGGTACATGGTGCGGGCGCTGGAGAGGGTGAGGTTGGCCTTATCGCCCAGCAGCTGGAAGTCGATCTATGAATTGTTAGTCGGGGGTTCATAGGATCAGGTCCTTGTGACTTGCCTTTCCTGCGTCTTCGCAGAGGAAACCGAGGAGGAGTAGGCGGACCTCGTTCATGCTGAGGCCCATTAGGCCATCGGAGGTCTTGGGGGTTTTGGGGGTCTTGGGGGATTTGAGGGAGCTCATTGTGAGGGATAATCTGGATATCAGTTTAGTATTCACGGTTTTGCGAGAATGTTTCGCGCACGCGAATTGCTTCCTTGCAGGGGTAGAGTAGAAAGTGTAGGGTATTGGCAGTCTTGCACGGTAGAAGGGAATGTGTAGGGTATGGGCAGTGATGCGGCTCAAAGTGTAGGTTTTATGTCGCGGGATTCAACTTTGGAACGTAGCAGATGAAGTAGATATGAAGCAAAGGGAGTATTGTCAACAGAGATGGGTGCGGGGCCTCGGTAGATATGAAGGGAGGCATCAAGTATAACTTACTCAGGATATGGAAGATTTGTTGAGGTTGGAGATTTGCGAGTTGTGAATCTAGGTGATTCCTGGTGCCAAGGTCAGCGTTTGAAACTTCAGTTCGCGTATGTGAATCAGGACTCAAAGTATGTGAGGATAATTATATGCGAGGTGACAAGAATGAGATTCGGGGCCGCGAACTCAGTGTCAGGTTTTCAAACCGCTTAGAATTGTGTCGGTATCAACGTTGAAGTGAGGATAAGAATAAGGGGAATCGAGGTTGGTAAAGGAGTTCGGGGGGATGAAGGAAAGCAAGAGAAAAGGGGTGGGATAAGTATCACTTACACGGAAGGTCACGGTCTCGATTTTTGAAAGTTTGTGAAGATGTGTGGTTGCTAAGAGGTTGTTAATGTTGAGTTCAGTCACAGTTCGCGGGGGAAGATAAAGGACTCTCATATGTAGAGTAAATTGCAAGGGTGGTGACAATGCTAAGAGTCGTGGCTACGACTAGAAAGCTAAATCTTTGAAAAGATGGAAGTTTCCGGAGTGAACGGAGGGCAAAGCAAGGTTGGGTAGAGCACGGGGAAGAAGCAAGCAGTAGGGACATTGAATGAGGCCTATGTATCACTTACACTAGTTACTAACGGGTTTCTGTAAAAGGAGGATGGTTCAGCAATGGTATTAGTGGTTACTTCAGTCCTTACTTCACGGACATTGATCAAACCTTGTTAGGGTAAACTGTATAGGTCGTGAGAACACTTGGATTCGCGGCGACGAACATACTCAAATTTGGCAATATATAGGTTGGCATGAAGGATAGTCTAGACTAAATAGAATATAGTCCTCAGGCATAGGAATAGTGATGATAAGGATAGCGTCAAGTATAGCAGGTATAGCAAGCCTAGTCCAGTCAGTAGGGACTCACTTAACGAGTAATATGTCTACGAGTAGGCAATCTTGATGCATTAAGGGAGGGAGATAGAGAGAAAAAGAAACAGGAGACTTGAAGCATTATGGACCAAAGTGGTCTTTACGTTGATAAAAAAGGGTAATATTGGTACAAAAGTTCAAGCATTGCCAGGTATCATAGGAGTGTGGAAAGGTGCTAGACAAGGGCTTGGAGGCAGTTGCGACTAGTTGAACCGCTTGCTGGGAGCGTTCTCCTGGATTCTCCGAAATATGGTGGGCCATAACTCAGGATAAAATGCAGTCGACCGTTTTCCTGCGGAGTGGCTCTGATGGTCAGTGAAGTACTGGGTAGGAGACCGGCCAGCCCACCAAGGCCGCGGAGCAGGCCTCAAATTCCTAAATGAGACGGGTCTCGTTAGGTCCTTCTCTGCAGTAAGATCGCCTAGGCGGACCGCCGTCTGTCGCGGAATGGTGTTAAAGCGCATCGTAGTGAGAAATAGCATGGCGGTCGGCGGCAGATCCTTGGCATAGTGAATTGCATTCTCACGAGACTTCCTCGCAAATGCAGGCAATGCTAGGTGGATGAAATTCACATAGGGCGCTGCCACGTAGGCAACAAAGATCATTGGGATAGCGCCGCCGATAACCACTGTGTCGAAAGGAATCAGCACATCTGTCCAGGATGAAGGGTCTTAACCGGATCATTACCTAATGGTGAAAGCCACCTCGACTCCTCATCTGCGTAACAGGCTGGGGCCACAACCACACATGCAGCACCAAAAAGGAAGATGGTGGTAAGCCGAAGCATTCCCAAAAACACTGTTCGGCCGGTGCCTCCATGGTAGATCATTATGCGCTCCGGGGGACCTATGAACATCTGATTGAGTATATGCTCCGCGCTGGTCAGAGGCCTAACGTACCCTTCCGAATTGTAGGCTTGGCAGGTGGGCTTGGGGGTGACGTTGAGCGTGCAGAAGCAGCACTACTATCTTTGGTTTGCGGCGGCACAGGCCTATTCCGCTGGGAGGGACGCGGGATGACCTGGGATTTGAAGCGGGCCCATAGTCGGATACGTAGGTCTCTTTGTGCCGATCGGGGAAGCGCAGCGCGCAATTGAGGGTGCAGGAAAATGTGACGCATGGTTGCAAATGTCAAAAGTGAAGCTGAAGGTTCCACACGCGGAAAGCAGTCCGCAAGATCGACGACCGCCTTAGGTTTAAGGTTCAACTTATGTCGTCTCCGCTTTGTTGTTTCTCTCCGATTAACCACCGACACTCGCTCATAATCTCGAGTACCTGGCTGGTCTAGGACTTGGGTTGTGTCTTTTGCTATCTTCTTCAGAGTCATGAATAAGTAGTGCCTTCTAATTTCGCCATGTCTTCGGCATATTGTAGCCTTCGCGGCTTATCGATGCTCTGCCTCGGTCTCCTCCTTCTCATTCCAGCTCGAGCCTACGAGAAGCTTTCAGACGACACCTTGAAAGTTTTACCCCGACCGAGTCAAGATTTCGACATTCACAATGGTGCGATTTTGTCCCCGATTCTCCAAACCCGCGTCCCTGGCACCGCCGGCCATACCGCAGTCCTTCAACACTTCGTCGACTTCTTCCAGGCCACTCTGCCAAAATGGGAGATCCAGTTCCAGAATTCCACCGCCAAAACACCTGTTTCAAATGGAAAGGATGTGCCCTTTGTCAATTTCATTGCCACACGCGATCCTCCAGGAGTTCGAGCAGGGGATGTCGAACGGTTGGCCCTGGTTGCGCATTACGATAGCAAGCTGGAGCCAAAGGGGTTCATTGGAGCGATCGACAGTGCTGCGCCGTGCGCGATGATAATGCACGCTATGCGCAGTATCGATGCTGCCCTTGATAAGAAATGGACTGCGATGAAGGAGCAGGGGATTGATCTCACGCTCGAGGAGCAGCGTGGCATCCAGGTGTTCTTTCTAGATGGTGAGGAGGCATTCAAGGATTGGAGTGCCTCGGATTCCCTGTACGGCGCACGTTCTATGGCAGAGACCTGGGATCACGAAATGTACCCGGCAACGTCCACATTCAAGACACCGCTGTCGTCCATTTCCTTATTCGTTCTTTTGGACCTACTGGGCTCAAAGGAACCATATATACAGTCTTACTACCCGACTACCCACTGGGCCTACCAAGGACTGGGGACCTTGGAGCAGCGCCTCAGGTCGCTGAAGCTGCTGAAAGCCGGTTCTGGACAGCCATGGTTTATTGATTCGTCCAAAGACCCCCACCAAATCCAGCCTTTTGGCGGTATCCAGGATGACCACCTGCCTTTTCTGGCTCGAGGCGTTGAAGTCCTTCATCTTATTGACTTCGCTCCCTTCAAAGGTTTCCCTCCAGTATGGCATAAAATGCAGGACGATGGAGATCATCTGGATATGGATACCACAGAAGACTGGAGTGTACTTGTCACTGCCTTTGCCGCCGAATGGATGGGATTGGAAGGATACTTTGACTATCCAGATCATAAGTCACGGGATGAGGAGCTTGAGGCGGAGGCCGTCCGTTTGAACAAGAAGACTGAGCTGTAAGCCCTCTCCGTTCTTCTGTTTCATGCTTTTAATTTTATACCCGATGCATTGTCATGGAAGCGCTCCTCACCTGTTCAACTTATATGTTCAACATAGAATCATGCTAATCATGTGTTTACAGTTCATGAATTGAGATATTATGTATACTGCGAATGAAATTGCGTAAAGTATGATTTACAAGCGGAAAGAATTTCCTTCTCGGCGCTTTTGTTTTCTATCCAATCTAGACCAGATTGCCCACGGTGTACCCGGTCATGGTTGCAAGCCCCCATGTCGGCTGAAGAACCGAACGCAAGACTGCCGGGCCGGGACACACTCCCCTCAACCCCCAAGCAACCCCAAATGCAACCGCCCCAGCCACGAAGCGCCAGTCGATGTCCGCAACTGTGGCAGTAGGAAGTCTCCACTGTTCGGCCAGTGTCGGCTTTGTTCCGGTTTTTTCTTCCTCTCTTCCCTGGCCCGGGCTTTGCATCAAGTAGGCCGTTAGCGACGGTCCGATACCGAAGAGCATGATCAGTGCCAGAGATGGGTCGAAGCGGGATGGTTCCGTGAGAAATGCGAAGAACCTCAACACTTTAGCCGAATCAGCCATTCCGGAGATCAACAGGCCCAGCCCAAATTCTACACCTGCAAGATATGAAAAGAGGGTCCGAGATTCCTTGGATGGTTTCAGGACCTTCGGCACGAGAATGAAGTTCGTGATGCTGGAAAGCAGCACTGCACCAGCCATGAAGACCATTTCGGTTGATGATGGGTAGATTGGTGTGTAGCATGGGACTGATCCACAGGAAGGGATGTTCGATCCTCCGTTTGCGAAGTTGGCGGTGATCAGGGCAGTGGTGAAGAAGACGGCCGTTGCGATCAATGAGCGTGGCGAGAGACGTGATAGCCCACAGAGCATGTGTCCGGAAGTGCAGCCGCGGCCATTCTGTTTCCCAGGACAATATGATAAGTTTCGAATTCATTAACGTCCTTCTCTTGAGATGGCTTACCTTGGTTCCCCAACCCAACAAGAATCCGACACCCAGCGTTGTCATCGCAGAGGCCAAGGAGTTCGGAGGGGCAGGGTAGCTTGGTATCAGAGACGGTGCCAGCAGATACACCGGAAGCACACTGGAAATCAAACCGGCAACGATGGGCACATTGTCATGGCTGGGGCTAAAGACGGAACCCGATATCAAGGAGGAGATGCCGAACACCGCACCATTGTGAAAGAGGAGACCCGACGACCCCTCGAAAAGCAGTAGTGCACCCAGCGAGGTATGAATTGGCGTGAACATGTCGCTGTCGAGTAGAATAGCTTCACCCAGCCGGAACGGGGGTTTCTCTCGTTGAAGACTAGACTTTGTTGGGAACTCGGATTTATGGCAATGGATGCCGAATGGCAGATATCGTGATCCCTTGTAATAGTCTTTGAGCAGGGGTTATTTGTCGAGACCGAAGCACAGTTGGTGGGTGCATAGATGGACCATGAGATTGGTTTTGGGGTGAACTTGGTTGCATTCTCGGAAGTAGAAGGATCAAACTTCAACAGTCGGGGACCACCGTGTGGTCCCCGAACAGGTCCACTGCGCACATCATCGTCCCCGATGTGGACCGCGATTACCAAGTAGGGATGTTCATTAAACGGGGTCGAACTGGTCGAGATGGAAATGTTCGTTGTTTGTTCTGGAAAATGAGGCTCGTTTCTGTATACTTACACAGATCCCGGGACCCTGCATATGACAGTTCAGAAATAGTTATTAACTACGATAATTTATAAAAGAATAGGGTTTTTGACATGAACCATGGCTGAACCATGGCACTCGGGGTTTAATTTGATTGGATGACTCAATAATGCATCATGCTCTAGTTAGTTAGTTAGTCACTTATTCTATGTATTGTATTCTAAATCCAGGAAGGGGCTTGTTCGGACATGTGGCTTCCTCTTACTTTGTTTCAGACCTTCCCGACTTTCCCTTGTCCCCTTGAAATGAAGCCATCCTATTCTTCTGCGACACTCCCTCTCCAATACTCTTTCGACTGAGGCTCGTCTTAATGGGGAGCATCCATAGCATTCCCGGCCATGACTGTTTGCTAGCAGCCGTGGGCCACAACTCCTCTCTGGTGACTTTTCGAACTGAGGCTTTCTTTGCCTCGCATGTCCCCCTTTACAACTTAAATATCCCTGTCTCTCCGGTCGTTCTCACATATCCCAGGACCGCCGATCAAATTGCGGACATCGTCAGCTGTGCCGTCGACAATGGGTACAAGGTGCAGCCACGGAGTGGGGGCCACAGCTATGCAAACCATGGTCTGTCCTTTTTCCATCTCTGTTTGTATTTATGAGAATCTATCTGATGTTCTCGACAGGTCTCGGAGGCTCTGACGGCGCAATAGTCGTCGATCTACAGCACTTCCAGCAGTTCTCAGTCGATCCCGACACTCACATCGCGACTATTGGGGCCGGCACACTTCTCGGAGATCTCCACAGTCGTCTTGACCATGCGGGTGGAAGAGCAGTTACGCACGGGACTTGTCCTCAAGTGGGAATGGGTGGCCATTTCACAATTGGTGGTCTCGGTCCGATGTCCCGAGAATGGGGCATGGCTCTTGATCATGTAGTAGAGGCAGAGGTGGTTTTGGCTAACTCAACCATTATCCGAGCCTCTGATATTGTGAACCAGGACGTTTTCTTCGCCATCAAAGGTGCTGCAGCCGGTTTTGGGATCGTCACTGAATTCAAACTTCGCACCCATGTCGCGCCCCGCCAGGCTGTCCGGTACTCATTCACTTGGAACCTGGGCAACACGGCTGAAAAGGCAAAGCTCTTCAAGGATTGGCAACGGCTCATATCTAGTGCGAATCTCACCCGCAAGTTTTCTACCGAACTTGTTATCTCTGACGCTGGGGTAATTGTCTCTGGTACTTACTCTGGGCCCAAAGAAGAGTGGGATGCCTTCCAAATTGAGAAGCATTTCCCACTAAGCAATTCGGCGAATATTGTGAGCGTGACTGACTGGATGGGCATGTTTGTCAGCGACTCAGAGAATCTTATCGAGTCAGTTGTGGGCGGCATCCCGGCCCCATTCTATGCCAAGTCCATGTCTTTCACAACGGAACATCTCATACCAGAGCGTGGAGTAGATGCTATGTTCAACTATATCGATAGAACTAACAAAGGCACATTGGCTTGGTTCATCATCTTTGACTTGGAGGGCGGCGCCACTAACGATATTCCCATCAATGCCACTGCTTATGCTCACCGTGAAGCTATCATGTGGATGCAGTCTTACGCCATCGACCTCCCAGGACCGGTCTCCAGTACAACCAAAAAGTTCCTCAATGGCCTGAATGCAGTAATTTCCTCATATCGTCCAGGTGCTGACTTTGGAGCTTACCCGGGATATGTCGACCCGTACCTGGACGATCCGCAGAGCGCATATTGGGGCCCGAATTTACCAAGGCTTCAGAGTATCAAGGCTGACATTGACCCTCATGACGTTTTTCGTAATCCTCAGAGTGTGCGAGGATCTTCTTAACCACTGTCGATCTGCCATCGACGGTGCAGTTTCGGCCCACCTATATGATCACTGGGCTGCGTTCTTATGCGGCATGGCGATAACGACGTGCATCAATCAGAACTTAGCATATATCTCGATATGTACTTAATACTCTAATATCAAAGTAATCCAATCCCTCGGGATGGATGCGAGAAAACAACTTGTAACGCCGGCTAGACTCTAGTTACACTCTGCAGGATGACTAATCCAGCGCGGGCGACCTCAAGCCAAACGCTCGACATTTTTGCATCGAACCTCTCGACCTTTGGCCATATCCGTTGGGTCTAGATAACCTCGGAAGGAGGCAGTAACATTTTACTGGTCTAGTAACTTGATAGAAGCTCTACTATGGGTTTGTGGGTTGCAAGCGATGAAACGGTCCCGGTGCTTCGAGACTCCGCAGCTCCACGCGAACTCAGATTCTGAGGCTGAAATACAAGTCCCAGCGCTAGCTAGCTTGAAAGCCTCTGTATCTCCTCCACAACGACGGGCCGTGCTGGCCAACGAGCCGGCACCGAAGGAACCAGCTCCAGGACCACAGCATGACGCATCACACAGTCTCGCTGCCATCGAAGCAGGCCAAGTCAACGTCACCGACCATCTCGGCATCTTCTCCGCAAGACTGAAGGAGTGCGCTCGCCCTTCAGAGTCACCATTAAGTCCTCGCCTTCCCATGGATGAATGGACAGACCTATATCGTCGAAACGTCCACTCAGAAGGTCGTCACTTTGTGATTCACCAACATGACCACCCCATCGCTGGCCCGCACTATGATCTGCGGTTACAATTTTCAGAAACCAGCTCCGTGAGTTGGTCTATAATGTATGGACTTCCCGGGGACCCGAATAGCGAGAGATTGAATCGGAATGCAGCCGAGACTCGCGTTCATTCTTTATGGGTATATACATGGACTACTCGGCTCTAGTCATTGTGATTGCTGATATTCAGACAGAACCATCTCATTGAAACAGCATCTGATCAGACGGGTAGTCTTATCATCTGGGATACTGGTGAATACGAGATTCTACCGTATCAACGAGACCAGTCTCTGCCTGAAACAGATGACTCGCGATCCGAGGATTCCGATATTGCTATCGCCCCGGAAGAGCAAGTTCCAAATAGTCTGAAACTACACGAGGCTTTTAAGAATGTAAGTGTTTAAGATTCCCCACCTACGCAAATAGTTGTCTAACCTGCTCCCCCGCAGGGCAAAATCCGAGTTCGCCTATACGGTACACGTCTTCCAAAAGGATACACACTACTCCTTCGCATGGACAGGAAAACAGATTATGCACGTCCCGTTCGTCTCGGTCCCAAACGCCGCAGACGCGGTCCGGAACTAGACCACGCAGCACGCGCGCCCTCCACCTCGGATTCAGATTCGGATTCATATCCGTCTCCCGAGCAGCACTCATCTCGGGATTCCACCAAATCCCATAGCTCCCCGGCATCCAAAAAAACACCTAACCCGGATAAGGAAAGCCACTCCGACGATGACGTTGATGCCGACATCGCGATTCAGAAGAACAATGCCTACCCCGGATCAACCAATACAATTGGGTCCATTCACCAGCGACGCTGGTACCTCAGTCTTGATCGGGAAAGCTCGGGGTTTGAGCCCGTGGAACGTGTGAGTAACCGGAAGAAAAAGACGTGGGTTCGGAAGGGTCAGGAGGAATTTCTCGGTTTTGATCCGTTTTATGTACGTGGGCCGGATGTTGAGCGCAGTGTTGTGACTGGTCGCCTTGGAAGCGATGTCCTTTCTGATGAGGGTGTAAAGGGGTTTCGGCGTAGGAAGGGGTGGAGACCTGTTCTTAATTAGGGCGGACTCTCATACTTCTTTGGGGAGCTGCGTATCCCTGGCCTACTCTTCCTAGAGCGGTGGTAATATTTAGGTTGGGGCTTCATATGACGATCTGAAAGATGCAATGATGATTGGAATGGGATTTTACAATGGGAGAGCTATTTTCAGAAAGCGATCTCCCTGAACTATGGACAAATAGGCAGATGAGCAAATTTGATAGACTAATTGCATAGATTTCAAAGCAAGCTGAGCAGGTGACGAAGGATGAATTGAGAGACCATGTATCAGAGCGAACTCTGTTTACGAAGAGAGAAATTGGAAGATGATGCATGCATTGACAAGAAGACGACCTTAGGACAAGCAGTCTGAGACTAGAGTCTTAGAACTTCTCAAGGGCCTTATTCTTTGTTTGAGCAATGTCTTCATATTTAACTACAATTACATTCAAACGTTGCGTAACAAGACAAAGCTTTTCCAGATAACCGTTGTCACGTTTCCCTTGCCCTATTGGTTCTCTTTGTTCGAATTATTTTTTTTACTTTCAACCTTGAAAGGATGCTGAAAGGACGAATTCCCTTTTTCCCTTCTTGAAACCAGCTCCATTCATAGCATCGAGGCACGTATAAATGCACGTCTGATACCCACACTTTTTTCCAAAAGTCGTCGTTTGCTTCAATTATCCAGTGAGATTCTTTGATCCCGATAACCAGGCCAATCTATACCTAGGCAAGGTCCCTTACTTCTCATTTCACCATGAGTAACAAGGTGAGACTCCGAAACAGCATCTATATGACTGCCGCGTTGATAAAACGGCTACTCGATAACTCACACCTCGATCCTAATCGTATTGCCTCCAACATGAAGGGCTTATCCCGATCGGACTGTCTCCAACTGGTGCTGGACACCATCGACCGTATCTTCCCTTCGACGACAAGATCTGGCCGACTCTTTGTCCGCTGCTTTCATATATCGCCAAGGTTATCGTATGCCGACATGGCGCTGCTGGGTAACTTCATGATCCGTCGCGAGAGTATATGTATTGTTAATGGCCGCGCCGAGTTCTACCCTGCACCCCTCGAGGTGCAACCGAGAAGTGCTCACCCTCTGAATAATCTCATTCTGAGTTTGGGGGGTGCACGTTATAGGAACACGCCCACTGCTCGAGTCACGGTCGCTTGTAAGAGATTGGACGAGCGTATGCAGCAGGATAATGATGGCGAGTGTAGAGTTTGTCAAGAGCCAGTTGCCTTAGGTACCAGAGTCTCAGTACTCCCCTGTGGACATTGGTATTGTAAGGACTGCATCGGTCCATGGCTTGAGACTAACACCACCTGCCCGACATGCCGCCGAGATACCCGCCTTCCAATCCAGCGTTAGCATTAAATTCAGTTACATTTTCTTTTGTCTCCTGGTAATATCACTCTGTAGAGAAATTCCTGCCCTGAAGCTTCGTAGATCATATTGAATATTCTACAATGTTCACCTAAGGATTAATCCGTCCATCCCATCTATGCTAGATGTGGAGAACAGCAAGAGTAAAAGGGGTCGGCGAACTACGATATAAGTCGGGGTCTGTAGCGTAACATTATACGGACTAGGGCGGTTTCGGGTACGGACCGATAAACAATGTGGTCAAGGGGAAATTTGTCTCCGAAATCGACTGTACAATAAGGGTATGAATTCGAATCTACCCCGATACCTCGCAGCATGCTGGCTCGACTCTGGGATATCACCGAGTATTGTACTCGGTTACCCATTCGGGAGCCCGCTCGGCCCATAAAATGCAGTCGACATGACTCATCTGCTCTGCCAATGATGATCGTGTGCCCTTCACCGTTCTTTGAGTCTTTGGCGTCCCGAAAGTAGTATAAGCTCCGACTCACGGACCGCCGAGTGGCTGGATCACCTCGTTGGTTGCTAAGAGTGTACGCAAGTATTATCAAGCATACGAGCCAAGAGCGATACGAAGAGGCGAGGGAGTCATTTGACTCACACTAAATTAGCTGGGAAAGAACGGGGCGATTCCCCGCTTGAATGTCACCTTGGTTTGAGACTAGTGCAGTTTCTGGACTGAAATCGCGATAAGAGGAGGCTTATGCTGCACTATCTCCGCTTCACTTTCTTCTTTCCTTTTTTCATTCCCAACGGTGCTATGAGAAATGTCTCATACCGCCCAGCTCGCATCTTTAGCTACGGGCTCGGTCGCCTTGCTTTTGGCGACCGTGGACAGTGTACCTGCGATCAAAAGTATCGCCGATCGAATCTCGCGCAGAGCACAGCTGGATGAATCGACATTGGCCAGGACAGTCTACCGTGATGATGACGGCGAGGCCAGCGAGCAATCGCTCCGAGCTTTCTCGGACAAGTGGCCGCGAGTCGCCATTGCGCTTTTCTCAGTCAGCGGATTGTCTGTGACTCTGGCATTGGCTGTCTTGACGACATTAAAGGACAACGCTGGAAACGCCATTCTGGACTGCTTGCACTTCGGGGTTTGGGTAAGTAAGGCAGAACAGGGATTGTGCCTCCCAGACAAGGAACTATGATTGACGAAATTTCTTAAATAGGTCTTGCTCTCTATTCAAGCAATCCCTTTTTTTACTGAGCCACGGCCCACCAAACGTTTTACTTTGGGTCAATTCTCATTCGGAGGTAGCTTGATCGCAATCGCCCTTACGGGAGTCCAGATCCGTCTGGCCTGGTTCTCGCAAACCCACCTTCACGACCAGGTCTGGATTGGTCTTGTGGCTACTCAATTCTCTAGCGCTCTTCTTCGTGCTTTGTTCAGTGTTCTTCTACCTCGTCGTCCAGATGTCTTCCATGAAGGAAGACCCGTCGATCAAGAACACACGGTTTCGGCCTTCGGCCGCTATACGTTTGTTTGGGCTAATAGCCTTCTTGATTATGCCGTAAAGAACCGAAAATTGCAACTCACTGACCTTCCAGTCCTCCGGTCCGGAAGGCGTGCAGACAAACTTCGCGCAAAGTTTGAAGAAGTCCTCGGTTCACGCAAAATCTGGAAAGCTCTTATTCTTACTCACTGGCGTTCGCTGCTGCTCCAGCTCATTCTGACAGTTATCATCGGAATCCTGAGTTTCGGTCCACAGATGGCACTCTTCAACATCCTCCGTGTTTTGGAAGCCCGTGGAAGTGAGACCTGGAAACCCTGGCAAGCATGGATCTGGGTCCTTGCCCTGGGCGGCTTGATGCTACTACATTCGACAATTGAAGCCTGGCTGTTCTGGGCAGTTTGCTCCAAGCTTGGTGTCCCCATTTATGCAGAACTCACTGCTGTTGTCTTTGCCAAATCCATGCGCCGTAAAGATGTCAAGCACACAAAAAAGGCGAAAAATGAAAATGATGCGAAGACCTCTGCAAAGGCTTTGCTAGACCAACAGGATGAGGAAGATGAGGATGACGAAGAATCCGTGAAAAAGAGCCGACAGAGTATCATCAACCTGGCTGCCGTGGATGCGCGACGCATCACAGACTTTACCTCTTACGCATATCTTATTCCGTCGGCAAGCCTGAAAGTTATCCTTGGATGTGGCTTCCTGGTCAAGATTCTGGGATGGCAAAGTGCTATCGCTGGACTTGGCGTCTCCGTGCTAGTGACTCCTCTAAACATCTATGCTGCCAAGCGATACACTGGGGCCCAAGACAAACTCATGAAGCTTCGCGATGCGAAAATGGCCATCGTCACAGAGGTACTTCAGGGTATCCGCCAAATCAAATTCTCGGCTCTGGAGGAGCAATGGCAAAACAAAATTGGAAAGGCACGAGATACTGAGCTTGCAGCGTTGTGGATATCGTTCATTTACGATGTCGCGCTCATGGCAATCTGGATCCTCGGGCCCCTAGGCCTTTCTGCGGTTTCATTGACGGTCTACGCTTTGATGCATGGTGGGATCTCAGCATCTGTCGCATTTACAGCAATGTCAGTCTTTGGTGCCTTGGAAATGTCTCTTGCCGTTTTGCCCGAGATTATATCGAACGGCCTAGAGGCAAAGGTCAGCGCGGATCGGATCGACGCTTACATGGCATCTGCGGAGAAGATCGTCAACACTGTGTTCTCAGATAATATCGAATTCGAAAACGCGACAGTTACGTGGCCAGCCGAACATGAGCCGGGTACAGAAAACGACGAAGATCGATTTGCTCTACGTGAGATGAACTTGAAATTTCCCCAGAAGGGACTGAGTGTTGTGTCTGGTCGAACGGGATCCGGAAAGAGTCTGCTTCTCGCCTCTATCTTGGGCGAATGCGATGTTTTACATGGCACTCTTAAAGTCCCCGTCCCACCGCCTATCAAGGACCGCTTCGACTACCTGGCGACAGAGGCAAACTGGATTATCGACTCTGCCTTTGCGTATGTCGCGCAGATCCCGTGGATTGAAAATGCGACTATCAAAGACAACATTCTATTCGGCCTGCCTTATAACGAGACGCGCTATAAAAAGGTTCTGTTTGCGTGTGCATTGATAAAAGACCTGGAGATGCTGCCAGATGGTGAACTAACGGACATTGGCGCCAATGGGGTCAACCTAAGTGGTGGCCAAAGATGGAGAGTTTCATTCGCCCGAGCATTATATTCGAGAGCTGGTATTCTCATCCTAGACGACATCTTCAGTGCCCTGGATGCCCACACTGGCCGTCATGTCTACGAGCATGCTTTGACTGGAGAGCTTGGACAGGGACGTACTCGGGTTCTGGTCACGCACCACGTTGCTCTATGCCTTCCTCGAACTGACTATTCCGTCCTGCTGGAGAATGGATGCGTCAGGTACGCAGGTACCATTGACGAGCTTCGAAAGAATAACCACCTGGAGGATATTCTCCGAGAGGAAAATGCCAGCGAGGAACAGGACCGCAAGGCCGAAGAAGCAGATGATCTTCTAGATCCCAAGGAAAGCAATCTTCAAAGGGTCATCTCAAATACGTCGCATCGACGAATGAGCACGGCTCAAAATGATACGACCGTTAAGCCTGCAGTCCCCAAGAAGTTTGTCGAGGACGAGAGACGAGAAGTGGGATCCATATCACTCTCGGTTTATAAATCATATCTGTCAATGGGAGGCGGTATATCCCTTTGGCTAATGACAATTATGATTTACCTCTGCTATTGCTCTTTGATGGTCGGACGGGTACGTGTCACATTCCCCTGTCTTCAGATCTTGATGTTCTAACGACTTTCCAATAGGCTTGGTGGGTGAATATTTGGACGAGCTCATCCTCCAGCACCCAGGCACATCCGGCGCTCCTCCAAACCTTATTCACACAGACAGTGAAGCGATCTATCTCCGCCCCCCAAGACGAAAATCTCAAAATGTACCTGGGAGTCTACATTGGTATATCTGTTCTCGCTTGCATAATCGGAACAGCACGGTTTTATTTCATTCTCTCGGCAAGCGTGCGCGCATCTAGAAACCTCTTTAACCGCTTGACATATGCCGTGCTTCGTGCTCCACTGCGATGGTTGGATACTGTTCCCCTTGGTCGAATCCTCAATCGGTTCACGGCAGATTTCCACATGATTGACTCGCGCATTGGATACGAGCTTGGATTCCTTGTTTCTCAGGTTCTCGATGTTTGCGGTATCATGGTGGCGGGCATCATTGTTTCGCCGCTAGTGATTATCTTTGCATCTATCCTACTCATAATTTGCCTGAGATTATCTTTGACCTACCTGGCGGGTGCACGTGAAATCAAACGACTGGAGAGCACAGCCAAAAGTCCTATCTTTGAGCAGTTCGGCTCTAGTTTGGCTGGTTTGATTACGATCCGAGCCTTTACCAAGAGCGAGGCGTTTATCGATACCATGTACGGCAAGATCAATGCCCACGCTCAGGCCTGGTGGAGTATGTGGCTGTTTAACCGTTGGTTAGGAATCCGTATGAACCTTGTTGGTGCGATCTTTTCGACACTCATCGCCTCGCTCGTGGTCTTCATGCCGGGTATCTCAGCTTCACTGGCCGGATTCGCTCTCAGCTTTGCCCTGCAATGTAACAACGCCATTGCATTTGCTCTGCGTCAGTACGCCAACATCGAGCTAAATATGAATGCCACAGAGCGTGTCATTGAGTATTCCAAGATCGAGCTGGAGAACCAGGGCGGTGTCGATGCGCCTGCTGCTTGGCCAACGGAGGGCCGCCTGGAAGTCAGTGATCTGGTCGTGGGTTACGCACCAGACCTTCCTCCAGTGCTGAAGGGCCTCAGCTTCACTGTCGAGCATAACCAGCGAGTCGGTGTGGTGGGACGAACAGGCGCAGGCAAGTCATCTTTGACTCTTGCGCTTTTCCGCTTCCTTGAAGCTCGTGAAGGTCAAATCCTGGTCGACGGCTTAGACGTGTCCAGGATCAAACTGCACGACTTGCGTAGTCGACTGGCGATTATTCCACAAGATCCCGTCCTATTCTCGGGCACCGTGCGATCTAACATGGATCCATTCGACGAGTACACCGATAGTGAGCTGAACGATGCACTTGCACGTGTGCATTTGATCGCCGCTGAGGATGACGAGGCAACTTTGACTTCACAAACCGCAACACCGCGACAGGGTAACGGCACAGCAACACCCGACACGGCCACGATGCAGCAAGCCAACACCAACGTCTTCTCATCCCTGGCTGCGCCCATCTCGGAGGGTGGTCACAACCTCTCCCAAGGCCAACGCCAACTTCTCTGCCTTGCCCGTGCCATTGTTGCCCGGCCCAAGATCATGGTTCTGGATGAGGCGACCTCTGCCGTAGACATGGAGACTGACGCACTAATCCAGCAGTCCATTCGCGCCGAGTTTGGCCGTAATGCGACCACATTGCTCGTTATTGCCCATCGTCTTAGCACTATTGCTGACTTTGACCGCATCTTGGTTATGGATGCCGGCAAGGCGGTTGAGTTTGGAGAACCCAAGGATCTGATGGGTATCAAGGACGGTGTGTTCAAGAACTTGGTCGATAACAGCGGCGAAAAGGCCGTGCTGGAGAAAATGATTTTCGGTGAGTATTAAAAGTTGTGCTACAGTTTTTCCTTTTTTTGTCGCTTGAATTATGCCGGTTGTATATTTTAGATTGTGAATAGTATAAAATATCCATTTATATGATCGAAACACTACCACGACTGAGAACAGGAGCTAGTCTTTTTCCGACTCGGATTCGGGAGCAGACGTCCCAGACACCCGGTTCCTCTTCACTCCCATGGTCGTCCCGTTTTGGGGCGGTTTTCTTTGAGCAAAAGCTTCTGCCTGGATCACTCCGCGAGACCCCAAATGATCAAGGCAGGAATGTTCGTTCAGAGAACGAACGCGGCGAAAACAGATCATGAGAGCGAAGAGGAATCAGGTGGTTCCGCCACGTCTGCTTCTGAATCCGATTCGGAAAAAGAGTAGCTCCTGTTCTCAGTCTCGAACAGGAGCGAAAAGAGGTGAAGAAGTTCCTGGAAGAGGAAAAAAGTTCATTGCCAAAATTCGATTGATTCTAGCCTAGGCTAATGCCAGTGTGGTAAATCTGGGATAGGAAGTGGAGAGGTCATGTCATGAAGGTGGCACGAGGTCAACAGAAACTGAGAACCGGTTACAACCCATCCAAGACCCAACTCCTCTTCCCATTATTCAACCACGGCCGAGCCAGTGGTAAACACCTTCAAGTTTCATAAGGGTCAGAGATGCCTTGATCGCGTCCGTGAAGTTAACAAGGTGGTGTGCCGAACGCTGTTATCACCCTCCCTCCGTCCCGAGTCGAGCAGCCCTTGAGCTCCCCG
Source organism: Penicillium decumbens (assembly GCA_027569385.1). Taxonomy (NCBI): domain Eukaryota; kingdom Fungi; phylum Ascomycota; class Eurotiomycetes; order Eurotiales; family Aspergillaceae; genus Penicillium; species Penicillium decumbens. Next base: position 178,585 of record JAPDEZ010000020.1, read on the forward strand.
AAGAGAGAGAGCCACTCGCCTCAGAGAGGAGAGATAGATATCATATAGTACACGCTAGGCTTTCATCATCTGTGAACTAGTCAGTAAATGGCACTTAAAGTATTGGAAAGAATCCCGGAGAGGTGTGGTGGTACTCACAAGTAAAAACTTGGAAGGATGAAGAAGAAAGGAAAAAATGTGGTTGACCGCACGCTAGATAAACCAAGGCGCTAGTCCGCTTCAGGCAGGCGGAGATCTGAGTTTCTGCCGCCCTTTTTGAGATCGCGGCGTCGAATGATCTTCTTCGTGGACAGCGACGAAATATGCTGGGTTCGGGTGTTCGGTTGCCATTGAGGCTTCGCTCGAGTTATTCTCTTGCAAATCCTCTACGTCGTCGCTTGCTAACACCATGGCCGCGGCAAAGTCTTCCCTCGAGGAGCTTCCACCGCCCGAGTTATCTCCGCGAGCACCATGCTCCGACTGAGCTTCCGAGCTTCCTGGAAGCATACAAACAGGCAGGTGTGTGTCCAATTTGTTACCTCTGTATCTGGATGATCAATTTGGGGGATCTGTAACTGATACAGTTCCTTCTCTGCAGTGGAATTTCCTCCAGCTACCCATGACTTCGAAACCTTCCTCTCTCAGGCCGAGCCCAACATGCAAGTCGTCCTACACGGCTACCTGGGCCAGCGGGCCGATCTTTCTAAGAAGCTGTCTTTCGTACGCCTAACAGACCCGACTATGAAACATAGCGTCCAAGTGGTCGCCTTCGGCAAAAATGACGCCTCGGAGAAGCTCAAGGCCCTCAACACCCACAGTCCCGTCGCTGTGCGCGGCGTGGTTCAAAAGAAGAAGGCCAAGGCCTCTGACACAACAGACAAGTCTGCGGAAGATACTTGGGAGCTTGCATTGGAGGACATTTATCCATTGAATGACTTCCCGAAGGATATAATCATGACACCAGAGACCGTGTTTGCACCGGAGCATCGGTACCTTCAACTCCGCTCGGATGCAGAGCTTCGTGAAGCTTTGCGATTCCGGGCTGATGTGCGCAACGTATGCAAAAAAGAGTTGGAGATTTGTCAACCGCCATTTGTAGAGATTGAGACGCCGCTTCTGTTCAAGTCCACACCAGAAGGCGCGCGAGAATTCTTGGTGCCAACCCGCCGAAAAGGATTGGCTTATGCCTTGCCTCAGAGTCCGCAGCAGTACAAACAGATTCTCATGGCTAGTGGTGTGCCGAGGTACTATCAATTTGCCCGTTGCTTCCGCGATGAGGATCTTCGAGCGGATCGGCAACCGGAATTTACCCAGCTGGATCTGGAGATGTCCTTTGCGACAGGTGATGATGTGATGCGCACTATTGAAGGTGTTATTCGAAGGCTGTGGTCTACCTTGATGAAAGATCCGGCGCCAGAGGGACCCTTCCGCAGAGTCTCATACCAGGACGTCATGGCCAAGTACGGATCCGACAAGCCAGACACCAGATACGGCATGGAACTTATGCGTCTTGACCACTTGCTTCCCGTCGACCTAGTCATGAAGATTTCGCCACTGCAAGATCCCATTGTCGAGGCTTTCAAGCTCGAAAGCCAGGACAACGACCCTGCCGAAACACTCAAGTTTATCACTCAGTTCCTCGAGTCTCCGGCAGGTGCTCCATTTAACAATAACCCCGATGGAGGCCCGGGCGTCTTTGTCTATAATGGCAAGCAACCGCTTTGCGGTCTCCAGCCCTTTGGCTTCGAAGCTGCTGAACAGGTTGAAGGACTACTCGATCCGGATCACGGCGATCTGATCATCATCCAAGCCCGGCCCCGTACCCCCTTCTCCGGCGGCTCAACACCAGTTGGTGACCTGCGCCGTGCCCTCCACGCTTCCGCAGTTTCAGCAGGGTTCACGCCCGCCCCTACAGGCTTTGACTTCATGTGGGTCGTTGACTTCCCACTATTCTCCCCTTCTTCCGATTCCGAGCCAGGCCAAGGTGGTGCTGCTGGCTTTTCATCAACACATCACCCCTTCACAGCCCCCAAGACCGCCGCCGACGTGGACATGCTACTCAAAGACCCCACACAAGTCGTCGCAGACCACTACGACCTCGTCGTAAACGGTGTCGAGCTCGGCGGCGGTAGTCGGCGTATTCACGATGCTGCCGTGCAAGAGTTCATCCTCCGTGACATCCTACAGATGAGGCCCGAGCGCCTGGTCGACTTCAAGCACCTCCTTGATGCTCTGCGCGCTGGCTGTCCGCCACACGCTGGCTTGGCGTTGGGTTTTGATCGTCTTGTCGCTGTAATGTTAGGAAAGGAATCTGTTCGCGATGTTATCGCTTTCCCGAAGACTGGAAAGGGAGGTGACGATGCTATGGTTCGCGCGCCGAGTCCTATGACTGAGGAGGCGTTGCAGACATATCATTTACAGCTCCGGAAGTAAGCAGGAGTGCTCATGTAGGTTTGCACCAGTTGGGCTAGTTCTTTTATGACTGCCTTGTACCATACATGTACTATAGATCTAGATACCCGGTCACCATCTCCCGTCAATACATATTGGTATCGTGTACCGTTCGGCTTCACATGCCACTGCTTGAGATCTTTTGGCTTTATCTAGCGAGGGCCTCCAGGGCCATGGATGTTACGCAAGATAGTGTATCTTACATGAAACAGGCATACCGGGGATCAGCCGTCTACCCCTCATTGTCTCATTAGGCCCTTAGGCCCTTAGGTACCTCACGCCATTCCATTCTGTTTTCCCATCAAGCCTTCGAGTATTATAACCCATTGGGATAGATGGGAATTCCAAGGAATCCCTCCATCCCCGCAAATTATACACGTGAGACCAACATGTCTTCCAACCAGTCACTCTTCCCAGTGGGAAAGTCAATGACATCGTACTGGATGAAAGATCCTCATCCTCTGGCATCTTATCGCACTTCCGATAAAGTCCCAGAACGATGCGACATAGCTATCATTGGCACCGGAATGTCAGGTGTGGCGACAGCCTACCACATACTATCAGATCCAAACCTTGGACCAGAAAAGCCTAGTGTGGTTCTCCTTGAGGCGCGTCAGGCTTGTTCCGGAGCCACTGGACGTAATGGTGGGTTTGAAGATATCTATAATGCCCTCTACACCAAACGTTAATTCCTTCAAAGGCGGCCATGCAAAATTATCAACACCCTTCGCTCGGCAGCTGGCGGAAACACATGGACCCGAAGCTGCGGCACAAATGATTCGTCACCAGCTGGATCAACTAGCTGCCCTCGAAGAGGTTGTTGAGAAGGAGAGCATTGACTGTGAACTACTTGTGACTCGTTCCTTCGATATCTTCTTTGATGACAGGCATGCGCAACAAATGTACGAATTCCTTTCTAGTGAGCAAGAAAAGGAAATGTTATGGACGAAGGAGGTACAATGGATTGAGAAAGGCGAGTCAGATAAGGTAAGTCTTTTCTAATACATTAAACGACGTTCAACTTAACTGCAGGTGTCACTGAGACGTTGCCTTAGGTCACCGGTGTCAAGAATACCAAAGGCGCCCTAAACGTCCCTGCCGTCTCGCTATGGCCATATAAACTCGTCACTGCCTTATTATCAAAAGTCCTAGACCTCGGTGGCCAACTCTATACAGAGACCTGTGTCACTAAAGCAAAAGAACATAATGGCCAAACCACTCTGAAAACCCCCAGAGGAAGCTTAATAGCAAAGCAGACAATCTTCGCCACAAACGCATATACAGCAGCCCTTCTCCCTCAATACGAGTCCATCATCACGCCCTTCAAAGGACAAAACTCACATCTCTCCCTAGCACCATCTTCCACTCCGCCGCCTCTTGCCACCACATATAACCTTCATTTTGACACGAAGTATGCAGACTATTTAATCCCGCGACCAGACGGAACAATCATTCTCGGTGGCGCAAAATGGACATACGAACACGATCACAAGATATGGTGGAATAATGTCGACGACACAACTTTGATCAACAATGCAGCTACCGAGCACTTTGATTCAGTGATGGCTGAACATTTTTATGGCTGGGAGAATGCCAAAGCGTGTAACGATAGGGTGTGGACTGGAAGTGAGTGCTAAACCTACACAGACTGCTACCTTATACTGATATGCCATATAGTCATGGGATCTACGCCGGACGCATTGCCTCATGCGGGCAAGGTACCTGGTTCTAATAATCAGTGGATATTGGCGGGTTTTAATGGCATTGGAATGTTTCAGATCTTTACGATGGCCCAAGCGGTCGCGAAGATGGTTATAAGAGGGCTTGAGTATGAAGATACGGGTCTGCCGGGACTATTTAAAGCGACGGATGCTCGGTTGGCTGTTCGGCGTCAGATAGCTTAGCAATATCAATTTTGCTTTTCACTTTCCTGTTGTTCTCTTTGGTTGTCTAATAAAAGCTGCGTAGAATAGATGTCACTAGATTAGCTCAAAGCAAATCTATAGAAGGATAGCACACACTGGATTACTCAGTCATCATCTGAACAGTCACACATGTGGCATCTACCAACAGTTTCAAAAACATATTCATGACAGTCTGGGTGGAACCAATGTCCACAAAGACGTTCCACGACCACCGTGCCAAGCGATACTGGCTCCCAGCAGAGTTGGCAGCACGCATGACCATGCAGACCCGTCATCATCAAATCAAGCTCCTTATACCTCGCGGACTCACGGTACCTTGCCAATAAACTAATAATAGCTCGAAGATCTCGGGAATATTGAACGTATTGGTTGTAGTCGATCGCTTCAAAAATGGCGTTGAGAAGTACACGGCGCGAGTACTCGACGTTGTCATTGGCGATTTCGATAAGCTCAGTATCTTCGTGGCTATTTGAAATATCTATAATCTCCATGAATAGTTGAACAGAAATGTTGTACGCTTCCAGCTCTCGGTAGGCTTGTTCAATCAGGAAGTCGCCCGTCTCTCGGGCAGTCTCGGAGTAAGTGGCCATTTCTGACGGATTCGGCTAGTCGCTGTGGGTTTCAAAATTGTTTTACTTAGGGTGCATTATTAGCCTTGAGCCTGGTCAACAATAGCTGTGGTAGGTAAACCTTTAAAAATGTAGATGTGCTCAATTTTAGGTGCAGGTGATGATTCTGACTCTCTAGATGGGAATGGATAGAAGACATTTAAGCATTTTGCATGCAGTGGCTGGTCATTATAAAAAGCACCAAACAATCCTATAGACACAAGGCAGCAATTCCTTGTCTTCTTTAACCGCACCTCGGGGCATCAATAAAGGAAAGCGGACACAACAATGGCCTTGCGTTTCTGATCTCACAGCTCGCAACACACAATAGGATTTACAAAGCCCTAGGCTAACAGAAGTAAGACACACATCTTTCTTTGTTGTTGTTGGATTTCTCTACATCCTTGATATTGTTCCTAAGGTATTGCTCTGTCCCCAAATGCCACTTAGGGAGGGCGTATGAAAGGTGGGTAGATTAATATTACATGTCAATTTACGTTACCTAGTCTAACAAAGCAGGCCAGTGATATAAACAGCTCATGATCATACTACCAGGTTGTGTTAGGGTAAGCAACGAACTATCAAGTACGTCGCAAAGCATCAGATTATCGTCGGATATAACCGAGACTAGCTGTCACAAGATTAGTTAGGACCAGAGAACGTATGGTGTGCCATTGTAGCAATAAGACAAAGTAACTAAGTTAGGGAAGGAAAGAGAGAGGAAAGAGATAACCAGAACTAGAATGATGTATGCAGCCTTAGATGGATATCTGCCTTAGGGTCCAGGCATAATTTGATGCCTTAGGTGCATCGTTCACGTACTATGTAGTCGTTGGCCACATCAGCGGTAGTATTGCAATATTGGCACCTTCAGAGCAGCATGTAGCCTTTTCTGATAATACCCACCTACAACTCAACACCCCCCTTTAACACATCCACCACTTTCTCCTGAAAGTCCATAGCTAAAGTCGGCCCCTCCGTCCCCCTAAAATCTCCCTTCAAACAAGCAAGAACAGCCCTAGTATAGCCTATCCCCATCTCCTTTGGCAGCCCCTGAGCCGCCAACATCATTAAATCCCCAGCGGCCTTCTTCGGTCTTGGCAGCCGTCCACTATCCTTCGCGTCTCGGATTTTCACTTCCATCAACCGCGACAGCGTAACCCAAAGCCCGATTTCAAGAAGTACCACGCCCAGTGCATAATTATCATGTAGACGGCTGAACTGCTGCGTCGGACGGCCTTGCCGACTCGGATGACGGTAGAGATTAGGCTCGACCTCAAAGTCGGACCGCATGTCTGTGCCTTGTTGAACGGAGCGTGCGTAGCCCCAATCGCTTAGATACGAGATGATCTTATTTCCGGTGCTGGAAAAAGAAAGCCGATGCTCGTAGAGACCTGATGTGCTCACTCCGCTGGAGGTCTCGAGGAAGAGAAGGATACCTCTGCTCCAGATGTTCTTGTGCACCCAGGATGAGGCGTGGACGTTGGAGAGCGTCAGGGCGAGAGTGTAAGCCATGCTGAAGCGGTCGTTGAGGGATGGCTTTTTAAGTGGTCGTTTATTTGCACTGTCTACCGCATTGATGAAGGTGTGCAAAGTCGTTATGGATGGCCCGGTTGCTGATTCGGACGGAGGAAGTTTGTAAAGGAAGACGCTACGTTCTTCGGTGGGTTGGTCAATGAAGCCTAAGCATTCCAGCGCGTAGATCTTAGGCTGATCAAGGGTATCGGATGATGCGCTGGAAAAGGTGGTGCTTTGAAGAAGCCAGGCCAGGTTGCGAATGGGTTCTTTGAGCTCGTTTACCTCGTCTGGTTCCAGGTCATCGCGTTTGAGCATGCTCTCGTACTCGTGGTACTCGAAAATAACTTGTGTTTCTCCTGACTCTGAACACCATTTCCCCAGTTGGAATCCCCCATTTGACTTTCCTTTTCCAGTGATGGTACCAGTCAAACTGCGATAGCTCGCCGGTGCTTTGGTCTCGGCCAACATACGCCGCTTCATGACTGGTTCCAGCCCACTGGTTTTCAATCCTTGGTGATCGCTTTCAGCCAGCTTAGCCAGGGTATCTTGAGACATGTGTTGCATGATATTGCTTAGATTTTCGGACCAACTGGTATAGGTCTCCAGGATGCGATTCAGCTTCTTCTTGTCGAAGAGCGACCAGTCATATCCCTTGAGCTTGAGCGATCTTGTCTTACTTTTTGCCCGCTCCAGCAGCGTCTCTTGTGTCTTGAGCTTCTCAGGCTCGATTGTGTACTCCTCATCCACAAGGCCGTACTTGGCTGCCACAAGCTCATACTCAGCCAGCGTCTTCCTCATCTGCACCAACAGCCCTTCTACCGTGTCGGCAATGAAAGGATCTACCTTCCCAGGGATCATCAATCCATGTTCCGGGTGGAAGAAGGTGCGTCTGAAAAAGAGGAGAGTGGATAGCTGGACATTGAGCTTGAGTCGGATCTCGGCCCGATCGTCGTCAAAGGCCTTGATGTCGGAGATGACGCCCTGGATGAAGACGGTGACCTGATAGATTTGAGTGATGGCAGTCACTGCCGTGCCATATATGTCCATTTTGCCTTTGAATGCCAATTTATGAAGAGAATAAGTGGCAGGAAGTTGAAACTGATCAGGGTCAGAAGTCACTAGTCAGCACTAGGCAAGTGGGATGAAACTGTTAATTGGAAAATTACCCCGCCTGACATACTCGATTATCATTTATTTCGTATTTTCAGAAGGAAGTGCAGGATATCGACTTTCTAGGCATCCGAATTGATGACAAAAATGACAGACTCTTACGATGATATACTCAACTCCCTCGACGACAACTACTACTCTATTGAGAGAGATGAACTCTCTCCCTCTCTACAGACCTGGTCCAACTCTACGGATATTGAAGAATTCGATATCAACAACCTCAATCTCTCCAACTCATACTCATCATGGACCGACCCCTTAGAGTCAGCAATAACAGCCACCCGCAACGGCTCAGCCTCAGTCCTCAGTACCCTCTCTCAATTTACCACCATACTCTCCCAAACGGGTATTCACGGCCCTCGTATCCTAAAAGCAGTCAATCTCTCCTCCCGAGCCACCAAAATCGGCTCTGGTGCCCAGTTCACCGTCTTCAAGGACCCTATTTTCGAAGGAGAGGTCATCAAACGCGTTAATGTCCCACTCTCTAGCGGGGCCGAGCAACGCTTTGTAGCGAGCACGGACTATCGCCTCCAGCTAAAGACTTTAGAACTGGAGATTTTATCGCTCTGTAACCCGGTTATAAGAGCGCATCCAAATATCACCAGTCTCCTGGCGTGGGGGTTTGATTTTCCCTTTGCGGATCTGGCTGTGCCCGTGTTGTTTATGGAGGCGGCGATCATGCCTTTGGGGGATTTTTTGGCCACCCAAGAGAGAGAGGTGGGGGTTAGGTATCAGCTTGCGCTAGGTATTGCGAATGGCTTGGAGGCGCTGCATAACCTCAACATTGTGCATGGTGATGTCAAGCCGGACAATGTGCTTGTGTTTGCTGGCCCGAGTGAGAATGTGCCTTTTCAGGCCAAGTTGAGTGATTTTGGGGTTTGTGTTGATTTGGAGGCTCCCGAAGGGAGATTCACGTTGAGTGATTATCGTGGTACGCCTGCTTGGTTGGCACCCGAGGTGGTTGCTGGGAGTTTGTCGACATTTGGAAGCTTCTCGCCAGACCTGATGTTTAAGTTTGATGCCTACAGCTTCGGATTGGTCCTGTTGTCTATATTCACAGAATGTGGTCAGTCGCCGACTCTTGATAGGAATCCTGACAAGGTTCCAGAGCAGATTTCCAAGTTGCTCAACGGCCAGAAAGATATACCCTCGGATATACGCATGCAGCTGCGCAAGACGGCTCTAAACCTATTGTCCGAGGATCCGAGGAGCAGGCCACTACCGAGTGCAAGTTTGCTCAAAACAGATACGGCAGCATACGCATCTTGGTATGTTCATCATTCTTTCACTTGATTCATCAATAACTGAACATCGACTCCAGGTTCACCTCAATCCAAACCAACTCCACGAATACTCACGTGGGCATCATTGACCCAATTTACAACAAGGGCCCGCTCTTCTGGTACCGACTCGACGCGAGCATTCTTACAGAACTTGAACAGCAATATGTGCTCAGCAAGGAAGGTAATGCTCCTCAATTTGGCGGAGATGTGCTGTTTGGAATAGCACAAACCATTACGGGCGAGAAACCGACGTACCTTGATCGTATGCTGAAGTATTTGACTGATGCGGCGAAGGCGGGATTCTCGCCTGCTAGGGCCGTGTATGCGCAGGTTATGGAGGCACATGGTGAAACGCCGGAATTCGACGAGGAGGTACTGGATGAATGGATGCTGCAGGCCGTTTCCGAAGGATTTTTCTTTGCAAAACCTGGTCGTCTCCTAAAAAAGGTGGAAGACGCGAAGAGTCAGTTCAGGGATCATGGCGGATTCTGCTCGGATCCGTTTTTGGCGAAGAGCCAAGTTAAAGCAGCAATCAAAAGTGGAAAGGCCCTAGAGTGGAAGATGAGAAACGGGAACGTTGTCGACCGCAAAGGGAATACGATATTGCATGCTGCTGCTGCCTTCGGCGCTGTGGATATGGTGAAGGAACTGCTGGGTAATTCCCAGGCAAAGAATGTGGACGTCGAGAATGAAAATGCCGAAACGCCGCTTTACAAGGCATTCCAGGCGGGACATACAGAAGTTATTGAGGTTCTGCTTGACTACGGTGCAAATGCATCATGCAGAAATCGACAGAACCTTACTCCTGTACATTGGCTGTTCATGATTCTTGACAGTTCGATCCACCAAATTGCAAAACGCATGATTGAAAGAGGAGCCGATGTTAATGCAGTTATGGAGCCCAGGATTAAGGAAAACAGCGGTGGATTCCCGGAGAAGATTCAGATACTCCATTAGTTAGCAGGCTCTTCCTCGCTGATCAAACATCAAGCTAACGTGTTATCTTAGTCCCTTTGAACTTCCTCATGGAACACCTTTACACTGGGCCTGTTTCTTCAACGACATGACAGCCATTGACGCTCTTATTTCCTTCGGCGCCAATGTCAATTCGACCTACCATGGCTCAGATCCATCAACAACCGCACTTGCCCTAGCCGCGTACTTTGGAGAGCTCACCGTAGTCAACTATCTGATCTCCCACGGTGCCAATGGCACACTACTCGACTCAATGGGACGGAACACTTTGCACGGGCTCACCAAGTACTTTCCCGAGAGACATGGCTATCTGCCTCATCCCTGGCATTTCTGGATACGCCACGGGGATTGGGAGCATCACCTGGCACAGATGACGGATTTAGTGAAGACATTGATCGAAGCTGGGGCCGACGTCAACGCCAAAGACAAGGGATATTCTCCTCTGACGCCCGTTGCAGCAGCCGCCGACCTGGGAGTGTGGGATGCTGGGGCCATATGTGCACTATTGGAGGCGGGAGCTGATCTGAAAGTATCCATCCTGTCGGCAGGAGATACAGTTCTGCACTCGTGGGTCTGCATCGTTGGCCCGCGTCTGAATTACCCCAATTCATACCTTCCGACCCTTAGTAAGATAGCCAATGCCATGCCCAACGTCGACATCCACAACCGGTTCGAAGAGGATACTCCACTTCACTTGTTAACAACGACCTACCACCCGGAGGACGACTTCGAGTCCGCATGCCAGATTCTGCTTGCTCACTCCCCTCCAGCAGACATCAATGCAAGGACTCGTCGTGGCGCTACCCCGCTATCTATTGCACTAGAGACAAATCTCAATCCGGCACGCCGAGGCCGCTTCCTGCTCGACAAAGGCGCCGATCCAATGGCTCTCAACGACCGGGGACGAGACATATTCCATGGAATTGCCAACAACGTCGTTCTCTCTGACCAAGACACGCACGACCTAATCCAGCACTTCCTTCTCCATCTCAATCCAGACATTCAAAAGGCCTATGAAGTGCACCATCTCCCCAATCCCAACAGCATCGAAAGCCTGTCAGCCGCCGCAGACCGCGGAAAACCACTAACATTAAGTCTCCTCCTCTCCCTCGGCCTTGCCAGTTGCATCAACAAACCCGACAAAACCAAATCCCCGCCATGGACGCCCCTCGATCAAGCCCTCCACTCTGCCGAACTCAGCCGTCGCGCACACATACAGGGACTGGCATCTTACAAAGCCGGTGCCGCGCGTACCAGAGCCCTCGAACAGAACCTTGTTTATGATGAGTATCAGGGTCCGCCATCGCGCGCGGCAGAGGCGTATAGGTGCTACCCCCAGGTCATACAGATCCTGTGCAATGCAGGAGCTAAACGGACGTGTGAGTTGGAGGGACATTTGAAGGGTGATTATATTGAGCAGCCGCGGGATTGGGATAAGGATAATATTCATGAGTATGGGTTTACGCCGGAGACGCAACCGAACGTTGAGATGTGGAGCGGGTTGTATGGGTTGGCTAGGTACGGTGGGCGGGGCTGGTTAGGTTTACTGACGGGTGGAAGGAAAGGTAAATAAATGCTGAGGAGTACTGATGTGATACCCTATGGGACTTGATTCTCTTCTTGGATACCTAGACCAATTCCAAGATCCAGTTATAGTTCGAGATACCCAGATTTTAATTCCGGCTGATACGTACTGCATGTAGTATTACCAAAAGGACGCTAAACCCTTTTAGGAGTAGGGTGTCCATATAGGCTTAGAGTACAAGTGAGCCTTACAATTGACAGAATAGGAATAGTTAACTCTAGGCAAGGGTACGGTACCCACAAGCTCTTTAACTTTTCTACTCAGATGATCTCCTGAGTCACCCCCACTACAGAACTCATTCTGGCATCTACCACCTTTCTCTCAACCCGTCAAGCTCACTATCGACACTCGCTTATCCCACCTTTGCGATTATAGAGGACGAGAACCCACGCATCTGGTTCCAGAGCGGTATAAAACCAGGCACCATCATCAGCCTTGATCAGCCAGTCCGCTCGCAGTGGAAGATTGTGGAGAAGCTAAATGAGCATAGTACTCAGCGTAGCCAAGCTGAGCATGATCATTATGGCGGCACCTCTATAGCCTCTACTAAACTTCTTTGTCAGAGCTCCACGGATCGTACAAAGAAAGCCTATATGCGAATTGTCCAGCAAATTCCTATTCTAAACACCGAATCCCTCTCTACGGAGAAAAGATCTAGGCAGGCTACCAGATATACCCCCCCAGAGCTAGATGCCTATCGAAAGCTCACTAATTCTACCAATACTCCAAAGCTCCTTGGGTACAAAGTCACCACCCAGGACGAGTCAGGACTTGTCCCAAACGGGTTCTTGATCTATCTAGTGTGGGAGATAGTACCTGGGCTCCCTCTTGGAGCTAAGCTAGGCCCTGATCCATTCTGGAGACTCGAACGCAGTGAAAGAAACGAAATCCGCTCTTCCTTCCTCGTAGGGGTCCAGTAAGTGAATACGCTATCTCTACCTTTCTAAAACTAACCTTGACGTACACTAGGGCGCTGATGAAGAATAGGTTTCTCAGTGATGTTTCTGCACTTAGCGGTCTGGTTTGGCACAAGGAGTCAAAAACTGTGTAAGTACTCATCCTTCTCCACGTCATGGGCACGGGCTAACTCTCTTTTAAGTTACTTCATCGGGTAATCATGGCGAATTCAAAGGCCCCTGGATTGAACTCGAATGGTTACTGATGTCTCAGCTTGTCATTGCGCCCCCGCATGAATGGAACCTTGATACCTCTCACTGGCGTTGGTGATAGGAACAGATCTAAGGGGCCAAAGTAACTGGATTCGCCCAATGAGAAGCATTCCAAACCCACGATCCCACCTTGGGCGTATTGCTAGTTAATGCTTTGAGTTGGCCCGCAGCAGTTAGCAATAGCAATCTCAGACGTCTTAATATCCCCCGTTGGCTACATCCTGCATTAGAGAAATTGCTAGTTGTACCAGACCATCCCCTTCCGCCCACCCTTTTCTGCTTATTTCTACCCCCATTAGCCCCACTAGCTTAACGTGGAATAGTGCTGGAAACTGGAAACGTTATAATGACAATGTGTTAAACAAGGCCTTGATGCCTTTGCATGTCCTATAGTATAATTGATAGATCCAGTGTCATTTTTATGGCGATGTTAAAGATTATGCCGCCGTGTCTTCTTCCATATATTATTTTTCGCTCTCCATTTCATGAGCTCTACCATTTATCATACATTTCCATGAATGTATGTAACATGTTTCGCTTGGGTGAAAGCGGTATCCCCACGGTGTCATATACTGGTGATATTTCGAGTCTAGATACTTGCCGCATCCTCAATTTTGCAGAATTTGGAAGACATTTTCGACAAGCTGCGTGATCTCAGTGACACCGTGCGCCTTGAGCGCATTCAATATCTCATCGACTGAACTCTGAGGGAGCCCCTCTTTGCTTCCAGAGTAGATATCAATCCCAGCAGGGGTGAAGAGTGTCTTGGCAAAGTATGTCACCATCCACTTATTATCATCATCCACATGGCCAAAACCAAGACACTCCCAGTGCGAGCTCGCGATCTTCAGCAAACCCTTGCCTCGCCAGTCCCAGGCACCTGGAGTGCCATGGGTCGGGGTGTCCACGCCATGAACAGATTGGACCTTTTCAGAGCCGATGGCTTGGTATTTTACCAGATCATCGATCTTGTTCACTCCCGACGAGTTGGCGGGGAGTAACTCGTAGGTGATGTTGACATTGCGCTTGTTTTTCCATAGCGGAAGACTCGAGTGGGTTACGTGCCATGTCCCAATAAGGAAATCATTAGGCGGCGGGACACATTTATTGCCCTTGCTTTTGGTAGAATGGACTTTTGGTAATCCAATATAGACTGATGAAGGCATTGTTTCCATGGAAGTACGATATCGGGATTCAATGAGGGGGTGGATGCAAAGGTGGAATTGCCCTAATTAGATCCCGTGATCCAGGCCGATCTATTTGTCAGCTTTGATATCGTTACTGGCCATTCGCTCTTTGTCAAATCTCTCTTATATTATAAATTGCTCATGGAATTGTAAATTTAGGACAGGGACAGCCGCCATAATAAGAAGTGCAGATGCAGAAATATGGCGAGCCTAGAAACGCATAGCATAATTCAGCCTCCACAGTGAGGGGCAGATTGTCGGCATAGCTGTAAAGTGCACATTCTAAAAATATCACTAATTAAGCTGCATAAGGGAGGGTTGCAGCCGAACAGGGAATAGGAAGTGTAGCTAATTTGGTTCTATTTCGGGCAACAAATATGGCTAATTATGGAACACTGTTCCCTGTCGTGCATTTCCGTCCCGGCGGCAATGCACGTCTTGTATACGATGCACTTCACCTGCAGGGGCTGATGAACAAGCTTTATATCCGGATGCTTCCCGCTCGAGCTCAATGTTTTCTGGACTCAATAGCTTGACCTTCTCATTATTTGTGGTTTTGATATTATTTGCTTGTCCTTGTCCTTGTTTCTTGTCTTTTCTGATCCTTACTTGACCCTTGATACAACTTCACTTTCGCCTGGGACCCTTGTCATGCCATCTTAGCTACGACCAATTCGAGATCACACTCATTGTTTGCGCTGGCTGACTCATGCCCTGCATGCAGCCAGCGGGAGATCCCTGGTGCTAGTTTCCCAGTCTTTATCCTGCCTACCATCTACGTCAACCACAACATAGTGCACTTTATTTGAAGGATCAGTTCCCTTCTACTGCTCCTCGGACTGCTCTGTTATTTTTACCCACAAGCTTGAATATTATATGCTGCCTGGCAGTACACAACCGGGGACCATTGGTCATTGGCCATTATCACAGGCAACATGGCCGGCATTGTCAACAGACCTCTTTCCATCTTCCGCAGACCAGAGTCTCCCACACCTCTACACTCCCGGTGGGGTGACGTCGCCATCTCCGTCCCCACAGATGGTTCATGGAATCAATACGATAATCCTCATCGGGTTCCTCGGAAGCAGGCTTACGGGCCGGGCTTCGTTCCAGACTCCTCTCCTTCGAACCGGAACTTTCGTCAAGTAAACGAGGAGGATCAGGACGAAGATAATAAAAGCACTTCAACAAGCTCAACTATGTCCTCTCGCAGTTCTCTGTCGCTAGGATCACTCCGCCCCGGTCGACTCTCAGTCCGATTAGCATCTCGCCCCAAACACCTGAGAGGGGAAACCCCGACGGAGCGAGATATCCAGGGGCACCAAAAGAAGCCGGATTTCGCATATAAGCCGATTCGGCAGGATTATCCGGCCCAAGTCTCTGAGGCCTCTAGCCAGAGCACTCCGCGGTACCGGTATATTCCCGCCAGTGGACGTTATCTAGAGGATATTCCCAGCTTCCCTCGGAGCCAATCGGCAAGATCCTGTCGCAGTTCTCGAGCTCGACGAGACTCGTTCTCGGAGCCTCAAGCAGATAGAGAGCGCGACTACAACTCGCGAATGCAAGCTCCATCACGGACCAGTTCGCACCAGGAAGATGACCGGTGGAGCCTGGGATCGAGTTCGGGCGATAGCTCTGATGGGGCAGGGTCCCAGCTTAGTTTTGGACTGCCACCAAGGCGGAGAACGTCTCCGTTTGTTGCGATGGATCGGAAGAGGTCATCATCTGTAAAGCCTATGACGTTGGCGATGGTTCCTGATCCTGAAGAACTTTATTAGGGATCACTTTATTACTTTTCTAATCTTCATCAATGTCTGTTACGGAGAAACAAGAAGAATGCAGAATGATGATAAATTGGTGATCAAGCTAAGCCAAGGAGCATCCGTAGGCGCCGCCGTGGAAAAAGCACAGCCATTAGAGAAATCCGTGGAAGCAACTGCGCTATGCTTATTTCTCAAGGGCGTCCTTAAGAGGGCCCTCGTCCGGTCGGGCCAGCTATACATCGGATAGGTGTAACTGTCCTTGAAGTAGACGTATCGTGTCCTGCGCGTTACCCAACATTGACTCCGCATGCCTGCGAATACATCGAATTCTGCATTGCCTGGCTCAGCATAGCCACGTGCCAGAAGCATTCTCGCAGTGACCAGACTTCCCACATCAGTATGGAAAACAACTGGTGAATACTGTAATTTCCACACTCGAGGAGCGCGAGGCGGGGATACAGAATGCCGTGACGGGTTTGAAACGACAGTTGGAAGATGACGAGGGTTCTGAGGATGAAGAGGACGAAGATTGGTTCCAACAGGAATGTGATGGCTCTAACCTCCTTACCGTTTACCAACCCAACCTCAAGACAGAAGCATCGAGTCAAAAGGGAGTATATCAATGTAAGACCAAAGCCATCAACTCCCAATAGAAAAGAACTATACCGCGTACATAGCTTTTGCCACCCGCGGAATCGCCGGATTGGTGCTGGCGGAGAAATAATCTGTCTCAGCGTTTGCACACGATCTTCACTGCGGTACCGTGAGCTGTGAGGCAGAACGTCCCATCCTCTGGGAGCCGATACGTCATCTCACTCTCTAGTTCCGCCACGTCCACTATTAGAGACTCGACAGGTAGCATGGTGGTCTGGTCGACAGTCATTATTTCAATGGAGTAGAAAAGACTCTTTGCTGCTGATTTGAGCGTCGAATTCTCCTCCATCTCGAAGTGGATATGCAGGCGGCCGGCTGAAAAAAATGGAGATGAGGCCATCGGGCTGGTTGAACCGCTGAACGGGTCCCTGGGCGCTTGAACGCAGCTCCTAGTTACTTCAGAATCCGCTGACAGGTACTTCCTCTCCAATAAACTTGCGGTTGAGACCCTAGTTTTCACGATTCTAGGGCTTGAAGAGACACTAGGGACCGATGTCATCCTCTCGTTGTTGACATAGACCGGATCTTGTACAGAGCTCATTGTCGACGCCGAAGCCAACATAGGAAGTAACGTGCTTTCATTCGGGTAGGGGTAAGCAACCACTTGATGTTTGTCTCGAGTTTTGATGGTCTTTCGAGCACAGTTCAGAAGGACTTCATTGAATCGATGCTCCAGCGTCTTAAACGACAAAAGCATTGGCAGCCGCCAACTAGGGTACAATCTCCCATGCGTGCGTGATGTGTGCATCTTGCCATGACTATTGATGAATGCATGGCATAGAAAACAAGCATCCTTGCTGGAACCGATGGCCCGCGGGAACAGCGGAACAGCCTGAATTTCGCAGTAGGCAATCAGCTGGATCTCGGCGTGGATCTTGGCTTTCTTGAGAATTCTGGTCGTTTGCTCCGAGAACTAGTGACTCGGCTCTTTGGTCTTGTCACTCTTTATGAGTCGAGAGATCTAGGAGATATTATACTGTTTGCCATTAATCTTCCCTAAACGATAGAGCACGGCTAAAAAACTCGGCGAGTATGCCGGGTGGTGAGGTCGGTCAAAAGCCTCTTTCGGAAGGGTAGCTACATGGATCTCAATGTTTCGGACAAGAGGAAATTTCTTGGCAATGCGATGAAGCACATAAGCGGCTTCTTTATATCTAGATGCTTTTCGAATAATGTTGAGCAGAGTAGCTACGAAGGCCGACTCCTTGATCATCTTTGTGGGACCGGTAGGAATCAGTTGGAGGAGTTGATGTAAGCCGTGTACATTGTTTAATTGGTACATTTTTTCCACAATGTTAACGAGACGAGACGAGACACGATAGTTGGACCATTTATTAACGGACTGGATCACGCGTTTGGACTTTTCTTTGAATAACGATAAACTTTCTTCTAGGTCGAACTAGCAGAGCTTCTGGGAATTTATTTGTTGAGCGCCTTCTGTTGCCTTTTGCAGAATGTCTTTGATAGACGTCTTAGATCCTTTCCATTTTTTGCCAGTAAGCCGCAATCGACAAGTAATTCGAGAAGAGCATAATTGCACGATTTTCTCTAGAAGTTGCTTCATGATCTCCGTAGAGCTACCTCTTTCTAGCCACAATCGAATCAGCAGCTACCACGAATGGAGGAGGTCAACAAACCATATAGGGACCTTCGAAGTACATTAAAGATGTTCTCAAATCCGGTTTTCAGAGATTGAAGTAAGCCGTTTCCGTCTGTATATGTTCTCTTATTGATCGCTAGGAGAGCCCTCAATGCCGTACCATTAGGATCCTGCACAACGCACACGGCAGGAATATAATCCGGTCCATCTTTAGTTTTGGCAAGAAAGGAGAGGATCTCCACTAGGTCTCTTTCTTTTGGAAAGGGAAGTATATAGCCTGTTTTGGAACCTCGAACACGTCCGATGGGATCTTGTTGTGGTGGTTCAGGAACTTCATGGAGTAGGTAATTGAGAGCAATATTCTCCGCACAACCTTCTGCAGCAATATGCGAGTTTTGGGTCATTGTGCGAGATTCATGGTAATCAGAGCGGCCAACAGAGGTGCGCGGTTGGGACTTGATGAGATCTTAATAAATCATGAGTCGTTGTATCATTACGAGGGGTGGGTCAAGAGCAAACGTGCTAGGGGAGAAACCACTTGAAGTGGCCGCAAGGAGAAAATTGGGAGGGACGATGGACATTTATGTTGTAAATACGGACTGGTCATATTCGGATCAGTGTACATGCGGGGAGGGTAAAAATCGCTTTCCATTGGGCTCTGCGGCAAGGATTGCAGGAAACCCCTCCATGCTGCTTGACATAGCAAATATCGAGGTGAACGCTCCCAACAACAGCGGTGCTATGCTATTCGCGTCCTAGTCTTTGTGCTGCATCACCTTGACCACTCGCCTTCGCCTGACGAAGCCCCGACGCTTCACCATCTACTCCTGTGTTCACCACAGCTTTACAGGCTAGTGATTTCAAGGCAACTATCCGATCATATCATAGTCTATTACGGAAGCCAAGCCCCCTCCCCATTTACATAGTCTGATGGATACGAGCTTTGCCCGTGGAGCCGTGGAGTTGGGTAGCTGCGAAGCTGTTGTCCTGTATGTTCGGGCTGACCCATTCTTTTGATTCGTCGCGGAAACGACCTTTGCCACTCATCCTGTACGCCCTGAACGCCCGCTATTCTTCATGAATGCGTGTACATCATGAACCGCTGACGTGTCCACTCGGCTGATCCTTCCGTGTCTCGCGACCTCTTTTACTCCTGCCGGCGCTGGTAGCGTGATTAATCATGCCGACAACAAATTCATTCCTGCCGCGGATCGGGCCTTGCTGATCTCCATCCATTACTTCCGAGACCCACCACTCAGAATCTGTTTGGCCAAGATCGATCATTGCCTGTACAGGATGAGTCCAGCAACCGGTCTGCGCGAAAAGGCTTTACTAGATGTAAAAGGGCTGTCCATGAATACAGTATGAATGATGAATGATTTCATTTAACCCGATCCCTCGCCGAAGTTGGGACTCTGGATTGAGGTAGTCTAGATCCGGAGGGTCATCGGGTTTGGTCGAAGACATGGTAGTTGGGAGGATAACCATGAAGCAGAGCGGTACCGAAGATATCATAGGTCAGCCTTGACCTGGCGAACTCCTCGTATAACCGGTCACAGACAATGTTCAAGCTTGATTAAGCTCAGTTGACTCAACAGGCTGTCGTCTGCACGTTCATGCGTGACTGCTATCCGTTTCTTGATGTCGTAATAGGCCTACTCGGCGTCTGCACAATCCTTGATCTCAATTTTCGTACCGGCTGAGACCCAAGCGTCAGCAACCTCCTTGAAGAACTGCTCTACCAAGGGGGATTGTTCCTTCGAAAATTATAGATGGGAGTATCAAGCGAGTAGATCAATGTAAGATAAAAGCTATCAACTCTCAATAGAGAATAAATATATCCCGCACATAGCCTTTCAAGGCCTAGCTAGTAATAATTGAAAAGCAACATAAGCTTGGTATGTTGAGAAAAATAAAGATAGGCTTTGAAGAAGGAATGAATATTGAAGCAGGATGCTCAAATTGAATCGAGATGATACTTTCTGATGACTAGGAGGGGATATTTATGCCTACTCCCTTGGAGTTAGTTTTCTATGTAACATGACACTCAAACAACCTTCACCGCTAGTTGGTCCCGGATCCTCCGACGGTCCCTAGCAGGTAGACGTACGACTGCATTGAGTCAGATACGCCCAACCGCATTGATCCAGACTGGTCCTGAATAGGACCAGAAACGCGGCAATGCTCGTACGCGTGAGATGCCGACCCAATGGTATGGGGCATCAGTATGGCTATGTATGCCATATACCAACATGGTATTCATGGCAAAGGCAGGCCAAGAACTGGTAGAGGTAGGCAAGAAACAATTCCATGCACACTTCGCGCTTGGTTCAGTAGTGCTGATTTGGACTCTAATTGTTTTCCACAAATAGTGCACTCACATTGCATATCGTTCGAATATGGTTTGATATGTCTGTTCACGAAGTGTCGGCTGAGAGACCCAGAGTTGTTGAAGTTTCGCAATCGTTCACTTTCCGGCAACATTGGATTTCCAAGGTAGATAAAGCAAATTGTTGGTCTCTCTTCTCGAGATTTGACGCAAACCGAGGCGATAGCGTAAGAAAAAGCATCGTCTTCTGCATCTAAAGCAACTGGCTTCTGCCTTTTGGGCACGGGAGTAGCTAGCGGAATATCACTAAGTGATCAAACCGATCTTCTACACAGTCGTATTTCTAACATAACTTCTCTATATATTTCTTTTGAGTCTTCCGCTGTTTATGAATCGTTCGGATACAGACAGAACTCTTCTTTGGGGGGCTATACTGTTAAAATATAGCCTACGCATTTTCGTAGGTCCGCTTCTTCGCATCTCGAGTACGCTTTCGCGCCTACTTCTTCTCTTCTAGAGCGCGTATACGGGGAATATTATTGATATAGCTTATATCCTCTAGTCGGTAGGGTTTACGAGGATTAATAGACCGACTTATCGAGTAGGCAAACCGTATAAGCTACTTCTAAGCGGGTAGTCCTTGTATAATTGCCTAAGCGTCTATATAAATGCCTACGCTATACTGCCGAACAAAAGTATCAATACTTATATGCTATAGTATAACGTTCTACAATTTATTCGATACATCCGCTAATTAAAAGGATTGTATTAGCCAATAGATATAGTAATGTACGGTATTACTTACGACTATCGTTGAATACCTTTGCTACGCCGTATCGGAGGCATTAAGGCTTCGCGACTTCTACGAAGCCCATGATCTTACCGCCTTATTTTATTCGTTAACTTATCTAACCGCTAGTAAGTCCCTTCTCTAGTATAATTCGAACCCCGCTAGGCTCTCGCAATGCTTAGCAAAATATCCATTAATCGAGAATTCCGTCTTTTAGCTTTAGTTCCTACTCGCTAAGGCCGTCTAGGACCTAAAGGCTATACAATTTCTCGGGATAGTCTATTATAGGGCCGTCTTCGGATATACTTTTAAATACGCCGATCCGATGACAAAATCTAGGATCTTGAGGTATCCTTGATATGGCGAATTGGTCCCTTTCCAGTCACCGAATTAGAGATCCTTCGCATAGTAGCGAAACACAGCACCCACAATATGGCCCGCCCGCTCTGACCCTCTTTCTTGAACACCCCTCCAAAAGCAACGAAAACGTGCTCTCGAGATAGTGTATGTATCGGGCTTGTAGAAGACATTATGGCCATGAATTTGGCGTTTAAATATACTAGCCTATAGTCGACACTTAACAAGAATCTATACACCTCCAAGAATGATCCACGAGCAACTTGGATCTTATACTTTATCTCGGACAACCAATATGCCACAAAGACCTCACAGGCCTGAATGAGGCCTAAAGATGGTCGATATACTCGTGAGCAATAGTGACTTGCAGAGTTCGCCCAATCGTCCGCTTGTTTGCAGATCATTAGAGGCCCGGGGCGATATAGGTGCTTCGTCGGAACTACTCGGCTACCCTAGGTCGTCAATAAAACTAAAGTCTTATTTAGATTGGTTACGAGGGAAATAATCTTATATTGATGCGAATATGCGTCCACCACTTGACTGAACTCGAAGTGAAGTCAACATAAAAGATTCGCAACATTGGAAGATTGAATATTAGCTACAGACAGAGTTAGAATTTAGTTAGAATTTAGTTTATAAAGGTCCTCATAAAAGCCCTTCTACCCCAGAATTGACTGTTGAGGCGTAAAGTTCTCCGTGGTGACCCGACTTCTCCACCAAAGCTTCATCTTATCCTCTCCTCACGCACGTCCCCGCGCATTCTCGACTCTGGACTCATCCAATCCTCCAGCCACCATGGCCACCCTCACATCAGACCAGATAAAAGTGCTCGAGCAGTCCCGCCAGCGGCTCGTACAACTCACCCGCTCCCTGGGGTCGCTGATCGCAAGCCTGAACCAAAGCGACCCTCTCCCGCCATGGTGCGCAGCTCCCCTAGACTACAAGTCTCACCGATCGCAGCTCACTAAATCAACCCCATACTACTAGGTCCTCCCTCCAATCCCAAGCAAGCATCATCTCAAACAATCTCGTCTCCGTCTCCGAACACCTCTCCGATCACCGCGACCTCCTCTCCTCGTTGGTCGCCTACCCAGGCCCCGACTACCCAGGCCGTACACAAGCAAGCACGCTCGAGCAACTCCTACGCACGAAACTTGATCCCCGCGTCGAGGACTGGCTCGCACGCGGTCGCACGGCTGGCACAGAACCACCGACCCTGGATGCTTCCAACTTAAATCCAAGCGCGGCTGCAGCGCAGGCTCAGAAGCCTCTCAGTGAGGCGGAGCTTGCTGAACTATGGAGGTGGGCACCGATTGAGGCGAACCAGGAAGCGAGGCGGCGGAATTGGGGCGGGAATTTTACACTCGAGGAGCGCGAGGCGGGGATACAAAACGTTGTGACGGGTTTGAAACGGCAGTTGGAAGATGACGAGGGATCTGAGGATGAAGAGGAGGAGGATGAGGAAGGCGAAGATGAGATGGATGTCGTGGGTGTGCGTCGCAAGTCAGACGGCAATGGTGTCGAGTTTGAGATTGCTCCCCATCATACGCATGCTGTGGAGCCTGTTGTTCCTTTAGGGGAGATTCTGAGGTACATGACTACTGGGCGAATGCAGTAGTTCTTATGACTGCGATCGCAGGAGAAGTTATCCCGCAAACTACGTCGAATCCAATCTACACGTGCCCAGTTGGGCTAACTTTTAAAAGATGCCCAGAACGAGATTTATTTAGCAGGGAAGAGTAGATGCATTCCACAAGGCATCATTGGGACAGTTCTGCAGAATGAAGCGCAAGTAACCAAAAAATATACCCTCTAACCCCGTCGTCGAGTAGTGGGTGTCTTCGAACTCGGCCTGGGCGACGCGCCGGAGCTTTGGCCCATAGGGCTCTGCTCGACAGCCTTCTGCTTGCCGGCGGATTTCTTCGACTTTGACTTCGACCCCTGCGCCGGGCTGTTCCAATAATACAGCATCTGTGTGGCGAGGATGACGTTGAGGGAGAAGCCGGCGATGAACCCGTAGAGAATGAGCTTGTCGTCGACCTCTTGGAGTGTGGTGAAGATGCGGGACATGGATCCGGCGAGGTAATTGAAGACCTAAAAGAAACCAAAGTTAGCCAAGCATTTGAATCTAGTCTGAAAGTGTCCACATACCGCGAAAGCGCTCAGCTGTCCAGTTCCACCCTGGCTCCAAATAGCATAGATCTGGGGCACCTTGCTGGCAACACCCAATGCGCCAGCACCGGCCTGCAAATAGGACATAGTTTGCGCGTCAATTATGGTCTGGTCGAACAGAAGCGCGTACACGCTAGCGGCAACAACAGCGACGAAGGCAGCGGCTGCAGCGGGCTTGCCAGCGAAGTTCAAGACGAGAACGCCGACGGCAATATCCTGCACGGCGATAAGAGCAGATTCGCCATAGGTGCTGAAAGGGAACTGGTTGCGCACGCCGTACGATAGAGTGATGAGAAGACTGGCGGTTTCAAGGGCGTAGGACACGAAGGAGACACCAGCGGATGAGCGCGAGTTGATTAGCTTCAGGATTTGAGGCACCTTGACCACAGCGCTGGCGCCGACGATGGCGATGCCAAGGGCCTTGGAGATGGCCAGGGAAGTGCATGCTGGGTCCTTGGTGAGGCTAAGGTCGAGCAACAGCGCGGCGTGACAGGGTGCGCCGATCAACGAGATGACCGCGTCATGGACGGGTTCGGGGATGGCCTCGACAACGGGCTGTAGGTAGGGCTGGAGAGGATCCAGCACGGTCTTCTGAATGACGTCCATGATGATTTGTGGGGAGGCTTGTCAAGATGAAGGAGCTGGTGTTGTCGATGTTGACATTCCACGTACGAGGATGATCGAGGAAATATTGAAGTGGGCCTAAACACCGCATGCTCTTTATTTTCGTAAATTCGACGGTCTTCCCAGTCATATTGTTACATAGGCGGTTCCTTTTCAAGGTATCCCTTGGAACTTCTTTTTCAATATGTCGGATG
This sequence comes from Penicillium decumbens, assembly GCA_027569385.1. Lineage (NCBI taxonomy): Eukaryota > Fungi > Ascomycota > Eurotiomycetes > Eurotiales > Aspergillaceae > Penicillium > Penicillium decumbens. The sequence goes on from JAPDEZ010000020.1 coordinate 202,918, forward strand.
AATACAATATCTACCATTTTTACAGGTAGCCCATTTACAATATCTTCTTGGTCCCTGTAAAGTGCGGATGTGGTCCGTGCCGCGCCGGGGAAAGTTCGCTTCTTCCACTTTTCATTCTTTCTCTCTCGCGACGACCAACGCGCCATGATCCCCCTCCGGTCCGCCATATTGAGGCCTAGGCCCCCGCGAGAGGCGCTCCTATGCTCATGTGTGGTGCGATCGCGTGTTCACCCTTCGTCTACAATACGAGGGTTTCTTTCGTCAACGAACCGACGAACCGGCATCGCGGCCAACCAGCCTTCCTCGGCCTTTTACAAGACATACTTTTCTCCTAACCGGATCTACGATGCTACCGGGTTGAAAGGAGGCTTTCTCTCATCCTTCGCCTCCGCCAATTCCGACACCCGTTCCAATGCCTCCATCTCCCAACCCGCGAGCGGAACCTCCGCAAACCCGGCCAGTCCAACCGAAGCAGCATCGTCTGGATCGATTGCAGCAGAAGCAGCACACAATGAATTGCCACATCGCCGGAGAAAGCGTTTGAAGGAGTCAGGGTCAGAAAACAGCACACCAGAAGCAGTCATGCCACCCGATGCTTCAGCGCAATTGTCGGCCTTCTCATCAGCTCAGCCCACGACTTCGCTTCGGCGCAAGTTCGCCGCATATTTCGCTTTGACGAAACCGCGTCTCTCCTTCCTCATTCTCCTTACGACCACATCTGCGTACGGAATGTACCCGATCTCATCTCTGCTTACCCTCGATCCGGCCATGACCCCACTGCCGACCCTCTCGACTTCGACCTTGACCTTCATCTACTTGACCACGGGAACATTCTTGTCGTGTTGCAGTGCCAACACCCTGAACATGATCCTTGAACCGAAATATGACGCATTGATGACTCGAACCCGGAATCGTCCTCTCGTCCGCGGGCTGGTCTCGCGTCGCGGGGCACTGCTGTTCGCCATCGGCACCGCGGCCGTGGGTCTAGGCTTGTTGTATATTGGCACCAACCCGACGACCACCGCACTCTCCGCGGCGAACATCGTTCTCTACGCCTTTGTGTATACACCCCTGAAGCGAATCTCCGTGATCAATACTTGGATTGGCGCAGTAGTTGGTGGTATCCCACCGTTGATGGGCTGGGTCGCGGCGGCAGGACAGACAGCGACAACTGGCCATGATACATGGCGCGATATGTTGTTTAGTGAAGACAGCATCGGTGGATGGCTGCTGGGTGGTATCCTATTTGCTTGGCAATTTCCGCACTTCAACGCCCTCTCCCATCTCATCCGCGAAGATTATAAGCAAGCTGGCTACCGAATGCTCTGCTGGGTGAACCCGGCTCGGAACGCCCGTGTAGCCCTTCGCTACTCCGTACTCATGTTTCCCATGTCCATTGGTCTCTGGTGGGTCGGCGTCGTTGGCCACGGATTCCTCGTTGGAAGCACAGTCGCCAATGGCTGGCTTGTACGTGAGGCGTACCGCTTCTGGAAGCACCAGGGCGCTCAAGGGAGTGCTCGTGGGCTTTTCTGGGCTAGTATCTGGCAGCTGCCTATCCTGCTAGTTGGTGGTCTTGTCACCAAGAAGGGTTTGTGGGATGGCGTATGGAGAAATGCCTTCGGGCAACCAGAGGAGGATGACGAAGAGTACTTGTATTATGAGGACGAGGACGAAGCTGTTCTCAACAGTTCTCCACAGCCTAGCAAACCCAAAGCTAGTTCCCTCTCGACTGCATGAGAGGCCGGATATCTTTCCCCCCTCAGAGCTTATTTTTGATTTCTTTTACTCGATATCATACAGCGGTTTGGAGTGGCGTTGTTTGCTTATTTATTTTCTTGTATAACAATGTTTATATGGAACGATCTACAGATCATCTCAAGATATCTTTTTCTACATGTAAATCGAAGACTCACCACAGAATTTGGAATACAACAACCCATAGGACTCATGATTTGGCCAGGGAATCCTACGTATTCGCTCAAGTTTATGAACGAAGAACTAGAAGACCTGAATGGGTGTACAGCCAGACGAGATTCAGTGACATCGGCTTTCCAGGATTAAGATTCTACAGTTGAGAATGGTATCAACATCGAACGAACTTCTCATCGCCATACGTAGGCCTCCAATGAAGATGTGAAAAGCTCTGCGTTTCCAACTAGCCCAACGTGCGCAATTGGAGGGCTTGATTGTGCATCAAATAAACGAAATAAATGCAAATAACTAGTTGGGTCAAACAATCTAGTAAGAACGCAGTATCAGGTGACAAAGCATTTGCGCCGGAGAGCACGACATCGATGGCTTGCTGACTCCATGCATAGCTGCTCAAGGAGCTGAGGATGTTGGCCTCAAAATTTGCCCACTGCTGGATGCCGCCGGTGAAGTTGATATTCTGTAGCGCCGAACTAGTTGTGCGGCGTTCACTGATTTTCAAATCGGGCAAGGACTCGTTTAGTGTATCTTGAACGCGCTTGATAGTAGTTGGATTCGCTATCTTGATTGTTCTTGAAGGTTAGCTGAATAGGAAGGTAGAAGAAGAAGTGAGGGTTTCAAATACTGTTTCAAGTCTGAAGGTGAGCTAAGCAGAAAGGCAGAATAAGGTGAGAGTTAAAATACTGTTTGGAAGACTGAAGGTTAGCTGAGTAGAAAGGTAGAATATGTGAGAGTTGAAATGCTAAGCGAACAAGAGGTAAAGGAAGAGCTGAAAACTGACCAAATAAGAAGTGGTGAGAGGCTGGAAGAGTACGACTGAGCCAGGATGAAGAGTTCTAAGTAGTATGTCGATCCTAAGGCCTTGTTCGTGATATAGGCACCGGTTCACTATCATACATTGAAAGTGTGAGGACTCTTCGTTTTGCTTGTTTGGGTGGAATCTCCTCTCTATATAGATCGATCTCTTTTCCTACACCATTTTCATTAGTGAGAGCCTAGATTAAGGACTGAGCAGTAACACATGCCCGTATACCATACGCGCGACGATTTACTATGCTTCAGAAAATGATGCTGTAGGTGAAGGTAAGCTTTATTCTTCGAATTTGGCCACAACTCCTCCTAATTTCTATCTTCTCGTTTGGTATTTTCATGACATGCCTGCAAAGGTTGTCTTCTTTTCCTTTTTCCTTTTTTTTAGCCAGATCCCCCAAGTTGTAAAAGAGCTGCTCAAGGATCTTCGGCCTCAGAAAGGTCCCTCCACAATGAGAAGACCCGAATGAAAGCTTTCTGGAAAGGCCAAGATAAGCACAAATGCCAAAGACTAGTAGTGGTTATTAAGCCAACGTAGCGCCAGGATATTCTCCCGGGTAGCATAACTGAAGCCAAATAGGATAGCTCCAAAGTACTTTCGTGGTCATGCAAAATGGTGAGCATTGTGTACTGCTTGTTGTATGTATATTCCTGCCCGGAAGCCGCGTGAAAGAAGACAGTATTGGGCCATCGGAAAGTCTCGCAAGGCGAGGATATGTGCCTCTGTTCAGCTCCGAGGTTAACAGGCGCTCGTCATTGTTCACCAGTCGTTGACCTACGGATGGTGGCCGGGAGGATGGTTAGGTTGTTGACCGGGCGAAGGGCAAATCACGGCGAGAATGCTTCCTCTTAGGTCGTTGGAGCACTTTCTGTCTCAGATGTTCAGACATGGTTCAGTCAACTGGAGATCAAGTTGTTGGAGAGGTGTAGGAAACAATATAGGATGAAGTGGGTGATGTCATGGAATATATTGTTAAGCTGATCTGGAAATGCCAGGAGCCCTCAGCCCTACAAATGACGGAATAGGAATAACTCCAGGCACACTCCGCACGGTGACCCACAACCTTCCAAGGTTTTTGACTTCTCCCACTCGGATGATCTCCCGAGTGACCACCCCACCCCATGCCCCACAAAGTATCTACACAACTCATTCTGTCATCTGCCACCTTTCCTTCCCTCAACCCATCAAGCTCACTACCAACACTCGCTCATCCATCTTTGCAATAATGGGGTATGATGAGAACTCACGCGTCTGGTTCCAGACCGGTATCGACCCTGGCACTATCATCACCCTTGATCAGCCAGTCCCTTCGCAGTGGCAGATTGTGGAGAAGCTAAATGAGCATAATCATCAGCTTAGCAAAGAGGAGCGTGATTATTTGGACTCTGGCCACTCTTTTGCCTCGACTAAACTTCTTTGCCGCGATCCTAAAAATCATGCAAAGGAAGCCTTCGTGCGAATTGTCAAACAACTTCCTTTTCGAAACACCGAACAAATTGCTGTAGAAGCAAGATCCAAACAGGCTACTACATACGTCCCCCTTGAGCTAATCGCCTATCAAAAGCTTACTCAACAAGGTTCCACCAATACTCCAAGGCTCCTCGGCTACAAGGTAACCACCCAGGATAAGTCGGCTCTAGCCCCAAACGGGTTCTTGATCTATTTAGCATGGGAGATAGTACCTGGACTCCGTCTTGGAGACAAGCATGGCCCTGATCCCTTCTGGACTCTCCCTTTCAGTGAAAGAGAGGAAATCCGCGCTTTCTTTATTAAGGGACTTCTGTAAGTCAACAAGCTATCTGTACCTTTTACTAAAGCTAACCGTGACGCACACTAGGGAGCTAAGGAAGACTGGATACCTTAATGATGCTAGCGGGCTCAGCAGTCTAGTTTGGCACAAGGGGTCAAATACCGTGTAAGTCTGACTACGATTATAAACTTATCTTTCTTCACATCAAAGACACAGGCTAATTCTCTCTTAAGTTACTTCCTCGGATTTCGTGAAGGCTATGAAGGCAAACCCACAACTCGCCCCTTAGATGAACTCAAATGGATGCTGATGTACCATCTTGCCATTGCGCCCAAGGGTGAAGGGCGTGGTTCTTGCCGGGATGTGGATACCTCGCGCTGGCGTTTCTGACTGGAACAATTTTAAGGAGACAAAGCTCATTGGATTGCCTTCTTATTTTGCTTGCTAAGAACAAGCATTTTAAACCTGCGATCCCGCCTTGGATTACTATTGCTTTGTGTCTGCGCAGGGTGAGTTGGCCCACGGGAGCTAGTAATAGCAATTTCAGACGTCTTCATATCTCTCGTTGGTTACATACCGCACATTTATCAAAATCCGTATTGAGGGCAGAAGCTGACGTGCCTTCCTATAATTTGGAGGCTTTAGTCATCATCTTTGAGACTCGAGACCAGCATGCATGGGCTGTTTGATGTCGAAGCTCTGATCTCCTATCACAATGGCGCTACTGGGCAGCATCGCCATGAAGTGTTTCATTTCCGCAACGGGTGATCAAGTAAAATCTCAATGCGCGGTGGGTGAGTCGACCTGTCTCGCCGTGGAGCAGCATTCTAGGTGACCACATTAGCTATATGGTTCGGAGATTGCAAGTAATTCAAAACCATTGGGGATTTGTTCTCCAATTTCGAGTGATGCAACCCCTCCTTTACTTGCCCACCTTCTCGATCCATGTATAATGGAAGGCCAGTATCAATAGGAAGTTGGCGGACCTCCAGCTTGCTTTTCGACATGGGCGTCAAAGAGGGCTCGGGTGTATGGACGAACATGTGGATGATTAGATTCTCAGATCCTTAAATGAACTTTCCCATTTCAATAGGTAAGAGATAAAAATTTGTTCCCGGTTGTCGTTGTCTTGAATAGTTACCTAAATCCTGCTTGGCCAACTTCCAATGCTGACGTCAGACTTATTCACCACAACATGACATCCGAATCTTCCCAGTCAATGTTCCTATTGGCTGGCACAGTATCCTCAGTTTTTTCTGCGACGATTACATATAGTTTACCAGTCAATGGGAAGCTCGATCACTATGATGGCATGGCGACGTCTCTTCAGAACTCGTTCACCCACCATCGAGGTTAATGTCGACTTCTCAACCCCATCACAAACGGTATCATAACGTCGTTTGGCCATATCTACATCGCAATTGTCTTTGCTTCTAGTCGTGAACATCAGCAGAATCAAAATAGCCTCAACATGGTCAATTCAGTGGTTCAACTTCGCTGTGGGGTCAAGGTACGCCCTTGTCAAGGGTTTCCCCCGATACAATCATCACGTCTAATCATCTCCACATTGCAGAATGACGACTGGGGCAAGCAGGGGAAAAGCTCCCTGGCGGCTCAATTGTGGTCGAAAACTCCAGGCAACCCAGGAATCGACGACTCCAAGCACTACTCAGAGGTATGTCAGCTCCTGACAGCGGATAAACATAAGATCTGACATAGACCTTCCAGATGTGGATGGGAACCTATCCCTCGAATCCATCTTATCTACTCTCCACCGGCGAGCATTTGGGTGAATATCTGAAGAAGAACCCCGCGCTGGTGGGCCAGTTGGTGATGGATCGATGGGGCGCAGAGATACCATTCCTGCCAAAGGTATGACAGGAACCAGAGTCGGAATTGTGCAGCATATTAACGGCGGCAGATATTATCTTTCTCCAAAGCTCTACCACTTCAAATTCATCCACACCGGGACCTAGCAGCCAAACTCCACAAGGAGGATCCCAACAAATTCGGAGACACGAACCACAAACCAGAGATCGCCATTGCACTTTCAAAGTTCGAATTATTTGCCGGCTGGAAGCCACTCAGTGATATCCAAAGCCTTTTCAAGCTCAAACCACTGGAAAAGTTTGTCCCGTCACACAAAGACTTCAACGACGAGACACTGCGTCAAGTGTGCAAATCACTATTGAGCGCCGATCCGGAAACAGTAGGCTCAACTGTCGAAGAACTTCGAAACATCCCGGAGGCCCAATTCGGTCGAGACCAGTACATCCCGGCTCTGCTTGAACGACTGAGCAAGCAATATAGCGAATGCGACAATGGCAACCTTGTCGCCGCTCTACTAATGAACTACATGACCCTGGGACCCGGCGACTCCGTCTTCGTACCAGCAGACAGCATCCACGCGTACCTCGAAGGAGACATCGTGGAGTGCATGGCCCGATCCGACAACGTGCTTAACACCGGCTTTTGTCCACCCGCTGCGCGCGACAACGTCGAGCTCTTCAGCCAGGCGCTGACCTTCGTCCCGCACGATGCCAAGAGTTCCCTCTTGCCACGTCGGAAGAGCGACAAAGGCATGAACGGCAAGACGGATGTCTACGCGCCCCCGATCAGCGAGTTCAGGGTTCTGTGTACTTGCCTTGGCGCGGGTGAGAAGGAGACGCATAAGGCTATTCTTGGGCCTAGTTTGATGATTGTTACTAAGGGATGTGGGTCTATGCGCATCCCTGGGGCTGATACGGTTGAGTTGAAGGAGGGATTTGTATTCTTTGTGGGACAGGGCATTGCGCTGGATTTCTCCACGGACAAGGGAATGGCGCTTTACCGCGCATATGCAGATTAGGTGTTGGTTTGTTGATTGGTTTAGATTATGACTTCTTCGATCCTTTAGTTGCCGATTATTGTCTTTCTTTTTTCTAATTTTTCTAGTTTTCTAGCTTTTAGGGAATAACAATGTCAAATCAATTCTACAGATCATCCAGTGTCAGCGACGTGCAGATCGCCGTCGGTGGTAGCCGACCCCGCCTGAGAATGTAGTGTCTGTACTTTATTAGTGTTGGTTTCAGCGGGGTTTTGACTCGCCCATTCCGCGCGGCGCGTGCATTTAGCCAGTCAAAGGGCCGCGAAAGTGTTGGTTCACTTTGATTTGCCGGGTATATGCGAGATAGAGGGACGCGCAGCTGTGGCACCGAGCGGGCGCTTTCGAATTAGGGTCTGGCCGTGACGAGCATGATGTGCTGGCATTGTGGGCTAATTATGGGATTTTCTATCTATAGTCCGTTAATACTATCTTTACATACTCTCCCAGAGCATCTCAAAATATCTCACCTGAAACAGGGTCCCTGTGTGGGGGAAGCTTCTTTTGAGGACATATATTAGGGCTTGTCATGACCTCAGTCTTCAATGTCACGCCTGAAGATTAACTCATTAATTATAACCCAGGTATTGGGGGCCTGGAGCAAGTCTGGCACCGGCATGGATTAATTTGACCCTGCACCTATCGCTAGCTTGCTTCCCAACCGGGATTCGAATATTCCCATCACACGATCTACCAGCCAGATCGTGTGTTATTGGCAAGGTCTCTACAAGCACACTTACCCTTGCAAGTAGGTTGGCCATGGCTCAGGAACGGAGGTGATAATGCAACGCTAACCACTCCCCACAGTGACGGGTGGACTTCTATACCTTTTCTCCCGTAAGGAGAGGGCGAAACGAAAGCAGCAGCGAGCCGAGCGACTACCAGTGCCACCGGCATATAAACCCAACTACTACGAAGCGCTCAGCGGGCCCCGATCTGCACATCCCCGGCCGCTATCTACTTTCGCTCCGGACTACAGTCACTACCACTATGCCCCGCGAGCCTCAATGGACCAGCCCCCACTGCCGACGTATGATCCATCAAAGTACCAACCAATTCGGCCAACATCAACACACAGCGCTGATCTATTATCCTCATATGGTTATCCCGACCCCAATGGTCAATCGTCCCGCTTGAGAGAGGTGCACTATAACAATGCACGCTCGTCTACCTATCAACCTCCACCGCCGCAAGGCTTGCCATCTCATGCAAGACGACAATCCGCCATGCCTATGCCGTCCTACTCAACACCCTCGACTGAGCGCTCGAATAGATTAGGGGATGGTCGGGAACGGAGTCACTCGGAGCCAATGCTTTCTACGCCGCAGGGCGCGCGGCGTCCAAAACGGGCCAAGCCGGTGCTTTCACGACTAATTACCAACTTTGGGTGAATTTTTCACTCTTTTTGGATTTGGGCTGGAGTCTTTGAACCGTCACAATTACCATGAGCTGAGGAGTTGGCTGTTTGATATTTGCCTATGTGCTGAATCTTTTTACATATTTCACTAGAGAAATTGAGACTGGACTCGGGGCTATTTCCAAGCTAATAGTCTATGTTGTACTTCGTAGCGGCCTGTGCAGTAGACAAGGGACTAAACTACAATTCAAATCATTTCCAACGCTCAAATCTTCAAACGATCAGAGTTGGCCAACACGAAGTGGAGTCGAAAATCGCCCAAACAGACGCCTGTGGTCTGTGCCTCTGTCTACGCCTCTGTCGATCCTTTGCGACTCTCCTTCCCCTTTCGTGACTTAAATAATTGGACTCGGCGGCTAAGATAAGCTCCGGAAAGATGTGCCACGAGTTGACGGAGATATCAAACCTTGTTTCCTTTGATCAAGCCCTCTACTTGGGGACTCGAGGACTCGAGGACTCCAAACAATCCACATCCACTCCGGTGCAGGGATCCAAAGCATCATGGTGAAACATGGCATCTTTCGTGGTGAACATCGTCGGACCCCGCCCCCTCTTTTGATCCCTGTTAGAGCCATGCGATTCTCCTACCAGAGAACCTCTCCAAGAGCCGCATCCCTGTCGCCAGCTCCTGGTTGTGCCGTATACCCCGGCCATTGAAGATAAACGGCTAATCAGCAGATAGCAGCGCTGGAGGCAGTCCGATCTTCTCCATTACAGTCCTTCCGGCGCAGTCGTACTCAGGTGCAGATCCCACGACAAGCGCTATGCCAAGGCGCCGGTGGAACGACGTGCATGCGATGCTATATGCAAACCCATACATGTCTGACTCGCCATCAAGAGTCAACTCACGCCCTGCACCGCAAAAGGTTGCAAATTACCTGCCATGCTCGAGCGAGGCGACAGGGGCCTTCCCGTCACCCCTCTTGCCCTGCAACTACACACCAACACCTGCAGATTTTGGGGCTATCCCACTAGCTGTCGCGTTTGTAGTTTGCCCACCACTGCTCCTGGAGCGCTGTCGCTGTGCTAGACTCGTCATCGTCGTCCTAAGTGGCACCCTGGAGCCACCGCCAGAGAGGTTGGACCGTAGTGTCGGGCTCCCAACTTGAAGCTTTCCTCATTACTGGCTGGGCACTTTGTCATCTCCCAACCCAACTCGTCAAGTATTTCTTCAGAAGGTCTTCCATCCGGCCAGAACCTACAGACATGCGGTGATCAGCATTTGTTCACGTCTCGCCTCGTTGATATAAGTTCAACCCATGGGGGTGAAGCTGCCTGCGCTGCTCTCTTTCATTGTATCCTGGCTCAGACTCAGATCTGTCATCTCCTGTGGCACTGCTCCACGTTTCCATGTGGGGATTTGATCGGCCTTTGAGATGCGCACTGCATTAGGGAGTGGACTATCCCCCGCTGAAGCCATTGCTTTTTAATACAAAGCACGTATCCACTCCGAGCTCTTTTCGATGGTCAACCTGTTCAAGGCCATGGCAAGCCTCATGAAAAAGTTCAAGAGGAAGCGCAGACTTTCGTCCGAGTTGCATTCGCGCTGGGGCGACCCTTCCATCAGTTATCCCAACGAGGGCTCATGGACCCAAAGAGATCAGCCCTCCGTATTTCCTCCCACCACTCCCGCGGGGTCATATCATCATGGCCAGCCGGATGAGTCACGGCGCTATATCTCGATGGGTGATTTGCAAGTACAGGATATAGGCAGTCCAAACGATCTTGAACCTCACAGTATCAACACACGAGACACATGCACCGGTCTGCCGATTCCCAAAGGATACTTTGACGAAAATATACGGCACCGCTCTCAGCGAAGCCGCAGTCCACACACTCGAGGCCTCGGCATAGAGGGTACACTACATGGAATGGGCGAAACACGAGACATTTTGGACGAGGAATCGTGCGACGAAGATGACGAAGAAAGAGACACACTGAGCGACTCAGGAGCGCTATACAGCGGTTACACAGGGACCTCACGTCCGTCACCTCAACTTGACCGCGACTCATACATCGACCGCTCTTCAAGATCGCCTCCATTGTCAGTGACATCGCGCATGCGCCGGATCAGCATGCAAAGCTCGACAACCGAGCATTCGCATTCGGCTTCGGTCATTGGAACGACCAGCTCGAGGCACACGAGCTATACGGCTGCATCTTCTGTTTCAGCGCCATCGCTTCCTCCGGATACGCCGCGGTATGCATTCAACAGTATGCACGCAGCATCGGAGAACCGACAGGCTCCCCGTCCGCGGTACCGGGAGCCTGAGACTGTGGTTCATCACGAGCTGGTGCCGTCCTATGATGAACTCTATGGGTGATGCTTTTCCTAATTTTGCGTCTTATTTGATCTAGAGATTGATGTTTGGCTGGTCGTTTGCACTGAGATTTTAGTGGCCTGTAATGGGCTAGAACACCTGGTCAAATCAGGTGTTGGAAGTAATATTCTCAGACTCTTTTACTACATTTTACACCTCGCTTAGATGTAAGTTTAGAGGCTTTTTGGCAGATCTTCATATATGCGGTTTTATGTACTTAAAGTCAATCTTCCTAGATTTATTAGGCTTTTAAGTGGAGTCCGCATCCACCGCTCTACTGTAGACCCAACTCTCTGCACCCATCAATGTCTACGTACATGGCGTCGAGCTTCCTACCGACATCTATAAGGTGCCGAGATCCGTCTCTAACAAAGCTAAGCGTATGTGCTCAAGGTAGCCGTGTGCGCAATGATATGAAGTGACTCCCGCCGGTCCATGCAGCCAATATGCAGACGGTGTCACAGTCACAGCCGCCCATCACCAATCACCCGGCGCCTTCATCACACTCGTCACGCCTCCGGAGATCCACTTGTGCTGGGATTACTGGCCTATCCTGCATTTCCAACCAACCCCTCAGCCTGTGTTTGATGAGCTCTAAGCGCCGGGCTGGTACCCTCGTGAGGGGTCCCCTCGCGACCCCGACACTGCGGCACTAAGCAGGTTTACACTGCATGTACCAGCACTTCCTGTGCATCGCTTTCTTTCTTCCTAGAGGATCAAGGATCTCTCTACTTGATCATCCCACCGGTCGCTTCAAGAGAGGTTCTGGCACTGAAAACAGAAGCTTTTCCTCCTGACCATCGCTGGTTTTTTCGACCTGTGAATTCCATGACACCGTGATCGCCCTCTCCCGGCGCCAGGCCTTTGCTCCCCTCTCTATTTGGCGGTCGCTGAAGGAACTGAAGCTGCTACTCCCATTCATCATGCTCGGGCTTTCGGGCTACGGTCCACGGCCCGCAAAGATGCTGGCGATTGTCCTGGCTACCTTGTTTCTCAGCAATCCTCTCGCTGTACAGGGCCTGAGAACCTCACCAGGTTCGCCCTGTGTAGACACATGCAGTAAATTGGGCTCGTCTTCAAACACCACCACCTCCGAGATTGCCTGTCTGGATTCGCAGTACAACCAGACGAAAGGCCAAGATTTCGAGGACTGTATCACCTGCGAGTTGGAAAGCACCTATGTGGATCGCATATCCAGCGAAACCGATGTCGACTGGGGTCTCTGTATGTCAATTGCCGGGAACGAAGAGGCAATGTCGCTAATACTTCTATTTCAGATAACCTACGCTACGCATTTTCAACATGTGTCTTCGGATTCCCCTCCGTCATCACCAACCAGACCTCGCAATGCCCAGTAGCATGTTCGGGCATCGAACCTGCTGTGAGCGTCGACTTGACAGACCCCAGCGCGGACAACTTCCAAAACTGGTGCAAGAGCACTTCATTTGCCGATAACGTCATTAACACCTGCGAGTTCTGCTATAACCTGACCTCCGAGGCCGTGAACCCGGGCACAACCGGTGGGCAGGTGTATCTTGCAAACTGTACTTGAATCCACCAAACCAAAGAAAGAGCAGCAACTGACCTTATATCGCAGTCCTCGAATCCATTCGATATAACTGCCACTTCAGCACAGCAGTGGGCGCCGCATTCGACATCGCCCCGTCCCGAATCTTCACCGAAGTCCTCCTCCCCTCCTCCATGTCCCTCTCCACTCCAGGCGCAAACTCCTCCAACGGCGTAAACCTGGGCGTGGTCATCGCCGTCCCAGTCCTAGGCTTCATAATCATCCTTATAGCCCTGGGCACATGCTGCTTCTTCTTCATCCGGTACCGTCGCAAGCGCGTTCGTCGGGACCGCTATCAGAGCCACCTCTACGATCGGTGGAATGATACCACCATCAGTACGCCCAAGCAGAACCAAGGCTGGGTGTGGGCGGGTCAGCCTGGGTACTCGGATAACGATCATGCGGCTCATGGGTATGGCCAAGGGCAAGGATTTGGGTTTGTTGATAATGATGGTCGTGGTCATGAGGTTGGGTATAGCTATGATCATTCCAAAGCTGGCTTTCAGCAGGATATCAATGAGGCTCCATTGCCTGCGCAGCCGGTGCATGGACAGGAGCATGAGGCTTGGCATGGATACCCACCTGATCAGAAGCAAGCCCTATAATAAGATCTAGTCGTGGTTAGTCTGGTCGATGAGTGTGAAGCTGGTGGTTAGCACGTTGCCTTGATACCCAAGTACACGTGGACGCTGGTATATTAATGGGGGGGCTCACATCGAAGGCGTTTTCTCTGATATTCCCTGGAATGCATGATATATACCATTGAATTTCATTCAATGCACAAAACAATATCCAAGGAGAATCAACACTAGACGAAATAAACAACTAACAGCTAGAGCAAAAGAACAAGGCGACAAGATCCTATTTATCCCATATTCCAGTCCTGTTCAGATCGCAACGAAACCACCTGCAACTCAGCACAATCCAAAAATAAACACGGGACAGCCATCTATACGAACGAATTAGCTATCCTGACTTGGAAGCCTCAGGGGTCTCAAGCCCCAATACTACCGCCGGATTGGCTGAATGACACTATGCGTTTCAGCACGCACCGACAAGGATTCAATGGTCTTTGCATGCTTCTGTAGAGTTTATTGAGAGTGCTCTGCTGATGCGTGAAATCCTTTATATAGACCTTACCTAGGTAGTCGGGATGATGATCGGAACGGAGTGTAGTTCTACGAAGGGAAGACATGGTGATTCTGGATATACCTTGAAGTGGAACTCAAGTTAATTGCTCTACTGGGGGTTGTATCCGTACTACCATGAAGATGGACAGGACATGCCTTGAGGTAATTGCTAAGGAGATGATTCTCACTCAGACCTGAAATTTGAAGGGAAAGCTCAAAATAAGAGATTGTATTCATTAGTGTTCAAGCCTTTTCTAGCTTACAACCGCGCTTGTCTAAACCAGATGTTATGCTAGGTTGGGACTATTCTCTGGCGTGTAACGTCTGGAGATAATCTTGGATCGACCCTTTTGAATGGCATGTGTCTGCAGAAACGAAGATGGACAGATTAGGAACATTGGGACCTTGGAAATCCGTGAACCGGGATGGGAACCTAATTTCCAATATCGAGATCTTGCGCAACAATGGCGTGACTTGAACCAGTGCATATGAAATCGGACCCTGGTTCCATCCGTTCGACGCTCAAATTCGGCTTTCAGGTGCTGGGATCCGATCGCATGATTTCTGAAGTAGATTATGCATCATCGGTTAGAGAATCTAACGCAATCTGCATTGGGAACTAAATCATTTGACATAGCTCAATAGCCACCCCAGGAATCCCTCTAATATTGAAGAAACTACATAGATACCAGTTGACAATCAGTCTCCCGGCTTTTTGAAGCGTAAACTAAACTTGAATACAAGATTATATCAAGAATAAACGAGTGTGTATTGCCGTGGCAAAAGCAGTAAATTCAGTTTAAGCGAAACAATGAGTCGACGTGCACTGGCCTAACACCAAACATCTATACCCGTAGCCCATATTCCGTACAAGATACATCATCGGATCCAAAGGGAAGCATCCAATCCGGTCCTGATCCAAATCCAATATATACCAGAACCATCACTGTACAGCACGTCTTTGGACCTCGGTTACCTCAGTATCTGTCAGATCTGAGGGATCCCTATATCCACGCGCATATCGAGAGCGCTATATGGTCTTATTTAAAGTCTTATTTAAACGCGGAGAACGGAGACCGTCGGGAGGCCGGTAGAGGCGGAGCTCGAAGGAGTAGCGGAGCTAGTGGGGGTAGCGCTCAAGGAAGCAGAGCTAGTGGACTCGAACTGGCGCTTCTGGAAGGGCAAGCTGGTGGGCAAGCTGGTAGGGAAGCCAGAGAGGCTAGGGAAGCTGGTGGGGAAACCAGAGGGCTCGGAGAACTGGCGCTTGGCGAAGCTGCTGGAGCTAGCCACGGGAGTTGAGGAGCTGGAGCTAGCAGGGGTAGTCGAGGAGCTAGTAGGGAAGCCAGAGAATCCAGGGAACTGGCGCTTGTTGAAGCTGCTGGAGGTAGCCAGGGGAGTCGAGCTGCTGGAGCTGGCCACGGGAGTCGAAGAGCTGGTAGGGAAGCTAGTAGGGAAGCCAGTCCAGCTAGCGGAAGGGAAGCTAGAGGGTTCGGAGAACTGGCGCTTGTTGAAGCTGCTGGACGTAGCCAGAGGAGTCGAGGAGCTGGAGCTGGAGCTAGCCGCGAAAGTCGAGCTGGAGCTGGCCGGAGTACTCGAGCTGGTGGGGAAACCGGAGAAGCCAGGGAACTGGCGCTTGTCGAAGCTGCTGGAGGTAGCAACGGGAGTCGAGGAGCTGGGGCTAGCCGCGAAAGTCGAGGAGCTGGAGCTAGACGGGGTGATAGTGCTGGAGGACTCAATGCCGCCAAAAGGAGGAAGAGCCTGAGGCAGGGCGAGGGCACAGCCCATCAAGCCCATAGCAGCGACGCCAGTGTACTTCATTGTTGATAAAATTCAGTTGTAAAATGAATCCACGGGAAAAGAAAGTAAGCGTTCGGATAATGACCACGACCGAATTGATATATAGCAGTGATGGAGCAAAAGAAAAAGCCCACTCGGCCCGGCGGTCAGGGAGTACTTTATAGCGCATCAAAGGCTAGGCACTGGGGCTGTTGCTGGGTCTTCAAACCTGGTGGAGACATTCGATATGGAACTCCTTATTCGGGCAATGATCTCAGTAATTCGCCTCTGATACAGAGTGGCTGAATTGCCGCCATATGGACGGGACAGTTAGAGATTGCCGATCAATTATACCCAAAGGACCCACGGGGGGAACAATTCAGTGCACGATTCGGTGCCACTAGAGCGTTAGTGCCAAAGGGTCTCAGGGACCGGCACTCAACAACCCGGGATGGATATTCCCACCACTTATAGCGTGATTGTTGCCGGCCAGAGTGAAAAATTGGTGCGCGCAGTGAACGAGGCAAGTATCGACGTTCGCTTAGGCTGCTTGAACGGGCAGTGATGGGATCTACTAGGCACCGTATTACTATAGCGACGATCATGTTCCGTGTACACCAAGGGTCGGGTTGGTCTGGCCCTATCATATTGTCCCGTCTGTTCGTCTGTTCGGATAGACAGGGCCACCTACCCGTTGGGGAGTCGCTTTCCATGATTGACTTCTGATGGGCCTGGGCCGAGAGTACTGTAGGAAATATCGCCGATGAGTATGTACGGAGCATCCATGGATATGGCCGACGGGCATGTGGCTGATGAGCTTAATGCCCCGAGGCAGAAACCCGATTTACATTTTCAGGTTCGGCCCTCAAGCCGCGGTTTTTAAGCAAGATCCCGACCGCAGTAGAAAGTCCTGCAGGTAAGGTTCAACGGATGTTTGAAGCAGTCCAGTCTCCAGCCACTCCAGGATAGTTCTTCCGTCATGTTGCTACAGTATCTTTGCCACAGGATACCGATACCCTGGCTGACACAAGTTGTGTATCAGGGCAACGGAAGTGGGTGGGTGGAGCTGGAGAAAAAGATTCCAAGGTTCCGCTGATTGATAATGTGATAAGACGAGCCAGTTGGTAGTTAGAGAATGGGCAAGTGGACCTCGACCTTGTGAATTCTCTGCTCTGCTATCCCGTGCTCTTTGGACAGGCGAGTACATAGGTGAGCAGGTTGATCTGGATCTTCCTGGTACATGTTGTATTGGTCATTGCTCCATCCTGCTGTACCTTGAGGTACAGTACAACGGGGTACGGAGTACAGTGGGAACTGTTCATGGACCCAGTTTCAAGAAGAGGGCCGGGGGGAACCTTGGAAGGCCAGGTCGAGGTCCTGAAGGTTCCAGCAAAATCAAGTCATCAGCTCAAGTTGGTGTCGTCAATCTTGAACGAGGGCGGAATAGCGTGAGCGGAATCTTGCAGTCTAAACCGCATCGAGCTATCTTCTGGTGGATCCATGACTTCAATATTTGGATGATCGGCACATGAACCGCCCCTGAGCAGCATTAAACAGCACTGAGTAGGAGTGACGCATGATTCCCTGCTTGCAGAAGAATCCAAAACACGTGTGATGCATGCCCTGTTGCAGGTCTAAAATCTGGGTCATTCTAAGCACGTAAATAGCGATCACTAGAGAATAAATGACATGTCCAGGGGGTGACTCGGTCAGTAGTAGAGGATTAGTCCGGCTTTAGCCCTGGAGACACATATTAAAAAGTATATCTAGAAAGAACCTTGGCAGTTCACAGACATCAAGTCCCGAGATGAAAATCTGAATTTATTTCAAGCACAAAACCCAGTTAACTGCTGTTCTCCACCGCTATTTCATTGGCTGTCGACTCTCCATACAGTTAGAAGACAGGCAGAGTTTCATTCTTAACTAAAATTGATTCTGTCGATCTAGAAGGATCTGAATAAAAACAAGAATCTAGAAATCGGGTAGGCGGGCGATTTCCCTGTCGCCTATGTATCAGCCCGTTCTCAGTTATATACAAGACCTGAGACCGTCACAGATAAACAAAAGATCTGGACCGTGTTCGTTATTCCGACGTCTCCAAGGAAGCCCCGAGGTGAATACCAGGGCCCGTGCAAACGAAAGGAACTCGGAAACAAAAAGCAGGAGAATGCCAAACTCTGTACTGGTGGTGTTTATCAGATCAGACACAGGGTCACAAAGCACGGTCCTTCAATGGCGCGGCTTGCGGACGCCAGGTTCGTATGAGTTCGGATGCATCGACGGTGTCATGCTCAGCAGGTGGCGCGATGACGGTGACAGAGCCATGGAGATCTCTCGAGCCGAAGCCGCATAGACCTGCTTTGGTGAAGCTCGTCGGCTTGAAGCGGACCGTGCTGACTTCCCGGAGAATGACGATCGCCGCGATCGGACCGGGCTATGTAGTCCGTGGCTCGAACCTCCCCCATAGCAAGACGCATCCCATGATTCCCGGTGCTTCGACAGCCCAGGACTGATGGTATAGACGGGCTCGGGGTCCTCATCATCGTCGCTACCGGATCTTGTCGTGAATGCCTCGCCGAAGGATATCGAAGATCGCCGATCGCGATTGCCGATAGGCCGGGCCGCGGGGACTGTGTCGGGAAGCGTGAAAGCCGGTTGTTCGAGCGATACTGAGCTGCGTGCCTTTCTCAGTTCTTGCAAGGGTTGACTTTGCGACTGGCCTCTGGACCGTCTCCGAACAAGCTCGTGACTGTGAGAACCCCTTCTCCGAAATGGAACACGTCCTCGCCCTCGTCCGCCGCCCTCGGTCAAGTCAGCCGAGCGACGAGTGGAATCGTGCATCCGTAGCTCAAGTTGAGCTGGACTAAAGGCCACACGGGCCCGCATGTGCTGGATAGCTCGGTCGAGTGCCAATTCGATGGCGCAGGCGTTATGGATCCGGCTCAATCTAGGCCAGGTTGCCCGTTCCCCGCTGAGACATGCCTCTTGCATGAACTCCTTTGTCGGGTTCTCTAGGATGCGTGGAAAATTGGATGAGATCAGTTCGGGGTAAATGTTGATGTCACCGCTGTATTTCTGATTCATAATCGAGGCGAATTTAGTCATGGAGTTGGGAAAGACCCCCATTTCTGAAAGGACGGTCATTCGGTGGAGTATCTCATCTTTAGCAAGATGCGTCATCATGCTCACCCAGCCAGGCACAGACAGTGACCGGTGTTCCGCGAGATTTGACGGTCCGATTTCCTTTGGTAGGAACGGAACCACATGAGGGTTGACCTGCGAAACAATGAAGTGGTTGACATTGAACATCTCGGATAACCGTGTCATCGGGAGGTCCCCGTCAACTGAGCCATCGATATACTGCTTGTGTAGATCATTCCATGGTACAGCCGCCCCTGTCTTAGGGTCTTTGGCCATTAATGTGAAGGGCTTGAATACCAAGGGCACGGAGCATGACACGGCCCTGTGAGTCATTAGCATCGACATAGCATGAAAAGAGTGAAAAGACTTACACAGCAGACCAGATCAACACATTCGGTGCCGAGATGTAGTTCAGCAGTCGTGGAAGCTCGTATATGCCGGCGCTCGAGACACAGATATTCAAAATCCGTCGTGTCCGGTTGTATGCCTCTTGGAACGTCATATCCCCCAACCAGCCGCGCATAGTGTTTGCCAAGTGAGAAATATCAAGGAATGACCCTTGTTTCAAGAAGCGCGCCGTCTTCTGGAAGATATTCTCCTCTTGGCCGTGTTTGTTGAAGACCGCAAAATCCCCATTGGCGACGTAAGTATCCAAAAGCGCTGGCAAGTCATCGTCTGGGCAAGTACAAAACACTGCACATACAATACTGCCGGCCGAAGCCCCAGAGATGATGCGCGGGATAAGGTTCTGCTCGTAGAGAGCCTTGAGAACCCCAATATGGTTCATCCCGAAAGTCGCGCCTCCGGAGAAAAGCAGCGCGCTCCGGCCAAACGCCTGACGAGTCGCCAGCAGTTGATCCAGGATGTATTTCAGCTCCAAACCGTCACAGCGATTATCCACCGACAGCTCCACCAACGCCTTGATCGTGTCGAGGGCCGTGGTTATGTACTGATCGATCAGGTTTTTCGTCCCGACATGCGAGTGGCGGTAAAGCGATGCGTTGCTCATCTTGCCGAGGTCGCGGCTCAAAGCAGTGCGAACGAGAAACAGCATGCGACTCACATCGCAGCTTATGCGCGCCTCCTCCAGTTGTCGCAGGCGTTCCTGAACAAGTCGTGCGTTGTACTCGTCGCACTCGGGGTCCTCTTTCCAGACGTCATTGTTTTCCAGCACATCCAACTCCTCGGCGCAGCTCCGCCATTCCTCGTACGACACAGCCTGCAGCCCAGGATCATGATTAGAAAGGTGACTCTGCAGACGTGCCAGCCTGCCAGGTACCAGAGAGACAACACTTACATTTTTGATCTTCAAGTAGAGCACTTGTTTGCGGTCCTCAATGTCCGCCCGCTGTTTCCGCTGGTCGGCAGAGAGCCCGTCACGGTAGGTGTGTATGGTATGGCCCGCCCAATTCCACGAGTCCCTGACGAGGGACGAGACGGCAGGGATCGAGATCGCTTTGCGCAGGGGTCGTAGCGGGTGCAGGGGAACCTTTGCGAGGGTTTCATCATGGCAACGGACTATTGTGGACTCGCCCAACACCGAGTTAACAGGCCTGTGCATCGGGAGCAAGCCATCCAGCCGGGGGGGGTTTATCGGCCCACTCGGAGTCCTTTAAATTTCTGGATTATGTATCAAGGCAAACTGTGCAGGCGAGTAGACAAGTAGATAAAAGATAAAGAAAGAAGAAGAAGAGGCGGTCGGAGCAAACGTCACAAGGACCAATGGAAACCCAGTGACCCCAACTTCCCCGGTTTCCACTTTTTTATTTTTTGAGGCGAGAAATTAAGTGAGATCAGAATCGGTAAATCGGTAAATCAGTAAATCAAAAACCAGTAAAACATTAGAATAGATTAGTGTAATAATGCAGCAGGTTATCGATCTTACACATGATCTCACCATCATCTGGTCCCTGGCGTCATTCACATGCATGGTATGGCATGTGAATGCACACCCCTACCTGGACAGGTTGACTATACGAAAGCAACGTACCAGCAGTGAAGCATAAAAAGCGTAAAGTAGTGTATAGGATATGATCCATAGAGCCAAACATCTCAAAGTCCGCGCCGAAGCCATTCGCGGAGAATCCGTTTTGCCTCCTCCGCCGCGCCTCCTTCTCGCCAAAAATGCCCTGCACCCTCGACTTCGCCGCTCTGGAAACGACTCTGTGGCACATGGCCCAGATCGGCTGACCACCTTCGCAATTTATGCACAGATGTGAATTCGTCTCGATTCCCATAAAGCGCCAGAGTCGGGTGAGCACTCAGCTGGTCGGCTGGACGCACGGCGGCCCGGGCCAGAGCTGGAGCTGACATTCCCCCCACGTTCAGTGATAGGCTGCAGAAACCGGTCAGGAGTTGGCTCACTGGTGGCCGCAGAGGTGACACGAGCAGATAGGAAATGGTCGTCTCCGCACTCAGCTCGATCCGGTCAGGGTTGTCGGGGTTCCCGCTCTCCTCTGGATTTGCTGGGCCCAGGTCCCGGATCGTTGCCGCTGCGATCTTCCTTGCTTTACGGTCAATATCGTAGATCGGCGTGTCCGGGGTTGTAGCTCCGGTGCGGAATAGGTCTATTACGACATCAAGCGTCGGGACATGCGACGCTATCAGTGACCCGAAAGAGTATCCCCCAACGATGAGATGGATTTGGTCTGCAGATGCTGTGGGCGAAGGGGCATGATCTGGGTCACTGAGGAGTTTCTGCAGAAGGGCAACCTTTACTCGGTGCAAGTATTGTAGCATGAATCCGTAGAATGCTACATAGTCTCCCAGCTCTGGTCGTCCAGTCCAGCTAGATCGTCCTTCAGAGGGTGCTGCGCCGCTGAGGGTCGCGTTAGCGGCTTCAACACGATATCGGGGGAGCTGCTGTACCGGAAATTGAATGTTCCCACGACGTAGCCTTGATTAAGAAGCTCGCCACCGAGAAAACTAATCACCGCGTCGTCGTAGGTACCACCAAGTGGTGCGTATGGGTGCGCGAGAATGGCACCGCGTACTGGCCATGATTGAGCCGTGTCTATATTTCTGACCCAGCCAGGGAGGTAGAGCCGGCACTGGAGCTTGCACCCGTCGTGGACCGAACGTAGACTGAATGAGTAGGTCGGACAGTGGGCATTCATGGCCGAGGTTGGTTTTGCCCTGACATTCTTCCAAGTTTCTCAGTTCATGTTGTTTTTTTGAGGGCGTGGGTGTTGAAATTAGTTAGAAAAAAGTCGGATGAACCGCCGGCCCCCAATTGAAACTTGCTTAACACAACTTTTCAGCTCGCCTCGGACACTCATTTTACTGACAACCTTGGAAGTTCCGTCTATTGAATGACGGGAAATATATGATTTCATGCTATATACATACGCTATATAAGATGACCCGTTCTGTCGCCAATCAAGATTCAGGAAGTAGCCATGTCGGATCGGGCTCATCGTCCTCCGATCTCGACGCAGTATCTGTGTGATGGCCGTCCTTTAAGAGATCAGCCGGTGGTTCCGGATTGTCGTTACCTAGGGGATCTTCATGTTCATCCACAGGTTCATCGTGACGGTCGCCGGGTGTCGCCGACTGGGCAGACGGAAGGTCGTTGTGGCTGGGCACAGGCAAGCCGAAGGCCGGAAGAAGCATCTTGCCTGCTTCTCGCAGCGCTTCCAGCTCAGCTGCAATACAACAGACCAGGAGTTTCCAGTCTTTATCCTCCGCGTGCTCTAAATGCGCTTCTAGGCGCCGCGTGGTCTTATCTAGGTCCCCTGCAACGTTGGCGGCCACTTCTTCCATCGTATCCTCTTTTTGTTCCCCATTTGAGTCGGCCGCCCGCTGTTGCAATTCGATATAATGGCGCATATTAGCTCTGAGTCGTTTCTCAAAGCCGGAGACATCAGCCATGGCTTGTTTCCAGACTCCGCCCCCTTCCTCGAGTGCCAGAATCTCTGCATCCACCTCTCGCTGCCTCCTTTGTAAATCCTCCCGTTCCGATTTCCAATGTTCTCTAGCTATCTCGAGAGTTCGGCGTTTGGGGTTCAGGGAGTGGAAGCTTGAGTTGCTCGTGTGCGAGAGAGGTTGGACCGGAGGATTGCGAAGGTAGTTGCGAATGTTGGACTGGAGGAGCGACATGGACTCGGTATAGGAGGATAGTTTCGCGTCCACCGAGTTCTTGGCTTTTGAAATATCGCTGACAAGATGCCGGTGCTTGGCTTTCATCTCGTACAGCCTGGTTTCCAGTTCATGAATGTCAGTCTCGAGCTCGCGAGCCTCTTCTTCCAGTTGTTTAGCGCGCTGGTTCTCTCGATTGGTGTGAATGGTAGATATGGCCTCTTCTAAACCGCCTCTTTTCGAGGTGAAACTCTCGATGTCATCAAGTGCATTATCTCGTTCGTCTGTCTGCGACGAGATTATCTCTCGTTCCTCTTCTCGCAGCTTCAGTAGATCATATATGGACTGGAAAATACCCAGTCGTGCCGCTCGGAGCCCAATCTTCTTGGCTGAAAACTGTCTGGCCGGGGGTCTGGGGGGAGACCGAGCTTGACTAGCTCTCAAAGAGGTAGATGTGAAGCTCCCGTCCAAAGTGTTGTCCGGCTGGGGCCGAGCCAGACCAGAGAGGAGACCCTCACTTTGCGCATCAATCAAGATCTGGAGGTTACTCTGGATGTGCTTTGACTGGCGTTCCACGTATAGAAGAGGATCGTGGTGGTACATGGAAGCTCCTGTGGCCACCGGTGATAGCCGTTTATCTCGAAAGGGCAGAAGAGTCGACATGACAGGCAAAACTGACGGACCGACCAGAATAGGGGAAGAAGAACAACTATCCACCTGAGATATTGTAGACGAGTGCTATTTAGCAGGCCATGACCAGCATCACCACAGTCTCGAGGACATTGCCAGCTGACGCTCTCGGACCTCACGCCGGAACAGTAACTTGACCGCCTTGCTGGCCGCCTATGCAGGTACACCAACGCTCCGTATGAGGACCTATTCCTCCTGACGATCCGGTGTTGTGAATTTGTGTAGTATTGCTATTACTGACTGTAAGTTCTCTTTTTTTTGAAAAAAAAAAGGAGATAGCTAATCAGAGAGCAGTAAGAAGACATTGTGACCAGTTAATGATTCAAGCAGGTGAAAGTACTCATAGTGACACGTGACCGGTACAGTCAGCTCCGTTGACGTTGTCGTCGGGTCTCGCGCCTGCGAAGCTTCTGCTGTCTGCTTCCAGCTTCCATTTGTCCCCTACGTCCATCCCATCTTTTCCCGGTAATCCGTCATTTTCCTTCTGCTAATTGTCCTATTTTGGACCGTTGACTCCTATCACGCCATTTCTCCCACGGGGCTCGCTCGCTGTTGACCCCCAAAGCTCTCTCCCGTCGACGTTGCTTCGACCCCCAACAACAACATCATCATCCGAGTCTGAGCTTCATCCACCCGGTTTTGAGGCCAGTCGTCTCCATCAATAAAGATGGTCGGCCTTGTTTCGGCCGCCGGTTTGGTCGGCTTTCTCTCAGAGCCAGATCCAGAGCTCAAGGTCTTTGCCTTGAAGTCATTAGACTCCCAGATCGACTTGCTTTGGACAGAGGTTGTAAACGCCGTTCCCGAGATGTGAGTACTTGACTTTTGTTGATACGGCAGATCGAAGCGTCATGGACGACTTCTGGCGCGATTCTTGTTGCCGAGGACCCCCGGTTCACTGGGCACTGCTGACCACATCCATCCAGTGAGGCTCTCTACGAAGATGAATCATTCCCGGAACGTGAACTGGCTGCTTTGGTTGCCTCGAAGGTATACTACCACCTGCAGGAATATAATGAAAGCATGGTCCTTGCCCTGGGCGCGGGAAAGCTGTTCCAGCTCGACAACGGTGGCGAGTACGAGGAGACAATTATTGGTAAGTCGAGCAAGAGTTCCCCGCCAAATAGGTCTTTTCGATGGATTGCTGACCATGGACGTCTCCAATCTAGCTAAATGCGTCGATACTTTTATCTCTCTATCCGCCGCCCAGAAACCTGCCGCTGGTGACCCGGCCGCCAACCTGAACACCTCCTTCTCAGCATCTGGCGACGGCGCCAGCAGCACATCAGCAAGCCTGACATCTCCGATCACACCTTTCTCCAAGTCCGCTCTGCCTTCGAAGTCCCTACTCTCGCGTCAGGAGGTTCCTGGCATGGACGCTGCGTACCCCGGCGGCGAGGACCAGAGTGTTCAGCACAACGAGACTCCGCTCGTCTTGAAGCGAGGTGTTCAGGGTCAACTACAGGCTGTGATTGAGCGGCTCTTCGAAGAGTGCTTCCGTCAAAAGCGTTACCGTCAAGTGATCGGTATTGCGATTGAGGCGAAGAGCTTGGATGTTCTCCGTCTGGCCATCCTTCGTGCCAGTGCGGACGAGAAGCAGCAGTCGGGTGAATCGCACGGTAGCGAGGAGCTCATGGAGTACGTTCTGGACATCTGCATGGGCATTGTCCAAGAACGAGGCTTCCGCAACGAGGTTTGTTAAACCGCCAGCTCCCCTTTAGCACGAAAGGCTGCTAATTTTCACCTCTAAAGATCCTTAAGCTCATTCTCGAGCTCCTCAACGAAATCCCCGCCCCCGACTATTTCTCAATCGCCAAGTGCGTTGTCTACCTTAATGAACACTCGATGGCCTCAAGCATTCTCCGTCAACTTGTTGAAAAGGGCGACCCGCGATCTCTTGCCGTTGCATACCAAATCTCCTTCGACCTTTACGATAACAGCACCCAGGAGTTCCTGCAGAAAGTTCGCGAGGAGATTTCCGAGCTGGTACCCGAGGGCGACGCCGAGAAGACCGAGCAAGGAGAGCCGAAGGAGTCAGATGCGTTGCTTGGGGATCAATCGAGTTCAACTCGTCCCGAGGGCAAGGCTGATCCTGAGTCGATTCCCGCGTTCAAGAACATTCTCTCAATCCTAGATGGTATCAAATCCATTCAGCTCAACTTGGAATTCCTCTATCGCAATAATCAGGTCGATATGGCTATTTTGAATAAGGTGCGCGACAGCCTCGAGGCTCGCAATTCCATATTCCACACGGCAGTCACTCTGTGCAATGCTTTCATGCACGCCGGCACCACCCACGACAAGTTCTTCCGTGAGAACCTGGAGTGGCTCGGCAAGGCTGTCAACTGGTCCAAGTTCACCGCTACCGCTGCTTTGGGTGTCATTCATCGTGGCAACCTCAGTCAGGGACAAAAGCTCCTGCAACCCTACCTGCCCAAGGAACACATCGCCGGGGTTGGTGGCTCGGGCTCCGTTTACAGCCAGGGTGGATCTCTGTATGCCTACGGTCTGATTTTCGCCAACCACGGTGGCATGGCTGTCGATCTCATCCGTGACCACTTTAAAAAGGCCACGGAGGAGGTTGTGCAGCATGGTGGCGCTCTGGGTCTAGGTGTGGCTGGTATGGCCACCGGTGATGAGGGCATCTACGAGGACCTCCGCGGCGTTCTTTACACCGACTCCGCTCTCAACGGTGAGGCCGTTGGCCTTTCCATGGGCCTCGTCATGTTGGGCACAGGCAACCTGAAGGCGTTGGAGGACATGATCCAATACGCCCATGACACTCAACACGAGAAGATCGTCCGTGGTCTTGCCATGGGTATGGCCTTGATCATGTACGGCCGCCAGGAGGCTGCGGATGAGTTGATTAACGGTCTTCTCGGTGACCCTGACCCGACTCTCCGCTACGGTGGTATCATGACGATCGCTCTGGCCTACTGTGGTAGCAGCAGCAACAAGGCTGTTCGCAAGCTTCTTCACGTTGCTGTCAGTGATGTCAATGATGACGTTCGCCGAGTTGCCGTGCTGAGCTTGGGCTTCATCCTGTTCCGCAAGCACAAGAGCGTTCCCCGTATGGTGGAGCTACTCTCGGAATCCTACAATCCTCATGTCCGGTACGGTGCCGCTATGGCTCTCGGTATCTCTTGTGCTGGGACTGGACTTGATGAGGCTATCGATCTGCTGGAGCCGATGCTCAAGGACTCGACTGACTTTGTCCGGCAAGGTGCCCTGATCTCGTTGGCAATGGTTCTTGTTCAGCAGAACGAGGCCATGAACCCCCGCGTTACCAGCCTACGCAAGGCTATGATGAAGATGCTCGGCGACCGTCATGAGGATGCCATGGCCAAGTTCGGCTGTGCCGTGGCCCTCGGAATTATCGATGCTGGTGGCCGCAACTGCACCATCAGCCTGCAAACACAGACCGGCAACCTGAATATGCCGGGTATTGTGGGTGCTGCAGTCTTCTGCCAGTATTGGTACTGGTTCCCTCTCACCCACTTCCTGTCGCTCAGCTTTACCCCGACTTCCGTAATTGGTGTCGACCAGAAGCTGGAGGTTCCAGAGTTCAAGTTCCATAGCAACACCCGCCCTAGTCTCTTCGACTATCCTCCCATGCAGGAGGTCAAGGCCGAGGAGGCTCCGGAGAAGGTCAAGACTGCGGTGCTTTCTACGACCGCCCAGGCCAAGCGCCGTGCCCAGCGCCGTGAGAAGCAGGCACGCCGTGAGAGCATGGACATCGACCAGACGCCCACCACGCCGAAGGTCTCGGACCAGCTACCGGAGAAGATGGAGACCGACGAGAAGGTCGAAGGCGAGGAAGGCAAGGATGGCGAGAAGGGTGCTGGCGAATCGCAGAAGAAGAAGGTGGAGCGAGAGAAGGTTGGATACGAGCTGGACAACATGTCCCGGGTACTGCCCGCCCAGCTCAAGTACTTGACCTTCCCTGACCCGCGGTACGAGCCTGTTAAGAGGGTATGTTTGACTATAGCTTCGATTTGGCGAAACTCATTACTAACTATTTCTACAGCCTACTGGTGGTGTCGTCGTCGTTCTCGACAAGCAGCCCGAGGAGCCCCGGGAAACCATCGAGCTGAAGGCTAGCAAGGAGGCCCCCCCTCCCCCGACCGAAACCCTTCAAGACCGTCTTCAAGCTGCTATCGGAACTGCTGCCCTGCAGACCCCTCAGCGGGCCGGTGCCCGCGCCATAATGTCTTCCACTCCTGCCGGTGCTGCTGCGGCGGCGGGCGTCTTGACTGCTGTCGACGAGGACGAGGAGGGCGCAGAGGATGCGCCGGTGCCTAACGAGTTCACATACGAGACAGAAGGCGAGGAAGAGTAGAGTGATGGGTCATAGCCCTTTGTCGCTGGGATGTATTTCTAGACCTGTCAGGTTACCGCCTGTTATATTAGGAGCGCGGTTGCTGCCGCCTGTGATATGAAGCATTTGTCTGCATTTACGGAGTATTCCAAGATTACGCTATACGCTATACGTAGAATGCCACCACTCAAGCCACGTAAGTAAGAGTACCAGCACATGAAGGCAAAAGTCAACTATAATCCACGAATCGTAAATATGCCGACTTCTTCACATGCTCACATGCGGCCTTAGTCAGCAACACGTTCAAGTCACCTCGGCATTTCCGACCGGCGATGACGCACTTTGAGCCAATCATATACATGGCATTCGGGGATGACCGATACAGTACAAACCGGTACGATCAGCGACCGAGGGACACCGCTGAAGGCGACTATAATTGCACAGGTGACGATGGATGCTCCGAGGCCTTGACACTCGACGCGGAGAACGTCGGTTACTGAGTCGGGCATCTCCTCGGTCCTTTATATCACGCCTGCTCCATCAACCCCGGAGTTCAACCTCTTTTTTTTCCCCTTTCCACACGAACGCTCTTCTTTTCTCCAGAGCCAAGCTACTTTGCTATTTGCTCTACAATTTACTCCGGAGTATAAACCGCTTAATTGCCTCCTTTGCCTCCTTTCCCTTCCTTCCACCTCTCATCGACCCGCACACCATGGCGAAGACCTTTAGCAAGGACGATGTCGCGTCACACGGCAAAGGCGATAGTATGTGGATCGTGATTGACGAGGACGTCTACGATGTCTCTAAATTCCAAGATGAGCACCCTGGTAAGTCATATTCGATGCGATTGGTGGCGAGTATGCGGAGGATCACATGCTGACGGAGATGGTGAACAGGTGGAAAGAAAAGTACGTAATGGCGCAGGCACGAGACCTCGCTGGATATTAACATGTTACAGTTCTCCAGCGCGTTGCCGGAAAGGACGCTTCCAAGCAGTTCTGGAAGTACCACAACGAGGGTATTCTGAAGAAGTACAAGGGCCAGCTGCAGATCGGCTCGTTGGACACCAAGAAGCAGGCCGAGCCCGCTCCGGCCCCTGCCCCCAAGAAGGCTGAGCCCAAGCCGCAGCCGCGGCCGCAGCCCGCCTCGGGCGATTACAAGCCCCCTGCGACTGCCGAGCCGCAGGAGCCGTATGGCGACCTAATCCCGTTCGCCGATCCCTCGTGGTACCAGGGTGTAAGTCGAGGCCGCGAAAAAAAGGAAATCTCGTGGTTAAGTGCTAATGTTTGCTCGATCTGGCAGTACTCTTCGCCTTACTTCAACGAAACGCACGCCGCTCTCCGCGAGGAGATTCGCCAGTGGGTCGAGACCGAGATCGAACCCTACGTTACCGAGTGGGATGAGGCCAAAGAGGTTCCCGCGCATATCTACAAGCAAATGGGCGAGCGCGGCTACTTAGCTGGTCTGCTGGGTGTCAAGTACCCCGAGCAGCACACTCCCTTCCGGGTGCAATCTGTGTCGCCGGACCGCTGGGATCTGTTCCATGAGATGCTGATCACTGACGAGCTGTCCCGCACTGGTAGTGGTGGCTTGGTCTGGAACTTGCTCGGTGGTTACGGTATTGGTTGCCCGCCCCTGGTCAAGTTTGGCAAGAAGGAGCTGGTTGACCGTATCCTGCCCGGCATCCTGGCTGGTGACAAGCGCATTTGCCTGGCTATCACCGAGCCTGATGCTGGTAGTGATGTGGCTAACCTCGGCTGCGAGGCTAAGCTCAGTGAGGATGGCAAGCACTACATCGTAAATGGCGAGAAGAAGTGGATCACTAACGGTGTCTGGGCCGACTATTTCACCACTGCCGTTCGCACTGGCAAGGAAGGTATGAACGGCCTCAGCGTTCTTCTGATTGAGCGCGAAGCTGGCGGTGTTAGCACCCGCCGCATGGACTGCCAGGGTGTGCTTAGCAGTGGAACGACTTATGTGACCTTTGAGGATGTCAAGGTTCCTGTTGAGAACTTGATCGGCAAGGAGAACGGCGGCTTCAAGGTCATCATGACCAACTTCAACCACGAGCGTATTGGCATCATCATCCAGTGCTGCCGCTTCGCACGTGTCTGCTACGAGGAAGCCATGAAGTACGCCCACAAGCGCAAGACCTTCGGCAAGCGCCTGATCGACCACCCCGTCATCCGCATGAAGCTCGCCCACATGGCGCGCCAGATCGAAGCCACCTACAACTGGCTCGAGAACATCATCTTCCAGTGCCAGTGCATGGAGGAGACTGAGGCCATGCTCAAGCTGGGTGGAGCCATCGCCGGTCTCAAGGCCCAGTCTACCCAGACCTTCGAGTTCTGTGCCCGTGAGGCCAGTCAGATCTTTGGTGGTTTGAGCTACAGCCGTGGTGGCCAAGGTGGTAAGATCGAGAGACTGTACCGTGATGTTCGTGCCTATGCCATTCCCGGTGGAAGTGAGGAGATTATGCTGGATCTCAGCATGCGCCAGAGTCTGCGTGTGCACGGGATGTTTGGCATGAAGCTCTAAAATTGGAGGCTTTGGCTATTGCATAGAGTACTTTTCTTCTCATTTGTCCTTTATTGATTTGAGGATCGTTTTGGTTAGATATCCCATCCTGTGTGACACATTTCCTTATCATATTGTCTTTGTACAATAACTGACCGTATATTCGCAATATCATTTCTATCTAGATACTTGAAAAATGTATTGTAAGATAGTGTGATGAACTACAGTATATGTATCTAGCAAACGAAAAGCGAAGTCCGAAGCTGTGATATTAGATTCGGACTTCCTACTTTGTGTTATAATTTGATCGGACCCGTGCAAGGGAAATAGCGAGTAAGATCATCAACCTTGAAAGGTGACCACGCACTGTGTAACGTGAACTGACAAGGTAATTATGATCCGGCCTTGTCCAGAACCTTTGAAAGAGAAAAGTGGTTCTCGACGTGAGACAAGTAAACAGAGCCAGTCCGGCTGCCCATAAAGACCATGTGCGCGGCATCCTAACTTCGCCGCGAATCGCAGCAATAGCTTCTCGACCTCTCCAATCTCCTAACTAACTGACACAGTGTCCCAGGGTTTGAATACCCTGTTTCCCTGCTGCAGTGTCTGAATCCTTCTCTTCATCTTTCACTTCTTTCGAGCGACGAGGGTTGCCACCTCCGCGGTAGGCGGTCTTTGCGCTTCGTTGAGAGGTTTCGGTATGCCCTGCTCTCCAATTCCCTCCCCCCGTGCTTACACATCCTCGTTCCCTGTCGCTGACTTTTTCGATGGTTGTCCAGAGATATAAAGTGATTTGGTCTCGACCTTAAAACCACCTACACGAACCTACGTGATCTTCCCTTCATCGATACCCCGACCCGCTACCCTACAATATGTCCAACTTTCTGAACCAGGACTTTGGCTCAGATGATGAGGAGGATGATGAGTTCAACCCCGCCCCCGTTGATGATTCCGACGGCGAGCAGGCCAAGGTTAGTCTCAATCAGTAAACAGTGTTGGTTGAGGGTGGTGCTGATGGAACGATAATGAACAGCCGACCAAGTCCACCGGACGTGGCGCTGATGGCTCCGACGACGTGAAGAATGGCGGCGATGCAGATGAGGACGACGAGCAGGACGTTGCAGATGACAACGAGCAAGACGAGGAGGAGGAGGAAGAGGAAGAAGACGACGAAGATGCCGTGGTTTGTATTCCCTCCGAGGTTCGGACTCGGCAAAGGCCTTTGTTAACCTGATATGCTATCTAGGAGGCTCATCCCCGCAAGCGCAGACGCGGTCCCATCAATCCTTTCATCGATGAAGAGGCCGGTGTCGACGAGGAAGAAGATGAAGCCGAAGACGACGAGGATGAACTTGCGGAGTTCGGCACAGAGATGCACCCCGACGACTTGGATCAGTTGCCTGCCGGCGCCGAAACAGATGACCGCCGCCACCGACAACTTGATCGCCAGCGTGAGCTCGATGCTACAATGGACGCAGAGAAGCAGGCGCAGTTGCTCAAGGAGCGCTATGGACGGAACCGCGCCGCTGCTACGGACGCACTCGTGATTCCCAAGCGGTTGCTTCTTCCCAGCGTGGAGGATCCAAGTATCTGGGGTGCTCGCTGCAAGCCTGGAAAAGAGCGCGAGGTCGTTTACTCCATTCAGAAGCGTATCGAGGAGCGCCCAGCTGGATCTCGCAATCCTATCCGAATTATTTCGGCTTTCGAGCGCGGACATCTCATGCAGGGCTGGTTCTACTGCGAAGCGCGCAGACAGGCTGATGTTATTGAGGGCCTGGAGGGTATCAACTTTTACTACCCTTCCCAGAAGATGACTCTGGTTCCCGTCAAGGAGATGCCCGATCTCCTCAAGGTCCAGAAATCAGAGGAGCTGATGCCTGGTGGATGGGTTCGAATCAAGCGTGGCCGTTACCAGGGCGATTTGGCCCAGATTGAGGAAGTTGAGACCAACGGTCTTAATGTTACTGTTCGACTTGTTCCCCGTCTTGACTATGGCATGAATGAAGATGCTGCTGCTTTGGTTGGCCCCGATGCCAAGCGCAAGCGTGGTGGCACGAACACTGTTCGGCCCCCGCAGCGTCTGTTCAACGAGTCTGAGGCAAAGAAGAAGCATGCAAAATACCTCTCGGCTACATCTGGTCTGGGTGGCAAGTCTTGGAGCTATCTCAACGACACTTACATTGATGGTTTCCTTATCAAGGATATGCGTGTCCAACACTTGATCACCAAGAATGTCAACCCTAGACTGGAGGAAGTGACGATGTTTGCCCGCGGAGGAGAGGATGGAACTGCAAACCTGGATCTGGCTTCCCTGGCCGAGACCCTGAAGAACTCGACCGCCGAGGACTCATACCAGCCCGGGGACCCTGTCGAGGTCTACCGGGGTGAACAGCAGGGCTTGATCGGCCGCACTGTCTCAACTCGCGGCGACATTGTTTCATTGCAAGTTACCGAGGGCGATCTGGCTGGCCAGACAATCGATGCCCCCGTTCGAACTCTGCGCAAGCGCTTCCGTGAAGGTGACCACGTCAAGGTTATTGGAGGCAGCCGTTATCAGAACGAACTTGGCATGGTGGTGCAAGTCAAGGACGATACTGTCACCCTCCTCAGCGACATGAGCATGCAGGAGATTACTGTCTTTAGCAAAGATCTTCGTCTTTCTGCCGAGATGGGCGCTGACGGTCAACTTGGTATCTATGATGTCCATGACCTTGTCCAGCTTGAGTAAGTACTGCCGCAATTCTCAGAATCGACGATAAGCTAACTTGTTTTCAGTGCTGCCACTGTCGCCTGTGTGATCAAGGTTGATCGCGAGTCTCTTCGTGTCATGGACCAGAACGGCTCTCTCCGCAATGTCCTCCCTACCCAGATTGCCAACAAGATCCAGCCCCGTCGGGATGCAGTTGCGACTGACCGCAATGGTGCAGAGATCCGAAATGGCGACACTGTGCGCGAGGTCTACGGAGAGCAGAGAACCGGAATTATCCTCCATATCCACCGTTCATACCTTTTCTTGCACAACAAGGCCCAGGCTGAGAATGCAGGAATATCCGTGGTGCGAACGACGAACGTCGTCACTGTGTCAGCGCGGGGCGGACGGCCAACTGGTCCTGATTTGACCAAGCTGAACCCTGCCCTTAACATGCAAGGACCTGGCAGCGGCCGTGGTGCTGCGATGCCACCGCCTTCACGGGGCCGGGATATGCTCATCGGGAAGACTGTTGCTGTTCGCAAGGGTCGCTACAAGGGTCTGGTGGGTATCGTCCGTGATGCCGATGATAAAAACGCCCAGGTCGAGCTCTACACAGTCAACAAACCCGTTCAAATAGACCGGAATATTCTCACACCCAAGGACCCGGTCACCAAGCAGACAATCGACGCTGGACGTGGACGTGGCCGTGGAGGAGGTGTAGGAGGTGGCTCACGTGTTCCTTATGGCTCTGGCGCTCCTACAGGCGCGCCTGGCTGGTCGGGTGGCCGTACCCCAATGGCCGCTGCCGATTCCTCGAGAACACCCGCCTGGGGTGGCGCCGCCGCTTCGCGAACCCCTGCCTGGGGTGGCATGAGCGGTTCTCGCACGCCGGCCTGGAAAGCCGACGGATCCCGTACCTCCAACCCTTACGAAGCTGGAAACCGCACTGCCTACGGAGGCATCGGCAACCGCACGCCGGCATGGAACTCTGGCTCTCGTACGCCCTATGACTCTAGCTCCGGCTACGACGCATTTGCGTCCGGGACTCGCACCCCGGCTTGGGGCGGCGCCGGCGCAAACACCGGCAACCGCACCCCTGCCTGGGGCGGTCTGTCTAACGGCCGAGACCAGCGCGACTTCGATGACGCCCCTACACCTGGTGGAGGGTACTCCGCCCCTACCCCAGGCGCTTACACAGCCCCCACACCGGGTGCCTCAGCACCAACTCCTGGCGCCTGGCCCGAGAGCGCTCCCACACCGGGAGCCTTCAACGCCCCGACTCCAGGAGGCATGCCCAAGCGGGGAGGCTACGACGCCCCAACACCAGCTGCATACGATGCACCTACCCCAGCCATGGGCGGCGCAGCAGCTACACCTGGTGCGGGCTATGGGGATGATGATGGTGGCCCCCGTTACAACGAAGGCACTCCCAGCCCGTAAACAATTTCTTCTTTATTTCATTTTCTGCATGTTATATCACCCCGATGCACAAAAGCTCGATGCAATATGGTTTTAAATTTGGGGTGGTCGGTTCGAACTTGTATTCTATTTTCATCGGATGTAATTTCTTCGGAACTAGGAAATGATACTTCATTTGGGTACAGTTACCTTTCTTTCTATTCTTTCTATTAGTTTCTGAAGCGTAAGAAATAGCGAGGAGCCAGGGAGCCTTGGAAGTAGCGAATGTAACATTTTGAGGGAGCTGCTCATATTAACCATGTCGTATCTTGAGCTACTGTACTACTCCAGGTCGAGTTCAACCATCATTGTTTTGAGCCTGACAGCCCGGGACGTTGCAAGGTGTAATGAATCTTTGATAAAAGGTGTAGAGAACAGCAGGGCAAAGTTGGGACAGGTTCAACATTGGATCAGTTTGTAGGAGACCAGAACTCATCTTGTCATGCTGATCATAGCTCCTATGGGTAAACTATTATGCATGTGCATCTACCTAGCTAGACTTGGGATAATCGATTCAAGTAAAATATTTCACTTTCAGATATCAATTCATGAAGAATGCCTCCGAGGTCTTCTAATTCTATAGTAGAAAGGGAGCCGAAATAATGTGAAGATTGAGATCGCTGGAATGCAAGGACATTCCTGCCCTTCTTCTTTCACCCTCGGTTTCGACCTTCGGACCTCCGAGACTCTCAAACTCCAATCATTGGACACAGTATCTCGGATATTCGGCCCAGATATGTTGACGGAGCTAAGTTGAAGTCGAACAATTTTACTTCCGAGTTCGGGGGCCGAAGTCGCAAACTCCTCATCCCCACTGTATCGTCGCGCAGAACGTTGCCAAGACCAAGTATCAGACTGACGCTGCATCAGCTTCATACTCATGCTCTGATATTCTTCTGGAGGGAACAAGAGGAATCCTTCACTCACAAGAGCGTTCGACGTTTTGGGGTTCGGCTTCGTCTACCAAATCGGTAGCATGCTCGGCATTCGGTTAGGCGACAAAGTGCCGACTCAAGGTGAAAAGGAAAAGGAGCAAATTGAACTTGATCCCGCATTCCTCGTGAAATGGGATCACAATGACCAATTGAACCCACAAAATTGGCCTGTCCGATACAAATGTTGGGTGACTCTTCAGCTGGGCCTGCTTGCCCTAGCGGGCAGTCTCGGCTCCAGCATTATGTCCCCTGCCGATAGCATCATCGCCAAATATGTTGGCGTCAGCAGTGAAGTCTCTGTCCTGGATGTATCACTATATCTGTGAGTGCTCTACAGCCCAACTCCGGAGGAATCTTGCTAATGATTGACAAGGATTGGCTTCGTATGTGGTCCAATTATTTGGGCTCCGATTTCAGAAATCTGGGGACGCAGAGTGAGCATTTTACCCGCTGTCTTCTGCCAGGCTCTATTCGCCATCGGTACATCTAGAAGTACCAATGCAGCCTCGGTGTATTGTACGCGCTTCTTCACTGGGTTCTTTGGCTCTGCTCCCATCAGCAATGTCACGGCTGCCCTGGGTGATATGTGGAGTCGAGAGACCCGAGGCGTCGCAGTCAGCCTATACTCAGTGGCAGTGAATGGTGGTCCATCTCTCGGCCCCATCATTGGCGCGGCAATTGTCACGAATCCTCATCTCAACTGGCGCTGGACCGGATACATTTTGGCCATTTGGGTCTTCGCGACATTTCTCCTTGGCTGTTTCTTTCTCCCTGAAGTGTACCCACTGGTGCTTCTTAAGAAAAAGGCTCAAGCATTACGGAAAGAGACGAACGACCAGCGATACTACCACCCACACGAGCATATCCAACTCGATGTCCATTCAGTCGTGACGAAGCAACTCTCCCGCCCACTGGTTATGCTCTGCACCGAGCCCATCGTCACTTGCGTCGCACTATATGCCTCCTTCGTGTATGGTGTCAACTATCTCACCCTGGAAGTATTCCCCATCGTCTTCGGCGAAATTCGGCAGTGGAAACCCGTGGTTGCATCCTTGCCATTCCTCGCGCTGTTAATCGGTGTCATATGTTCCGTGGGAGTCAACATCTGGAACCAATACCGCTACAATCAAGTCTCAAAAGAAGCCGGTGGCAAAGCAGTCCCCGAGGCCAGACTGCCGGCGATGGCCTTCGGTGCGATCTTCTTCGTAGTAGGTGCGTTCTGGTTCGCGTGGACGGCAGAACCACCTCATCACTGGATCTTGCCCTGTCTGGCTGCTCTGTTTATTGGTGTTGGCTTCAACTGCATCTTTCAGCAGTGCCTCAACTTCCTAATCGATGTTTATGGTATATACGCGGCTAGTTCTACGGCGGCGGTCACGTTCCTTCGAAGCATTATGGCGGCTGGGCTTCCATTAGCTGCTAAGCCCATGATCAGAGCGTTGGGGATTGGTCCTGGAGTTTCGATTATTGGTGCGGTGGCTGCTGCTTTATTGCCGATTCCATTTTTGTTTATGAAGTATGGTCCACGGCTGCGAAAGATGTCGAAGCTCACGCCTGAGGATCCGAATCGTTGAAGGCAGAACTTGGGGAGATGAGCAGAGGTGAACTTTAGCATATTCTCACTTTATATCCCATAGTAAGTAACTTATAGAAAAGCATCCGTTGATTTCGAGTTCCGTGCGCAGGTGTACTATAGGTTAATGTAATTCTGTTGCTGCAGTAGTCACTGTAGAGTGCCCATACTAACAAGCCTTGTGTATACATCACCTCTGCCCCAACGCTCTATTTGCCACAGTTGGGATCGCAAGACTAATGTAATGGTCTTTGTCCACAACTCAAGTAACTTCATCTGATCACTACATTCCGCCATCTATGACTGGAAATCCGACCTGCTGAGTTGACTGCGCTACGGGAAACAACCGCCATTCACTTTTCCGACCCGGAAAAGACCCCGCAAACACGGATAAGCCCACGGTGCAGGGATCAACGTGGAAAAAGAACATTGCGGGGATAATCTCTACCAAGCAATATAAAGCCATGTCAACTCCTATGCCATCGGTGAAGAAGCAAAAACCGCAGAGATGGCATCTATGACCCAAACCGCCACCACGGTGGAAGCGCAGTCGTCTTTATCCGCCGCAGACATCTCCGCGCGGCTCTTGAATGGCACTCTCCATGCTGGATACCCCGCAATCGAAAAGTTCATGACTATTGATGGTCTACTTATGTCGCATGCTGCCGAGCCAGGTGAGGCGCAAAGGCCGCTGATATGCTATCCCGTTCATGGGGCAGCTGACTTTGAAGAACACACTGCTGGTGACCTTGACCGGTATACTGATGTGGCTGTTCGGTATTATATGGAAAAAGGACTCCATCCAGCTGTAAGAATAAATGAATATGAGTCTTGCAATCTCATCTAATACTGTTACAGGACCCGGATCTGGAGCAAGCGCCCGTTGTCGGTCTTCTTACTGGATCCAGCTTCGAAGTTATTCTGACATTCTTTGCCCTCAACCGCCTGGGATACGCCGTGCTATTCTTGTCTACGCGCCTGAAGGCTCCCGCCTATGTCCGACTGATGGATATGGCAAATTGCAACCAGCTGATCGTCACAAAGCAATATCAACAAACAGTGCTCGACATCTGCACCGAGCGACCTGGTTACAGCAGTCTCCCAGTTCTACAGCGAGAGCACTGGTTCAATCGTCCAGTCAACTTTCCTCGCTTCCAACGATCGAACGTAGACCCAGTTCGCGAGGGAAAGAAGATCACCTGGATCTTGCACTCTTCCGGCAGCACGGGCTTCCCGAAACCAATCTTCTTAACAAACCTCCAGACCCTAGCCAACTTCCGAAAGAGCTTCGGCCTTCGCGTGTTCAACGTCAGTCCCTTATTCCACGCTTATGCACTCATGGAACTCGGACGAGCATTCTACACGCGTGCAACAATGTACCTGGGAAACCACTCTCTCCCAGTCACATATCAAAACCTGTATGATGCACTGCAGGTCGCCAAACCCGATCAGATCAGCGCCGTACCATATGTCATTAAACTGTTGGCCGAAAAGCCAGAAGGTGTGCAGGAGCTGGCGAAACCCAAGCTTGTACTATATGGCGGATCTAGCTGTCCCGATGACTTGGGTGACCGACTTGTTGCACAGGGTGTCAACCTGGTTTCGAACTACGGCGCCACTGAGACGGGCCAGATTATGACTTCGTTCAGACCTCCCGGCGATACAGAGTGGCAGTATATGAGGCTTCATCGTCCTGTTGCAGACCGCACTCTGATGGACGAGGTTTCGCCCGGAGTCTTCGAGTGTGTTGCTTTGGATGGTCTTCCAGGTAAAGGGCCTTCTAACTCAAAGCCGCCTTTTAATGCAAGGAACCCAGAAAATAGCTTCCGCACGGCTGATTTGTTCACGCGCCATCCAGACCCGGAGAAGAAAAACTTCTACAAGTATCTCACTCGACTGGATGATCGGATCACGCTTGTCAATGGCGAGAAGGTGCTTCCTATCCCCATTGAAGGCCGCGTCAGAGATGAGGAACTTGTGAGAGAGTGCGTCGTTTTCGGCTTCCAGCGCACTGTCCCTGGTGTTTTGATCTTCCGGGCTAAAGGCAAAGCTCCACATTTGAATAATGATGAATTCTTGGAAGTGATTTGGCCGGCCGTGGAAGCAGCCAATTCCCGGGCCGAAACTTTCTCTCGAATCCCGAAGGACCTGGTTGTGGTCAAGGATGCTGATGTAGAGTATCCTGGCACGGACAAGGGAACTTTCATTCGGGCCCAGGTCTACCAGCAGTTTGACGAAGACATCAAAGCAGCATATGCCAGGTTTGAAGGCAATGGGCAGAAGAAGGGGGACCTTGCCCTTAGCGTGCTAGAATTGGAAGACTGGCTCTCGGAGAGGTTCCTTGATGATCTGGGCGTGACATTGCCCGGTGTTGACGCAGACATCTTTTCAGCTGGCGTTGATAGCTTGCAGACCATGCAAATCTGGAGATATATTGTGGGAGATCTGGATCTCGGGGACCGTGAAGATACTCTGTCGCAGAACATTGTCTTCGAGAAGGGAACCGTCCGCGCTCTTGCGAAACATCTTTACCAGTTACGCATAGGCGAGCAATCCGAGGAAGAAGATGAGATTCGAGTCATGCAAGAGATGATTGAGAAATACTCACATTTCACTCACCACTATCCAACTATGACCGAACAACCTAGGTCCGAGGTAATAATTGTCAGCGGTGCAACAGGAAATCTTGGGGCTTTCATAGTCGCCGATATCCTTAAACGACCCTCTGTCTCGGAGGTCTGGGCCCTTGTACGTGCACCCGGACAAGTCGCCGCAGGTGCCCGACTCTCGAAGGCACTATCAGACCGAAATATCTCCCTAACGGAAGAAGAGGCTGCAAAACTCCGCGCAGTCCCTGGTGATCTTTCACAGCCCAACCTCGGATTAGATAACTACGTTCTCGAGCACCTTTTGACATCCCTGACCTGCATCATCCACAGTGCATGGGCAGTCAACTTCAATCTGGGTGTACGAACCTTTGAACAACAGCATATTCGCGGTACATATAACCTGATCAACATCTGCCTCCGCTCAAAACTTCCCATTGCCCCAAGATTCCTTTTCTGTTCAAGCGTGAGCACCGCCAGCAATACTCCCAAGCCGGCATCTATCCCCGAAACGACAATTGAAGATCTGCACCACGCCCAGACTAC
This sequence comes from Penicillium decumbens, assembly GCA_027569385.1. NCBI lineage: Eukaryota > Fungi > Ascomycota > Eurotiomycetes > Eurotiales > Aspergillaceae > Penicillium > Penicillium decumbens. The sequence goes on from JAPDEZ010000020.1 coordinate 243,032, forward strand.
AGGCTACGGCCGCTCAAAGCTAGTCACCGAACACATTACCCGCAACGCGATGCGCCAGACTGGCATCCATGCCCGCGTCCTAAGAATCGGTCAGCTTGCCGGTGATACCATCAGTGCACAGTGGAACGACACTGAAGCCGTGGCGCTTATGTTCCGTAGTGCATTGACGACGGGCGCACTTCCAGCATTGAACGAGAGATCTAGCTGGTTGCCTGTTGACCAATGTGCTCAGGCGATCGTCGATATCTCCACGGACGTTGCTGGATCTGATACTGATTTGGTGTATCACTTGGTGAATCCGAAAACGTTCAGTTGGAAAAGTGATTTACTTCCGGCTTTGAAGCAGAGTTCTGTTTTGCCGGACTTTGATATCGTGTCCCCTCAAGAGTGGCTGGATAGGTTGGCGGGCAGTGAACAGGATCCGGAGAAGAACCCTAGTATTAAGCTTATTGACTTTTGGAGATCCAAGTATGAGAGTCATGGGCTGGAGCAGGATAGTGCGGGTAAAACGGCGTGTCTTACATTTGAGACTAGTCGGACGGTTCAAGATTGTCCGTCGCTGGGCTTTGTGAAGGACCCTGTTAAGGAGGGATTGGTGCAGAGGTATGTTGAGGCTTGGATGGAACGCTGGACTAGTAAATAGATAGGTTGAAGTATGCTATTCTATTCTTGGAGGACTTGGTCAATAGTCCACTTCTCTTAGTTAGCTCGATCTACGGTCTTGATCAAACGACTGATCAAACAACGTGTGAGACATGACATCTGATACAAGTAGAGGTCAGCAAGTGCCCGTCATTTTAAAAACTGCTAATACAGAGACAATATACCCTTGGCAGAACTTACTTTTCATAGATACTAAATCCACTACTGCATTAAGCGCATCTTAAGCCAAACTAAATCAGCCGAGTGGAAACTCACCTCCCCGCAATCAAATAAAGTGGATCCCGTCTTTATATAGTTCTAAAGGAATACGAGGATAGTGATGAGCCAGAAAAGTCCAAGAGAGAGTCTCTAATTAGTGAAGATAAGACGGGCGTCATTTCTAGAAACCTTGGATCTTGGAACTATCCTATCGGCATATTTGAATGCTTTATCTGCTCTCACTTGATGCTTTAACCTTCAACCCCTCCAACTCCAACCCCCAACTGTTTGTTCCTTTGTTGCTCTCACTTTTCTTTAACCTATTTTCCCTCCAACTCCACCTCTTTCTTCCCTCTTCGTACCTCTCCCTATCTCCAATATCTCTTGCCAACATGGCATTCGCTCAAGCCCAACTAAACAACCCTGCCATCCCAGTTCTAGAACGCCAACAAGCTCTAGACCGCATCCATGGAAACCCCGGCGTCCCCAAAGACGCCACAACTTCATCGTTCTGGCTCAAAGAGCCACACCCGCAATTCACTCCAAAGTCCTCGCATTCCATACCCGTCGAAGCAGACGTGTTGATCATCGGATCAGGCATCACCGCCGCATCCATCGCGTACACTCTACTCCAGAATTGCACCAAGGGTGCCACAGACCCATTACGCCCAGCTGTGTTAATGCTCGAAGCACGCGAAGTCTGCAGCGGTGCTACCGGCCGAAATGGTGGCCACATCATTGAAACGGCAGACGAGTACGCCGACCTTGCAGATCAGTTCGGAGAAGAAGCCGCGCGGAAGATCATTCGGTTCCGACTTGCGCATTTGCGCGAGATGCTGGGTGTTGCAGAGGAACTTGGGCTTACTGAGGCTACTCAGGCGCGTGAAGTGCAGTTTCTTAATGCTTACTTTGGGGATGAAGAGTGGAAGTCTGCTAAGGAGAGACTGAAAAAATTCAAGGATGGTATGCCCGAGGAGTCCAAGGAGTGGATTGCATACGAGGGAGATGCAATTCCCGAGGTTCGTTCAACTCTTCTTTTGGGTTTGGAATATTGACTGACATACCACGCAGAAATTCAAGCTTTCACGCGCAAGTGGCGTTATCGCAGGTCCTGCTGGTGCCCTGTGGCCCTACAAGTTCGTAACGGGTGTTCTTGCTCGCCTGCTTGATGATTACCCGTTGGACTTTCGTATCGTGGATCACACTGCAGTGCGAGATATTACCTATTACTCGTCGCGGTCCTTCTTTCCAAACTCTGCAGTGGAAGGGATTGACTACGGTACGCGTCCAGGGCGTAATTTCACTATCTACATGCACGGCCGGACTTTCTGCGCTCAACATGTTATCCACTGCACGAATGCGCATGTCGGATGTCTCGTCCCCGGTCTCCGAGGTCGCATCTTCCCTGTCCGCGGACAAATGTCCGCCCAGACCCCCGGCGACAATTTCCCGCTCCAAGCTGAGAAACATTCGTGGCTCTTCAACTATGACCGCGGTTTTGACTACTTGACCCAGCTGCCCAGTGGACAGATGATGTTCGGTGGTGGCTTGTCTAAGGGCGAACACCAAGGTATTGCCGATCTAGGTGTATCAACCGACCACGAAATAAGTCCTGGAATTGAAGCTCACCTCTCTGGTGCCCTAAGCACCATCTTCGATCCCGAGGCCTGGGGCCCTGTACAGGGCCACCCCATTCAAGCGATGTGGACAGGAAGCATGGGATTCAGCGCAGACGGGTTTCCATGGGTGGGACGGTTGCCTAGATCAGTGACAGGTCGGGCAACAGATGGCGACAAGCCAAGGGCAGGTTCCGAGTGGGTATGTGCTGGCTTTTGTGGCGAGGGAATGGTACAGGCGTGGCTGTCCGGCAAGGCATTGGCCACTATGCTCCTGAAGATGGATGGTCGGTCTGATGTGGATCTGTCGTGGTTCCCGGAGCAGTTGCAAGTTACCGAGGAACGTATCGACTCTGCTGTGTTGCCTGAGACTGTTCCTGATTCGTCTACAGAGCACCAGGCGAACCTATAGGCGGTTGAGATAGGGTTTGGTTGGGCTATGCTGTGTAATGCAGCGTGGCCCCTTTTCTTTTCTGGATGGTTCTTGGCGGCTGGGTTAGAGTAGGTATCCATATTCCAGAGCTCTAGGAATGCAATGCTTGTATTAGGCTCCAGTGTTTAGCGGCTTGCTGAGGGTTGGTTTCGTTACATACCTGGGAGCAGATACTGGGGTGCGGTGCGAATAAGAATAGTTACGAATGGAGACCAAAAACAAGTACAATGGGAAGTGAAGAGCAAGATAATAAAGTAGAGAAATGCTATGAGACCAAGAAAATGACTAACGCATAAACCCAGTAAACGCCAAGTAATAAGAAATTACAGACATCCTATGAGTTCAAGGAGATGACCAATGCACCAATTTGAAACCCTTGAAGAGCCGACACCAAAAACGATAGGCTCACACAAACATATCCAATTGCTTCAAGAACACACCTTATGACCCTGCATCTCAGCGAGACGATAATACTTCCCCGCTAACTTGCGACGAGAATCCTTACCCCAGATGACCATGGGGATGACGAGGCCAGTAATGCCCAAACTAATAAACCCGGTGGCGATAAACATATTCTGAATACCACCGCTTTCTATCCATGGAGTAACGACAAAAGGAATGCCAATACTGACAGCATTGCGAACAAATGTAATACTTGTAAATGCATCACCAGTAATCTAAATCTCATATTAGCCATGAATCCTAGAACCAAATGTGGACAGAAGTTACATCACGATAGGTGTCAATAACCAGTGTTAGGACAGCATCACAAACACTTCCTAAACCAAACCCAAACATCACACCAGCGATACTGGGATAAACCCAGTGCATTCCCTAGAAAACCACTTTAATGAAACCGCTAGTGTCAAGGGAAGAAGAACAATGGAAAACACGTATGTAAACTTACGCGTGAGACGGTAGCACCGAACATAATAAGTCCACCAGCCATGATCAACGCCGGGAAGTGTAGAATGTAAAGACGCATCTCCGGCTCGTAGAAGCCCTTGTTTCTTCTCGAAAAGAACTGGATTGACCAGTCGCTGAGCACGCCGCCGTACAGGGATCCGATAAGGTTTCCGATGAAGGGACCCAGGCTCATGAATCCGATTTGCGCGGGGGTGAAGTTGTATGGTGGGAGTGGGAGGACGAAGGAGAGCACGCTTGCGGTCATTGTGAGCCAGGCGACGCAGGCTGCGTATTGGAGGGCTGTGAACATTATAGCAGGGAAGGTGACGAGGACGTTGAATGGGCGGTAGTAGTATGGCCAGACTGGTTCGTGTGTTGGGGTGATAAAGGCCAGGCGTTTGGTTCGTGAATTCATGGGGATGGTTAGGTCGAGTTCATGGTTGGTAGTACTCGATTCTATGGGAGGATGGATGGTTTGGATTTGGATAGGATCTTTCATGTCGTGTTTTGAAGTGAGGTCCTTTTCTACCTCGGGAGTGATAGGCTCCTGTCCTGTGAGGACAGGGACGTATTTGGTCTCCTCGTAAAAAAAGATAAACAAAACCAAGAAGATGGCATTAAAAATCCCCATTGTCTTGTAGGGCCAGCGCCATCCCTGCTTTGTGGCTTGGGCACCCGCCGCTATGGGTGTCAAGAAGTTCTATGAACGTGGTCATTGTAAGCACTATATCTATCAGAAGCATCTATTGGGACAGAATGCTGGTCGGTGTAACATACACCAATCATGACCATGGTCATGTAAAGTCCATTCATGGTGCCTCGATGGTGCACGAAGAATAGATCTGCAATCTGTGTAACATTGGCTTAGTGTCCAATGGCGGGCTTTAGTGGTGGACTACATACCGTGATTTCTGCAATGGCTTCGTTTGTTGCACCGGCCAAACCTTGCAGTAGGTTGCAGGCATAGAGCTCTGCCACGCTTTCAATCCTAGAAGTCCAAAATGAAGTCACCAGCATCAATGCCGTGGAGATGATGTAGACGGGTCGTCGGCCGTATTTCTTTGCTAGCGGAATGAACAGTACACAGCCCATGGCTAGTCCGACAAAATTGACAGACATCGACCGGTTGAGCTGGGCGTAGGTCACATGGAGATCGACGATCATCTGCTGCCAGAAAATTTGCTGGATCGAGAGACTAATTCAATCAATAAGGGGAACTAAAACAGGATGGCAGGAAACCTCACGTTGTGAAGACGATAATGGTCATGCCCATAACGATGGTGTAGTTGACCGACTTCCGTAGGGTGCTCCAGTTCTATATTCAACAGTCAGAATCAAATACAGATATCGTGCGGAGATAGTACACGAACACACCAAGGGCTCATTCGGATCACGGGTGGGAACCGGCTCGACCATGACAACCTTTTTGCTCTGCATTTCTTCTTCATGGTCTGGAATAAGAGTCAGCCTTGGAAGAACGTCTAGCCATTTCATCATTAGTTTATGCCACTGTACCTCGGATCAACTTGAAGGTCCCTGGGGGAAGGGTAACTGCCTCTTCAAAAGACGATGCGCAATCAATACTCGACATGGCGTAGGTGGATCTTAGAAGAAAATAATACGTGAGAGTGCAGCTGTAAAGCAATGAAGCAGGCAAAGTAGAGACGTAGAAAATGCAGGATATGCGGATAAAGCACCTTCCAGGTGGACAGGAGAAGCGACACGAGATGAGAATTAAAGGAACAGACGGGACTGGAGAAGTAGATGAAGCCCGAGATGACAAGGTCCACAAAAGCAGGTTCACTTTGCGCTAGAGGTGGACAAATGGAAGTGGCAATGGCTCGAGTCAAAAGCTGAGAGGTGAAACATGAAGATATTTAACTTGTATCCAAGTTCCAGTCGCGCCCAGAAGTCCACATGATAAAACGATATCACTCGCAGCACCGGGACAGCTATGAATTGTAGATGCCATGATATGCTGCAATTCGTGGATGGCAGTTCTATCACTGATTCTACCACCAGTAAAGTGTGGAGAGAAAGTCTAGTTTACTGATTGCCTTTGCTACGACAAGACATCTCCCGTTTTTAGAATAGCGCGACATGATAAGAGAGTGGAAGTTGACGGAGTCGGTTATAGCGAAAAACGTCACAATGATATGTCTAATTCTTGGTGCCTGTCAGTGCCCTAGTCTATAAACGGTGGGTGCACGCACCTGTCCCGGGGTTTGGTTAGTGTTAACCAGAGGTAAACCGGAGCTTTGAATATCATTGTTAGACGCGATGTTTTCAACAATGTATCGGTTCATATCAGAAAGCAGGAAGTACTGCCTAAGGTACATTAGTACTCTATAGACTTCATTACCTAGGTATCACCAATCAGATGACGCCTATCTGCAATAAGAATTATCATGTCCAGATCTAGAGTAACAGTCTTCATTTTGCAGGTTGATACAAGTCTGTGTAACCCAAAGTTAACTAAAACAGAAACTAACAAACAACAGATTTCTCCGTCACCGCAGTTGTCAGTATCAATCATCCGACCCATTAATACTATGGGTCCGCCCAAACGCGACACATTCCCACATACAAGTGGCAGTACTGGCGAGTCCAATGAATCATGTCTCGAAGACAGGTACTTTGACCCGCAAATGTTGGACAGATGGCACAAGACTTTCAGAAAAGACCGTCTACATCATAAGGTCGAGCAGTACCTGAGAAGGAATCCCGCATCTCAGTGTTTCAAGATCCAGATATCAATATTTCCCATACTGACACGGTTGTATTTCTCCATCCATCGATTGTAATCTGGTTGGTCGCTCAGCCTTGGCACTGTTCGTACGCAAATTTTGGCTGCCTAATTCCTTGTATCCGACTGTCGATGAGGGAGACAATTCTCCGAGATCGAGATCTGTGTCCGGGAAATTCTCCGAGTCTCTCTTCGCGAACACTCTAACTCGATTCCGGCGTGTAAATTAGGCAAGCGCTCAAGCTCTTCAGAAGCAAGATTCAAAACGGAGATTGTGGTACCTTGAGGTTATTGCTGTGCATCCCGCACTACAATCACGCGGACTAAATGAAGGTGTGATGCGATGATTCCGAAGGGCTTCGGGTCTGTAGTTGTGCGAAAGGCGGAAATTAGTGGATGATGGAAGCTCGAGTATTGGGTGATGATTTGTTCATGAATCCAAGAGCTTGTATTGGAGGAAGCTTGGCGCTTGAGTTGTGTCAGGTACAAGAAGATGCTATGCATGTATAGTTCGTTCTAGATCCGCATGGTTGTACACATACACTCCTTTTGTACAGCTCGTAACCATCCTATCTCGATATCCCTCTCCAGCTCCATTTTATCATCGAGAGTAGGGTCATTCCCGTGTCCATGTCCTCTAGTAATTCAAGGAATGTTTCATCCCGCTGCGACGTCGAGGATGGTTCCGAATACTTAGGGAGTAAGTATTCTGTCAATGCGGGTTACGAGCCATCACCGAGACTTCGAAGCACAGCATTCTCGATGGATCGAAACTTGCCAATATACGCGCACCAAGGCACCGCAAAGCATGGCAGGTTCATAATCCCATGACTCCAGGTGTGAAGCTTGGAAGGGGTGGCTGTGCGATGTAGGTCGTCGAGAGCGTGGCTCTGCAGGACGTTGTGCATGCCTTCTAGATGCATCATCCAGGGCCCATACATCAGCTGGACATTGGGCCAGGACCTTAATCCATTGTGGTATATGCAAAAGGCAACTGAAACAGGAAGATTCTGGGGTGACGCCAATGCTACACAATAGGAGACCCGCTGGCAGCGTCCCATCCGAGAGGGTCGTGTTGCCAGTTCAAATCGGAATCGGGGGAAAGTCGAAGTGTTCAAAGAATGATGTCGTATATGTTGACGAGAGAGAGAGAGAAAGAGAGAGAGAGAGGGAAAGAGATATGGAATGAAAGACAAATTTGGTAAATGGCCCTTGGATCCTCGACATAGTTCTGGACCCTAGTAGTCTTTGAGTGTAGAGGTGTTGACGCTTCTCAAGACTATAACCTTCTAGCATGAATGCCTCTTCGAATTGGAAGCACTCGCATCATTCATCCAATAATATTTTAACGCGATCGGATGCCTCTGGATCCAATAATGCCGGGTCCTTGTACACGGGTGGACCGAACCGATAACGAGTCCGACATCCCGTTCGGGTTGATCACGAAGGATCCGATCTGGTTATACAATTGTAAGCCATGTTTCCTCAATTTGTATACCAAGAATAGGACTTTCGCTTTCAACATGCTTCTCCACCACACTACAGTGGGTATTTCGGACAAACCCCCTACATCGAACATCTTGGAATAAGTTCAGCCAGATAACGCGCCCGGATTTTTGAGCATGCTGAAATAGGACAATCTTCCCAGAGAAGGAAAGAAGGAAAGTAAAAAGGAACGGCTAGCCCTGAATCAAAGAGAATACATGGTACAGAAGAGAAACCCCAAACCCGAGGTCAAAGAAGATTCGTCAAGGCGGCACAGCTCGCGCCAGCACACGGATATTATCCACAAAGCCCTTTACCAAATCCTCGTACTGGTTCGTGGGATCACCAGCCATGGCCAGGGTCCCTTGGCGGCGGATTTCAGCAGCCGAGACTTCGACCTCGAGCTCGTGCTCGAACTCGTTTTTCGTCGGTGGCTAGCAAGTAGGTCAGAAGACCGGTTCGAGTTGCACAAGTTGATACGGGGTAAGGGAGGGGGAAACTCACATCGGCCCTAGCCACCTGTGTCAGATCGATTTGGTAGGCCAAGTGTCGATAACTCATGCGGTCCTTGTTTCGCTCGCCGCGCCCGCCCCTGGAAGCATCTGCCATGACGAGGCTGGTGTGGTCTCCTTCGTATTCCATTTCTAGATTCACGCTCACGCGCCAGTCGACGGTTGTGCGGGGACTGTAGACGTCGATGTCGGCGACCCGGCACTTGATGATCTTGGCGAGGACTTCACCGGTGCGTTGGTCGGTTGTCACACGAACTTTGGGTTTGTGGCGAGGGTTGAGGTTCTGGCGAATCACTGGTGGGAGCTCGTTGGGATTGACTTCGTAAAAGGTATCACGCTCCTTTTTGTGCGCGTACGAGAGCGGGATGCGTTTTGAATTGGGGGGCATGGACGCTTTGACGTTTTCGTTCAGGAAGTTATTCATGGCGCGGTGTTGTTCCTATAATCATGGTTAGTTTGCTCACCCATCGCGCATCCCGATCAGGAGGAAGATGGATCACTTACGACGGTCATGTTGCTCTCAAATGCTGTCCGGATATGAGAGGCCTCGCGATTGATGATGCTCTCTGTGAGAACCGGCAAGCGCAATCTTTCTCGACGATCCTGATCGATAAGGTGGCCCAGCTTCGCCTCTACCTCAATGATTGTGCCTTGGCCAGCGGCAGCTGATCCTGCTCCTCCGACAGCCACGTCGTTTCTCATAACCACATGCTGGAAGAGGAAGTCGCAAAGGGATTTGGTGATCTCTTCGTATGGGATGAGTCCGGTGATCGAAGGTTCCCACGGTCCAAGAGATCCCACAGAAGGTGCAGCTTGAGGTGCAGGCGCCGCTGCAGGTGGATACTGAGAGGGAGGAGCATTCATGCTTGGTGGAGGAGGATTTGGTGTCCGAACAGCATGCGAAGTGGCATTGGTCACCGCAGACGTGTTCGTCGAGGATCGCCTGCGAGCCGCCCAGGAATCGTGGGCCAACTGTCGTAAATGTTTCGGAACCGGAGGTTGCGGGTTAGGAATCACTGGACATTTGCCTTTGGTACGGACCGATCGTCTAGCATAGATTGGAGGCTCGTTGTACCGTCTCCTCTTCGGCTTTGGTGGTTGATTCTCAGCAAGGGGCATTGGCTCCTGGTCGAGCTCCATCTTCAGGGGGTGAGACTGAGATCCACTTCTCGGCCCCGAAGGTGAGCTATTCATTTGGGCATGAGCCGTTGCGATGGGGGAGACGCGTGCTTCCGCCCCTGGTCCCGATGAAAATGGTGCTGTAGGGCTCTCGTTCGGTTTTCTATCCTCTGATGAACGCAACGGAGTTCCGCCGGCCGTTTCAGATCCACCAGCGATGCTATTCTGTCTCGAGGCAGCCTTCGAACCCGCAGTTTCCAAATTCTCTTGTTTCACGCTGACCGAGAGAGGTTGAGAAGTTGATTCGGATGGCCGAGAACTAGGTGAGAAATTCCGAGGCAAAGAAGGAGACTGTGTGTGTGTCGAGTCTCGCATTTGTGTGTCCTGTATGGGTCGGGGGCTGGACAGAGGGCCGCGCGGGGAATCGCGGCCGGAGGATTGCGGTCGCGCCGATGGGGATTGGCGAAAGGAAAATGCGGCAGGGGGGCCCAGGGGATTATCCAGAGAGGGACGATGCGCAGGAGGAGAGAACTGATGGGATGGAAGGGCCTGCGAGACGGATGTCGGGCTGTCTCGCGGGCGGAAGGCCTCGCCCGGGGTGTGCGGGTTCGTCATGACCGATTGCAACGAGTGGGATCGCTGCTGTGCAAAGTATGATCCTTGTTCGGGATGTTGAGAGCCCGCACTCATAGGCTGTGGCGTGTAAGGTGAGGCCAAGGGGCCGGCGGGGTGTTGTGGATGCGAATTGTACGCCGATGCGCCGTACGCATCACGCGCACCGGACCCATACGGAGTCATTACCTGAGGAGGACTTTGACTTCGTTGGGATCGCACAACCGTATTCAATGCTGGAGGCGCCGGGGCAGCCTTGAACTGCTGGTAAGGCGACTGGGGAGCACCGTAGGGCGAGGATCGATCTGAAGAGGCGTGCGAAGGCTGCAACGGAGGTTGTGGGGGACGACCGACGTAGTCTGGATATTGCGCACGCTGCTGCTGAGCAGAATCGACCGGAGAACTCGAGGTTTGTGTGGGCGGAGCAGGCTTGGAAGCGCCGGCGTCGTTATTCATTATCGTGCGCAAATCCATCGCGACGGCAAGGGGTCACCACGACCACCAGCGCGAGCAGATCTTTATCGAGGGGCACGCGCGACTGGCGATCGCGACATCCAGACGGAGGAATTGTACAAGTCGAGGGTGGATGATTGAGGGGAGGGACAAAGGAAAGGGAGAAGTTCTCGCCCCGGACCGCGCGAATCAGGGAGCTTGGGAGGATCATCGCCGTTTCGGGGAAAAGCGTAGAAAGGCCACGATATCCATTGAATTACATGTATCAAGCATGGATGGTACATATCATATATTGAAGTTATTTCAATTAAAATTCCGATGTGCTCTTTTTGTCTACATGTGAAGCTTTTACAGTTAGCTGGGAACTAGTGTAGCAACTGCAGAGCTCTCTATATGGAGCTAAGGTTTGACCCGTCTGTAGTATCGCTGATATGAACATAGTCGTATCTTGACTGATAAATGGCATCATCTATTTGACAAAGGCTAGTTTGAATGGTGAATGGTTCGCATTGTGGACTCGAGTAGAAGAAGCAAAGGAATAAAAAGGCCAAGTGGACTTTATGTATGGAATCACGTGCTTGCTGAGTCATTCATGTTTGCGGCCTTGGAAAGTCGAGAGAATCCCAAGTATACAATGAAGATGAGGATGATGAAGATGCTATATAACTCATGAAAGAAAGTAGCTGCCATTTAGCATACATTGTATTGTAACAACAGATGTATATGTCAAATTGACTCGGCTCCCTTCTTTCAATGATCGGGTTGATCATTGTTGAAGCAAATCTTACTCTATTTGAAGACGGCCACGGGTCTCCGCATGCAATCGGCAGGAGCTCGGCGCTCATCTCATCTCCCGTTTCAATCCATCTACACTCTCGTCGGTCATTTCCCCCCAAGCTCTTGATCCCAAGGATAAATTCTGTTCCACAATTTGAATAAAGTCTGAACCGGAGAACCACCGTCTTGCATTCGCTGACGTATTTCTCCGGTTCCCCTGTCTGCCGCCGATCCCAACGCGGCATTTGCATTGCCAATTCTTGAGAATCTCGCTGGCGAGCACCTCAGCTAATTCACTCTGCCTATATTTCACGCTCGCGACCAGCATCAAAGACAGCTCAACTGTAATACCCTTCGCGCATCTCCGGTGACATCGACATGACCCGCTGAAGAAACGCCCCCGCAAACATGCCACCTCTTGTTGAAGACCGGACCTCAACAACGGCCTCGGACATTTCTCTCGCAGACCTCGAGCGGAGCTCCAGCTCTAGCCCCAACGAATCCGCCCGCTGGGACGGCTTCTCCCAATTCCACCCATCCAACATCCTCGCCAACTCCACCGGACTAACACCGAAAGTGTCGCAGGGAGACTGGTTGGGCTATTCCGAAGACACATGGCACCGAATGACGGTTGCATTGACACCGAGCTTTCTGCAGCGTTATGTCGGCGGTGAACCGCCACAGCCTGCGAAGCTACACGCAATCGCCGCCCTCGATGGGCTGCGCGGCTGGGCCTGCCTGCTAGTCTTCAACTTCCACTTCCTCTTCACCTACACCTGGAAAGTCGCGATTGGATGGGGATTCAATCGCGAGAATTTCGGAATTCATCAGCTGCCGTTTGTGCATCTGTTGATCTCGGGTCATATTATGGTGGCCGTTTTCTTTGTCATCTCCGGCTACGTGCTCTCATATAAGCCGCTCAAAGCGATCCGCTCCCACTCATTTGATCAGACCTTCACCATTCTGGCTTCGTCCACATTCCGCCGTGGACTGCGTTTATACGTGCCCTCGTTGATTGGACTCGCGTGTGTCTTCGTTGCTGTTCGCCTCGGCCTTTACAACTATTCGCACGGCGTTATCAAGCAGGGTCTCACCATCCGGGGCACAAATGAGCAACACCCGCCAGTGTATATATCTTTCTTGGAGCAGTTCTGGGACTTCTACTACACAGTTGCGCGTCTCTTAAACCCGTTCGACTGGAATCTCTACTACAACAACTACAACCCACATCTCTGGACTATCCCAGTCGAATTCCGCTGCTCGATTGTCCTATTTCTCACCACAATTGCCACATCCCGCCTTGTTACAGCCATTCGCATGCCTCTCGTCGGGGCACTCATTTGGTTGTGTATGCGCTATGGCCGCTGGGACGTCGTCCTCTTCCTAACGGGCATGATTATGGCCGAGATTGACATTATCAATGGAGCATGGGAGCGTCCGGCGATGTCTACCACACTAGATGAGGAAATTAGAATCCGCCTCAGCCCGAGTGGCCGGGTTCTGGCCACCGTCTCACGCCGCCGATTATGGATAACCGTGTTTGTGATCGGTCTATACATCGGCTCAACCCCTAACCTGGGGTATAAGTGGACGCCTGGCTTCAGGTGGCTTTGGGACTTGACACCTCACACATACGGCGAACTACACCGGTTCCCGCAAACCGTCGGCGCAGCCCTCATCGTCTTGAGCATCAACCACTCACCTGACATCCAAAAACTATTCACCAACCCGCTCTCACAATACCTGGGCAATATATCTTTCGCATTTTACATTGTCCACGGGCCCATTCTGCACGCTTTGGGCTACTCGCTTATGCCGAATATCTGGGCTATCACAGGCAAGGAAACGAACTTTCAATACTGCGTTGGCTTCCTGCTTGGCTGGATTATTTGTCTGCCTATTGCTATTTGGGCAGGTGATGTCTATTGGCGTGCTGTCGATATACCTAGTGTTAAGTTTGCGCGATGGCTGGAAAATTGTGCCACTGTGGAGAATGTCCCGGTGCCTGGTGCTACACCATTGACAACTCCGCGGGCGACGCCGAAGTTGCCCTGACCTTGACTTTCCCAAGTATAGATTGATATCTGCTTATTTCATATAGATATTAGTGCTTCCCTTATACACAACTTGGTTGTCACCTGGTCGCTAAAATCACATTCCAAGCTTCAAAATTCCCATTTTTTCAACTGTGCACTACTCATAAGGGCAATCCCACGGAATACAGTGCCAGTCAATGCCGATGAGCAATTCCTACTTAGGCACCTGTAGGTCCACTGCCATACTACCGAGCTAGATCAGCTCATTGATTTCGGCATATCTCTTCGAGAACTAAGGGTAGGATACAAACCTATCACGTGCATATCATCTCATATACATCAACGTAGAAGGCTATTCCGATATATCATTCATTCATTCATTGACTCGTACCAAAACCAAGTTAGATCACGATGAGACCTATTCATCCTGTAAAAATCAGAGCCCACCCACGTCACAGCTAGCCTACAAGGCATTCGCTCAGTCTAATCACATTCATGAGGAGTATTGGCATGAGAGTAAAATGCATCCACAGAGGAGCAAGAAGGGTGATGGGGATTGGAGAAATAAAACCATCTAATGCGAGGCTGATCGTGCAGGAAATGATAAGGCAGCATGAAAATATAGGAAGTCAACCATGCCAATCGGAACCTTTCGGGTTCTCCTCCTTTTATAGTGACACGCCCCAGATGCCCCGCCCACCGCAGACGCCTAGCCACTCTCGTGGCGATCCGGTATGATTAGGCCTGCCCTGCGGTGACCAGCTTATGTTGGACACTTCATAGTCGCATTGCCAGGCGGCGGCGGGGCCCCGTTCGGTAGGTGTGGGGGCCTGGGCGCCGGGGACCTGAGTGGGAGGGGAGACGGGAACGGCGTTATTTTGGTTGATCAGGTCCCAGAGCAGGACGAGGCTGTCGTCACCGCCGGAGGCGAGGACACCGCGTCGGCTCGGTGACCACTCGACGCAGTTGAGAGGGGCGGAGTGGCCCTTTAGCTCGAGAAGGGCTTGGCCTGGTTGCCGCACATCGAGAACGCGCACAACGTTAGATTCCGATGAGAATGTTGAGAGAAGGTGAGCATCATGGGGAGATGCTAAAGTACGTTCGTTAGTGTGTTGGGAACCAAGAGAGACTGGTGTGGCATACCTGCAATCCGCAACAAAGGCGGAGGATACATCCCTGTCTGTGATGGGCCGGATGGACTGGCATTGCCGGGACTCGTAACAGCTGGATAGAGTTAGCATTTGAAGGTCACAGTGTGTTAGATCATTTCCAGGGTCACGTACGTCGTTCGACCTTGTCATTCGGCTCGTAGATAATGGTACTATGTTCAAGACTCCGCAGGTCAAACATACGCACACTGCCGTCAGCACCGCAGCTGACAAAAACATCGACACTGTTGGCACAGAATCTGACATCGTAGACCTCCTTGTCGTGGGCAATCAGCTGCGTTTTAGCTGTCAAGGTGGGTATATCCCAGATGGTGCAGGTTGTGTCAATGCTAGAGGTGATGATGAGACTTGGGGAGATTGTGTTCCAGTCGAGGGAAGTGATCGGAGCCGTGTGCTCGGGGGACTTCGAGTTGGAAAGTAGCGCCAACGGGGAAAGCTTGGAAGCTGGAGCCTCTCGTTGACTCGCAGACCGCGTGATCGAGTTTGAGCTGTGCAGAGGCTGAGAACTGGGGAGAGACCACAGCCGGAGGTGATCACCCGACGTGGCGAGGAGATCAGTAGATTGCTTTTGGGACGAGGGAGGCTCCCAAAGAATACGTGTAACGGGATATGAGTGTGTCGCCTCTGCTGTCTTTACGTATTCCAGCTTGATTTCTCCTGCTGCAGCGTCCGGCGTATCTGGGTCCGGTTGGGCCCAGTGTGTGTCAATGATTTGGATCTAGAGAGCAGGTTAGTAACACCAACGGCTTTGGATGTTTCAGCTCTGACATAGTTATGATTGTCCTCTAAGTAGCTTCCCAGAGCTAGTTTACCCCCGAATGAGTTCGAGCTCCCTGTGACTGGCCATTTGCACCAATCCACCGCATAAATAGGCCACGGCGCAATGTAGTTGCTGTTGGAGGGTATCTGGGTGTCGCCGTTGTAAGGTAGTAGCCCACCCCCGCCTCCAGGGCTTAGGAGCGCATCTCCGAGACCGAGGTGATCACCAGGGGGACGAATGTCCGCGAGCCCTAAAGGTGAGTACTTGGAGCCCTGCGGCGTACGAGGCGGGTATCCAGTCCCGGGGGATGTGGGATATCTGGAGCTTTCCCCTGAGCCTTGCTGTTTGTACATGGTGTGATCGAATCCAGCAGGACTGGATCGCGAATGTCCGTGAGAGTTGATCATGCTCGTGCGATGACTCTGTGGTGTCGTCTGCGGCAGGACCGAAGGGGCTGTGTTCACTGAGACGGCGGGTGGGCGATTCTGACCACCCGGAGTCAGGGCACCCGGGAGTGTGCCACTGTTGTTTCCAGGGGGACTTCCATAGTGGAGAGCCTGGGCGCTTGAGTGGACATTAATCGAGGGGACTTGGGTTGCACCGGCGTCTGGGGTTGTGGGGTAATCATGGGACGAGGGCTGGCGGGACAGATTCGGATTGAGCAGACCGCTTGACGGCATGTGTAGCTCCTCTGGTTGACGCCCGTACATGGCGGACCGCCGAGGCGAGTCGAACGAGGCGGGATTCGACATAGTGCGGAGGGTTCCACGGCGGCTGTCAAGGGGAAAGATCGAGATCGGGGTCTTCGTGAGTTCCACTCCCCCGAGGAAGGAATAAGGTGTATGGGAGAGGGACTCCGAATTGATATGCGGCGAGCTTCAAGAGAGCTCAAAAAGGAGGTAGCGCAGGATCGCAACAGCACGTCGCCGTCGCAGCTGAGGCAGCTGTCCCGCGCTGAGTCAGCAGTGCCCCGGCTCTCAGCGATTTCCCTTCGATTGATCTTCTACTTGATATCCATTCATCTTTCTCTGCTCTTGTTCCTTTTTTCCTTTTGTTGTCATTTGCCATGGCCTCTAATGTTCGCCCGCCATCGGCTCTACTATTGCTTCCACCTCCTCCATCTTTCGGCTTTGGCCCCGTCCAGGATGCATTCCAGATCTCGGTGGAGAATGTTTTGGTCAAGCTCTCGGAGAGCCTAAATGGATCTAATGAAATTGCCCCTCTCGACATTGTACTGGCAGTTCCAGACCTACTTGCTCCAGCTAACAAGCCACGGGCGAGAATCTTTAAGCAACTGCAGCACTACCTCACCAGCATCTACACCCTGGTTGTGGTGGCCGCGGCCACTATGGATATTGAGCTAGATTCCCCTGGTGGTATCGATGCCCGCGTGGTTTTTGTCGACTATTCATCCTCCAGTGGTGCGGGCTCTACTACCCGCTCACGCTTTGGCCCAACTCTTGACCTGCAGTCACTCGCAACCTCGGACCGAGTATGGGATCACGTGCTTTATCTAAGTAACGAGGCTGGCAAGGCATTGGCCGATGCCTTCGTTGGTCACAGAAATAATCAATCATCAAAATTACAAGCCGTCCCCAGTGGCTGCAATTGGACGGTCCCAGATCCGCTTTTGTGTCCGGAGCAGGAGGAGCGACAGCCGGTTGAGGTAGGAGATATTTGATACTTTCGATCGGGCAATCATATTATGCGGGTCTAACATATCTGAAGGGTACTTCAACTCCTAAGAATCAGGAGCTTTTAACCCCTCACTATTCAGTGGCTGTTGGGGGAACCTTCGATCATCTTCACGTGGGCCACAAGTTACTCCTCACAGCCACGGCGCTGGTCTTGGAGCCACTTGAACAGGCAGACACAGGTCGAGAAAGGCTTCTCACCGTTGGCGTGACTGGAGATGCACTCCTAGTGAACAAAAAGTACGCAGAGTTCCTGGAGAGCTGGGAGGAGCGCTATCAAAGAACGGCATCTTTCCTTGTTTCCATCGTGGATTTCCCCGGAGGAAGCGCCCCACAGCTGGAGCGCACCTGGGGGACCGGCCCGAATGAGAAGTCTGTGAAAATGAGAGTCCGTCCCAACCTGACTTTCAATCTCGTGGAGATTGTTGACCCCTTTGGGCCTACAATCACAGAAGAAGACATCGACGCGCTTGTAGTGTCCGAGGAGACTCGCTCTGGAGGCAAGGGTGTTAACAATAAGAGAAAGGACAAGGGATGGGATGTGCTGGGGGTGTTCGAGGTGGATGTGCTTCAGGCCGGGGGTACAGAGGCCACAGAGTCCATTATCGAGTCGAAAATCAGTAGCACGGATATCCGGCGACGGCGGATGAACCTGGCCAAAGTATGAGACGACTATAGATGACGATTCAAGAAGCATATACCAATATAAGTTATGACAACCAACAAAGTCCATGAAATGCCATACGCAGGCCATCACATTCAGCATTCGGCAGATTTCCTCCAATCAAAGAGGTAGTACTCCACCGAGCTCATCACTCTGCAGATGTGACAGCAAAACGGGGCCCTGCATTGGCCTACAAAACAACTCATGTCCACTCATCTCCCCTCATCTCTCGGCTCTGCTCGAACTGATTCGCGTTCGCGCTGGCTGGCCGCAGACGCCGTCAATCATGTGATTCACCAGGAGTCGCTCATCACCAATGAGTCCGACCAGATCGCAATGCGAAGCTCGAGCCTGTCAGCGCCGGCATCGCGCTAAACTGGGGTTCTGATGATTGTCCCGGTTTGTTAGGACGAGAACACTTGCCATGCGTCCATGGTGAGACGGGTCTTTCTTGACCAGCCCACTCTATTCTATGTCGTGCAGAACTGCGCTGCCGCCTTTATAATGCCCTTGCACACCTAATCGAGTCTATCTGACTCCTTTTGCTCTTTCTCCATTGTTTCTGGTCTGTGTTATTTCATGTTGGCGCTATTCGCCCACGCCGCCGAGTCTGCGGCTGCTGAATGCGCAAATCATGGACCTGCCACGTCATATCCAGGACCTCGCGGACGAACTGTTGAGCGAGATTCTATCTTTTGTACTGGGGCCAAGATCGCCAACCTTAGATGGTCACTTTGACGGGAACATGCACAATGACAATAATAACTGCTTTGAGCACGGAGAAGCGTCCGATCTCGATCGCTGGAGGTTGGTGTGTAAACGATTCATGCGAATCGGCACGCCGAGGAAATTCTCGCGCTTCGTGATTCGGTTCTCCGAAGATGGCTTCCATCGCCTAGACGAACTGCTCAAAATGCAGCTAGCCGGCTCCGTGAGAACGGTGACATATCTCGTGCGACCCTTCTATACTGGCAGCGGTACGACCCACACCACTGGAAATACAAATGCGCAAGCTAACCGATACAGGATGGTCACCAATTCTCCAAATACTCCACAGCGCGAATCCAACGCTCGCCCGGCTCCACGCCCACCGTCTACGCGAGCAAACCAATATAGTAGAAACCGACCACGACCTAACCCAACTCTGTCGCGCTATCGCCGCCTTCTCAGCCCTTCAGGAAATAAAGCTCCTTCGTCTCCAAGACTCAGCAGACGAACAACTCATCGAATTCATCCATACCTCCACAAATACAACAAGAGCCCCGCACTTCAACTGGGAACGCGCCTGCTCGCGCGCAGTCACAAGCCTGGGCATCGCCCTCCTCAACTCCCAATGCACAGCCATTCGCTTCATAGGCCCACAAATAAGTCCCGAAGCTACCCTACAACTCCTCCATGCACCATCAACTACATTAGCTGCACTGGGCAGCCGTCTCACAAGTCTAGACATCACCTTCCACTCCAACACAGACATCTCCGCCATAATGGCTTCCCTATCCGACGTCTTCGGCCGATTTTTCGCTGAAACCAAGAACCTCGTTTCTATCCATATCGGCTTCCCTCCGGAATCACCACTAACCCTGGACCTCGATGCCATCTTCCACGGTACGCGGTGGAAAACTCTCCGCTCACTCAGCTTGCAAGGCTGGCGACTCGCAGACCACGAACTTATATCTTTAATTCGCAGACACAGACGCATGCTGAGGGAGTTTCGGTTATGTGCAGTGTATCTCCGAGGGCGCTGGAGGGATGTACTAGCCGTGCTGCGCGAGGAAATGGGGCGGTTGGAAAGGGTGCAGTTGAGAGATATTGATTATGCAGCTAATTATGATGTACTGGCTAGCGGGGTGGAGGTTTTTGATGCGCCTACTTTATCTTCGCTTTCTGTTGCGGATGCATCTCCCGTGGAGGGATACTCTTTGTCTGAGGGTTCGTCTGGTCTTTTACGAGGACGGATACCGGTACCTTTGTCTGGGGATTTGGAGAAATTGCAAGCGTTGACAATTCTGGATTTGGATGATGATGGTGTGAGGGTGAGGAGGGAACAGGTAGATCTCTGGGAAGCTTGGGTTCAATCTGGACTAATGGGGTAGTGAATGGTCAGTCATAGTTGCATCCGCAAGGTATTTGAGAAAGAGAATGCGTTTTGGCGTTGGTGGGTGGGTATTTGAAGTTCTAGCCTTGCATTTCGTCATATACATCCGCTCTTCTGGATTCGACGGTCTTTCATCAAGGGCTTTGTTTAGCACAATTTCCATTAGCATGTAGAATACATAAGCGTGCTTCTATAAAGAATAGTATCTAAGTAGGAAGAGACAGTTAACGCAAACAAAAGCCCGACATAGGTAATCAAGGGCTGGGTATTGGAATAAAAGCAAAGAAACTCGTCAACAAGATACGTCTAGACCTAACAGCTGCCCCAGTCACCACCTTCCCTCGCAAAGCTAAGTCCATTGATAAAGTCCTTCCGTCGACACCGGCCATACTTATCAACCTCACATCCATGTAGCGGGACAACGCGGTCGTTGACGAGAACCCGGACAAGAGGCTCGGGGTTAGGATCCTTGGCGCACTGCATCATCTCCACATAGGCGCGTGCTGCGAAGGGTACCGTCCAAGCAGCGGAGTACCCGTCTGCGCCCGATTTAGACTGGACATGCTGGGTGGGCAGAGGCGCAGTGCCATTGTACAGACCCATAGCAAAGAAGATTGGAGTGAGACCGTTATCGTGGGTGAAATCGGCATAGAGGGGTCCGTTTAGCGGGAATGTACTTGCGTTAGAGTCGATGGTGTGGTTTGTAGATGTGGCGTCTTGCACTGGAGCGCGTGTCATTCTTGCGATGAGCTCGTTGACAAAGCCTACACCCTGGGTTGGACCAAGCGGGTTTCCTGTGCCATAGCCGTAGAACTTGCCGAGTGATTGGAGGTAGTTGTAATGAGTCCATTCGCGCAGAGAGAACATATCGCAGAACGGAGATATTTCGCTTCCATCTGCTGTTGCGGAGATGGTGTCGAAGGTGCACATGTCCATGAGGTAGATGACGTCGTCGTTGGAGAGTGTCACGCCCGGCAGGTCTGTTTCGAGACGGTGGGCAATCGGAGGTGCAATTATGGCCGTGTAATTGTTCACCACATTATCACCGATCGAGCTGGACTCGAAGCTTGGGCAGGTGTTGTGATTCAGGCTGTTGTTGGAGCCTGTGGATTCGGAGATGACCACGTTGATCTTTGGGCTGTTTTGGTCCCGATCCGCGTGTCGGTCAGTATTTTTGGTCTGTTGGAAGCCTTGGATGAACTTCTTGCCTGATTCAACCACACGCGAGGAATCAGAAGATCGGATGAATGGAATATTGTGCCTAGTCAGGGCTGCGTAGCGCTCATAGAACTTGATGCCTGAATCAATCATCTGCCGCTCGCCAAAAGTGGTCAAGTCATCACTGCCAAGCATGTAGTTGTAGTTTTTCAGAAAAGCCGCGCTGCCCTTGAAGTCTGTCGCATTGGCCTGGATATCCGCCACCAGCTCGGCATACTTCTTGCTTGTGGGTGCAGTGGGGTATCGCGCACCATGGCGAGATAAGACCTGGACGAAAGTGATCTCACAGCCCTTTGGGACATCTCCGGAGGTACCTTCGCCCTCGAGCGAGAAATAAGGTGAGTATTGGCCCCATCGGTGGGAGATATCGGAGAAACAATGATATCCACCGTTGACGCTGTTGCAGACGTGCGGGCGATGGCCCATACTTTGAGCGCCAGAGGAAACACCCAGCTTTGTATCGGAATGTGATCCTTTGAAAGTGGATTCAGAACGCGAGTTTTCGTACTCAAACACCAGGTACCCGGCAGCAAACACAATGCCACTCATCAGGACTGCCATGCCGAGCACTATCCAAGACCGCTTGCGCAAGGACTTGGACCTCGTCTTCTCTTCACTGCTACGAGTACCCAGCAGGGCCTCTTCCTCCTCCTGAGGAGCTCCACCGTATGGTTTCCCGTATCGTGTCATATCAAATGTATCTCACCCTCGCCAAGTTGGATATGGTATCGATAAACCTCGGACCAGATATACTGGAAGAATATCGGACGAACGAGTGCATAATGAAACCGAGAAAAAAAGGAGAGCAGACCACAGCGATGATGCCACGACTGCAGTGCAAAACCTTGGAAGTTGTAAAGTCGCCCGTAGAGCCCCGTGAGTGCTTTACGCCCTCTGATTGGCGGGTTATTCGGCCCTACGCACGTGCGTGCATCAACGGTCGGTGACTTGCCGGTACCTCTTTAGCCTATCAATTAGTTCCTGATTAGGTGTACTAATAAAGTATCTAGACTCACCTTCTTTCGACAACCCCATGTATCTGGTGTATACTGGAGATTTTTCATCCCGCAATCCGCATAACTGAGGTTGTAATCGCCAATACCCCCTCTTCTAGTATATATCTCGAACTTCAAGTCATACCAAGGTCAATCTAGACTAAACACTCTAGTGCCTGGAAGACCCACCATTCTGCATACAGACCTAAGCAACATCACAAGTTAACCTCGATCCAGGTCCCACGTAATCCAACACCCTACTCTATGTAGCCATGGAAAGTTATGACACTTGGCATATTAAAGATCAAGGGTCCACCCGGAGCAGGGTTCCCGATTGAAAGTCGAGCTGTCACCTCGTGTCGATCACCCGGGGTGCCGTTGAAGCAAGGGACTCCAAACCTTCGGATCTTCGAGGCTATGCCATGCCCGGACGGTCATCGACATGACAGCTCTCACCTACAGCCGCCCGACCTGCCAGGGTTGTCGGGCTACTAGCGCATGCGCGTTAGTGGTACACCCAAAGCTATAACACGGCGGCAATATATCCACGTGGATCCAGGCCAAATTGTGACATTGATGGACTTAGCGAGTGGAAGTGTTGTAATGTGGCTTTTACCTGGGCGGTAGCAGGGCTGCGATAATGGGGGGATCTCACTATTTGCTGCTACCAGAGGGGTTCAACTGCATAGGTGGGTGCGTAGTAATTTGATAGGTTCGACAATCATTCATTGAGTCGTCCTATACCCCACTCCACATTATATAGGTGCCGCAAGACAGTAAGAAACATGTTTAAATGAAATCTTTTCAACTCGAGACCGTCAATGGAGGTATCACCGTAAGGAAACCCGACATCTGGGGGCCCGTAATTTAGATTCGGGTAATAGGAAGTAATATGGTAGGGGGAACATTTTTGGGGAGGGTCATAAAATAGAACACACATGAATATGCATATACTAATACACCAAAAGGAGAAGGCGCTTATTGATGTATGACGGATGTAGGTGAGATTTTGGGGTCAGACCAGTGACCGCTCCAGGGTAGGGGATTAGACATAGGAATTGCGAGAACAAATGAAATAAAGCGAAACAATTTTGTTTGCGTAAGTCACAGACTCAGGCTATTGCCGAGCCCATGACCCTTGGAGTGGAGGCAGGGATGCTCCAGCTACCGGTGGTGGTATCGAAGGGGGTGCGTGACCCCCAGATGTAGGAGCAGGCGAGTAAGATGCTGGGCTTCCGGGCCAGCTTCCCTGTGGTCTCGTCGTGTCCGGTAGTCTCCCTGCTGCACCTGTAGTTTGTGCTGCAGCAGGCGGGGCATCTCCAGCCCAGCTCGAAGCCGTTGTCGAGTCCGTCCCAGGAACTACTGAAGTATGAGAGCGAGGAGAGGGTGGACGGGATGGCAGCTGGCTCAATGACATCGACCTCCCGAGTTGGTCACGGTAAAAGTCTCGCTCAGAACGGTAGTGGTCTCTCTGTTGGGCAAGAGAGCGGATTTCCTCACTCTGACGACGAAACGCCTCGATATGTCGCTGGATCTCCTCCTGCTGGGCACTGAGCCGCTGCTCGAGCTGCATCTCGTTGCGCTTGCGGTTCCGAAACCGTCGGCTGGCGTCGCTGTTCGCTTTGCGCTTTTCTGCCTGGCTGGATGATCCGGATTTCATGTCCAACACGCATGGTATCAAAGCGCCACCAAGAGGTGTTACGCTCCCCGATGTGCTAGCTACACCGGCTGATTCTTCTTTCATGCGGTGTGGTCCTGCCATCGCTGAAGTTCCGCGGGCCGTGGCATCCATTGTCATGTAGGGCGGTGCTGTTGAGTAGGATGGCGCAGCTGGCGGGAGAGAGACATTGGTCGCAACTGGAGATGCGTGTGTGAACTGACTAAAGCTCGAACGAGGCGTCGTAGGGCTTGTCTCCTGCGAGTTGGGGCTTGTTAGCCCCGGACCGTTACTGGTCCTTTGCGAGTGGATGCTGGTCGTAGAGTATAGTGATGTCAAGGACGGAGGTTGAGTAGGCAGTAATGAAGTAATAGGCCGGAGTGCAGAATCCAATGGTAGAGGAGAGCTGGACATGGGTAGGCGTGAACACACAGAGGGTTCCTGGGGGACCAGCGGAGAATGGGACACACTGGACTGCCTTGAGGTCCTCCCACTACCAGCAAATCGAGCCGATGGTGAGCCCGGGCCCATCAACGTCCGTGAACGAGACCTTGGAGACAATTGCTGCTGCCCCAGATGATGCACTGTCCGAGGAGCAGGTGAAGAGCCCTGCCGCGGCCGAGGTGACGCCGCGGGTCCAGGCAAACTCAAACGCCCACGGCTGCTGTGAGCTGTATCGATAGCCGCTGCCTGCCCTGGGGGATTCAAGATCGCATGTACACCGATAGACCGCGCGGAAGAGATTTCCAGCGGCGGCTCCACCGGTCCATACGGATGCCACGATTGCGGTCTTGTGCGCAATGGCGGCCGGCGCGAAGGATGGCGGTTACCTGAGGGTGGACGCTCATTGTCGATCACACTGGGACCGCTGGTGGTCGCATCGTCGGGCAACGGACCTGTGCGTGGAGGCTCCGGCGACATCGACGGGACTCCTGGGGCAGACTTGGGATTAGGGCATGACCAAATTCCCCCTCTCTCTGTGCCACCGGGTGTCTCGCCAGAAGCGAGAGAGGGGGAGGAAGCCGGATAGCGAGAATCTGGTGGATACTGCGACAGCTTTGGCAGATGCAGCGGCCTTGGGTAAGGCGCGGTCAGTACGATGAGGCCCAGGGTAGCCACGATGAAAGGAGTAAAGAAGACGTTAAAAGGGTAGCAGAAACGTTTATATTCTGCGTTAGAAGTAACCGAAAGAATTGAGTCTGCGGGGACTGAAGAGGAAATAGAACCGGTGTCGATCTACTGATCAATTCCACTTGTCTTTTAGAGCCAAACGTCCCGTTTTTTTGAAGATCAAAGTTAACCATGTGCATGCAAGACGGAAGACGGAAGCGATCCGAGGGCCCATCAAGGCGAGGAGGTCAAAGCTAAGCTTATGGAGCTAAGGGATGGGTAAGGAAGGTTTTTTTCTTTTTCCAATGGAGAGTGGAGAAGGAGGGAACGGGGGAAAATAAGATAAATCGAGGCCGTTGAGATCCAGCGGTGAGAGGGGAAAAGGACGGGTTTTGTTTGTGGAGGACCCAATGATCCATCACCTCTCGGGTTAGGATGTTCCTCAGACAGCAAAAGACAGAAAAGAGAGTTGTCCAACCTAGACTTACGTTGGGCAGGATCTCTCTGTTGTATGGAGTACCTTAGCAAGCCAAGTTGGGCCTCAGCCTCATTGGTATGAAGTACTACGTACTACTCGTCTTTGGGCTCGAACTTGGGATGATTCTATTCTCCACGGATACTGAATCTGACTCTCCTAATCCTACTCCCTCGTACTTCTTACACCTATGAACAAAAGCACAAGGTAGCTAGGGAGCCAACCAGCGATTGTTATTGCAACGAATTACCGAAAGTCCTGGGAAGCTGCAAGTGCGCGAGCGCCGTCACCATGGACATGGACATGGATGGACAAGGGACAAAGTGGAGACATTTCGGGGATTCCCCCGGTTCTCCCTGTTGAATGATGTCTGTAAAGAAGCTAGAGCCGGGGCTGTGGCTGTGGCTCGGAAGGACAGGGCTAGTCACTGACAAGGAAACGCCGGAAGTTTTGGCCATGTATACGGTGTAGCAGAAGAGATACGCGAGATGCGATAGGGGAAGGAGGAAGTGGGCCGATCCACGAGATACCGACGATGGAGCTGGGAACACCAATTTCCATCTATTTTGTCAGATCATACTGTCTCGGGCATAGTCGGCAGCTGTGGGGACTATGGGACCCCCCTAACTCCCTAACTCCCCCTTCCGATAGTCTCTTTCCCAGTGTCCACTTGGCCTGTTATTTCCGGGAGTTTGGCACTTGGGGAGACTACGGAGTAGCCTAGAAGTATATCAATAACTATCAACGGTCACCACAGGGAGCTTTGCCGGTGGTGCGCAACCGACTCAATTGGGAACTAAATAGAGCTTCAGAGAAACCTTAACCCTCAGAATTCCTTCCTTAATTTGCTTTCAGATGTTGTGCATCACAACGTTCCCCTATGGCAATCCCGGCAGGGGGGGGGGGGGGGGGGACGCCGTTGGTGGCCGTTAGGGAACTGGTGATGCACTCTACTTGGATCCTCATTAGACGAGACTATTGGAGTGGTTCCCCTTCACCGATCCTTAAAGTCTGCCCCTGTAGTGTACCCCATTAGGTTCCTTTTCGTCTAATTGGCCTTGGGTTCCACCTCCGATGGATAGCCCCGAGCCAGCTACCGTTTCTTCTCTACGCGAACGTTAGGTCGTTAAACGGTGGAGATAATCCTCTGATGATCATGAATAACACCTCGAACACTACTCTACATCACCAGATGTTCTATGGTAACGCAAAGGCAGCCTTGCCACAACCAAATTACATAAAAGGAAAACAGAACGAAAACGGAAAAAGAAACAATGGCCATTGACCTCCACTGGTGACACGGCAGTCCAAGGTACGTACAGTACTTGATGAGAAGCTCGCGACAACTCATCCATGGATCGATGAACTCCCGGAAGGAATCCGGGAACCCCCCTGACGTTCACCGTTCACGAAGTGGATACCTAGCTTACTCCGTACATCTCGCCCCGCGGCTGCGAGAAAGTGGATGCATGTAATCCTTCTAGGAGAGATGGGGAAAGAAAATAGACGATCCCTTGAGCTCAGCTGAACTAGCACTTGCAGCTACGCTCGGCTGACATTGTTCTATTGTCCGGCTACAATGCGTTTCTGATCAGCTTTGATAGCTTTGCTCCTGGTGTGGTAGTAGGGTCGGAGTCTCTCGTAAATGATGGATCCGTTGTAGTGCAGAAGCTTGTACACATACCTAGCTGTCTGTGTCGAAAGACTTTTTTCTACTTTCTATTTTCTATTTTCTTCTCCTATCCTGCTCACCCCTGAATCCTGAGGGAGAAACATCTGCGGTCGGAAGGCACGCCAGGTATCAGCCTTTTCTCGTTTCTGACTTTTTTTCCAGCTCAAAGGAGAAGCAGTCTTTCTGTGCAACCTCAAACCGCTCCCAGCCCTTCGGGTCGCGTAATCATAATTTTTCTGCGCCGTCTGGTCTGAGACCCCGGTTTAATGCGTGTCATGGCGATAGATTACGTGGGTCAGGGGCCAAAACAAAGACCGTGGAGCGCCCCAAGTGTTTGGTACGCGAGTTCGTCAGTCCCGTGGTCGAGGAGTGGGGAGAACCACTCTACGAAGTATACATAGTGCACGACCTAGTTTATATGGTTTTCAATAGTGCTATGGATTTATTTCCACTACTCCCTACCTATCTCTTTTCTGTCTATTTTCTGATCCTTCTCGATGATGGCGTCTGCAATCTTATGTTTGCTTTTTCCATCCTTTTGACTTTTCAGATCTACCAGGGGCCCGTTCACTTGCATTGAATATCTCGTGTCCGCTGCAACCGCGACTTCAATCAAAGCCTGGAATAAATTTCCCCCATCTCCCACCGGCGAGTGCTATCGTATACTCCGAGCCTGAAATTGTGTCCACCGGAAAAATATGTATGTAACTCCTAGCACACCGAAGATCTCCGACAAAAATCTCCCCCAATCCCAATCCCCGTGCCTGCATCCGCCCTGCAGGACGAGACCTGCAGAAAGTCATGGCAGTGTCCAGGTACTTCCATGTCTTCGCGTGGGTGATTGAATGTCGACTGCAGATTCTGACCGATTGCAAACTGGACCGTCTTTGCATCTGAGATCAGCAGTGGCTTCCGATTCGATCTAGACCCGAGCTAGTTCAACCTATGATGAATACTTGCTTCCAGCCCCGGGCTCTCCTTGCGCGCTGCAGCTTGGAAACTCGGTGTCAGAGGCCCGGTCCGTTGCCCTTTTGGGTGATCGACGGACTCCACTGCGTATGGAGAATGGTACGGTGTAGCTCCGTAAATAATGGGGGCGGATGCACAGTCGATCTCTTTAGCTACTGTACTGCGTACTCCGTACATATGGAATGTATCAACTCAAGGCAAGTCACCTACAACCCGGAGTAGTTTAGTTTCTCCCGTCCTAAAAGACTCAAGTCTAGAACCGACACTCATTCTTCAGTCGACAGCACACTTCGACAGCAACTTGAACACCCACCCCGTACCAAACCGATTGCGGAACCGCTCATCGTCGCTATCATCGGCAAAAGTGATGAACAGCTCAAACGCCGGATAAGTGGGGTTGCGCGTGGGCAGTCGATCTGCCCGGACTCTGCCTTCGAGATGCGCATCACTTGCCCCCGTTGTCCCCGTTCCAGTCGATCCCGTTGAGGATCCTCACCGGTGACAGCACTCGGGCTCAGGTCCAGTCTAGACAGCACGGAAGTGGATATTGGGATCCTTCATGGCTCCTAGTTCGGTCGAGACGGGCGAATCCAAGCTTGGTTCGACAATCAATTGATCCACATCGGCAACATTGGCGACGCTAACATGAATCAACAGTCAGTGGTGATCTCTCGGTGGGATATTACGGCAAAGGGAAAGGTCTCAGCCGCAGTCGCGTCAACGGTTCTGAGGGACTGGAGACATTGGATGGAACCGCTAGAGTTGGCGATCTCAGATACCGACGAAGCGGATATTAGCCGTCGTGATAGGGGTTCTCGAGCAGAGTCCCAGCCATCAGTATCGACATAAGGCTAGAGCAAGAAATCAATCAGTTAATGACTCGATCATTGGCCATTGCTATTTTATTCTATTTTTGTGGCTTTTGCTTTTTCCTAGTTGGTGCAGCAATTTCAGCGCTCTGGCGTGTCGGTCAATGCCACGATACCAATCACAAAAATGAAAAATGGGAAAAAGGGCCAAGCCCGACGCCGGTATAATACGAAAATCCAATTGACCTCATTGGCCATCCACCTCTGAATTACACGCCGATCAGGTCTCCACCACAGAGATGGCACAGAAAAACTAGTCGAGTGGCTGTGGACACCCCCTTTGGGGACCTAGAGGGAAAGGGAAACCGAAACCCTTAGAGGGAGGAGGGAGCAACAAGAGTAAGATCAATCGAGTTACATAGGGAAAGAATCAGGTTAAGAACCCTGCAAAAAATCAAAAACTTGCTGGCAGCGCTGATCACGGAAAGTTTCGCCGATACAAAGATTGAGAAATAGAGGTGAAGGTGTTCAGAAGGGCTTCAGATCCCATGCCAAGCCTTGCCCCCACAACTCAAATGAGCGGTGGAGTCACACCATCATCCTCATGAACCGGTATGACAAGATAGGGTGCGTAGGACTATGATGTGGACTGGCTCTGTACTCTGTACTACTTGAGCATCCGAAGCTGTGGTACCAGAAACTATGTATTGATGCCCTGCAGAATCCCAGTTTTCTACATACTTACATCTAGGAATACTTCGGACCAGAATAGATCCCTAGCTGGGCTGTCACATAGCTTGTCATTTCAACTCTAACTAACCACAGAACAATCACCTTGCAGAGACTTCAAAACAGTCCTATCACACCGAACCCTTCACATGACCAGCTCTGCATGCATCTGCAAGAGATGAACGTGCTGGCGCTAAAAGCTAAGCCCCGCCTTCAACCCAATTTCATGCCTAACCTTCCCTGCTCACCCATTGGGCACAATTACCAGTCCCATCCACCAATAGGAAAATAGGATGCATGTGAGATGCGTAAATTGAGTGAATTACAATGTCATTCCAACTTTCTTTGGACTATAACCTAATGCATCTATGGATGCTAATGTAGATCTACACATGCTCCAGCCAGCCCCTTCAGCACATTCGGCAGTCAAAAGAAAAGAAAATCCACAAGAAGCTGCATGCGAGTCTCCCGACTCGGCGGTATTCTCGGACTGTATGCAACTCATCACTTCCAATGTACATGCTGGCCCTGGCCGCCTCGGGGATTTGGTTGCGTTGGCAAAGGCTTGCATGCGTATGATACCTTTAGCTACATTATCCCAAATGCACGTTAGAATCAGTGTTGCTGTGGGGTGATATATTGGGCACCAAGGGAAACGCGCTGTCCATGGTTCGATTGGACGGAATCTGAATCGTGATAATGCTGATGCTTGCATCATATCCTGAATATGAATTGGCTCGGGTTTTCGAGGGTGTCTTGCTGTTCTTCCTCCAGGGCTAGTGCGATCGAGGAGGCTGTGCTGGGTTGTGTCTTGATCGACTAGGATCTGCATGCTGGTGCACTGCTGGCGTTTCCCATTTTGGGTATAGGGCTTTGCGGGGTCGTTGGTTGGGTGGGTATGGTCTTTGACGACCGAGGATAAATGAAGCTTGCAATGCGTATCAATCAGAGGAAGTCATGGTGGATGAGAAACCTTGGAAAGCCATGCCAAAGGCAGAGATCCCCGAGTCTTGTCGTGCGTGTTCTATGGTTAATAGGATCAGACAGCTAACCCCCACTATATCAATTCGACAAACGCGAAGCCAAAACGACGGATAGGGAGGGTTTCTTACAGAAGACAGATAGCAATGTAAGGAACCGAATCCACAAAGCCTACAATTCACTGATTGCGGTTGCAGGCGGCATCGTCAGGGCACAGTGGCTTGTTGTTGGTAATACCAAACTGCATATCGAACGTCAGATTGGCTCCATTCGATCCTATTTCATGTCAGCTTATTCGAACCATGGCCCTTGTACTCTTTATGCGCCTGTCTGATCCCAGCCTTGGATGACAGCAGCAATTGAGGGAATGAGATAGCACATACTTGGTCAGGAGGGGCACCACACTGAGGTTAGGGTAGACTGACGGAGGTTCGATCGGTTAAAGAGGGCCGCCTAGACTACTAGCCTGTAGCTACTGGTAAGGAACCATATATTCTTGGTCTAGCACGGAGATATTAGGCTTTTTGACGCGTTTCGCCGCTTCTTAGGCATGTAGGATGCTATCCTCGATGTTTTCTGGAGATTTAGGCATATTGGGTGACACCGCCATTTACAGCTAAACCCGGTTAAAGAATTAACAAAGACAAATAAGACCCTTTCCCTCTTCCCCTATTCTGCCTCTCAACACGTCACTCTACAACCTGGGCTGTTCCACGTACTATTCAATGGATGGTTTAAATTGGCACGCTGACATTAGTCAAGATCCCTCTATTCTTGCAATTGACTGGAGCACTCTCCAGCGGCATGCAATCCATACCCGTCAGTCATTGGGTCAGAATCCCATGACCTGCTGCCATATCTCTCCCTTTACAACACAGGTGGACTTCAACTGGTACGCCTCCTCGAGTTCGGAGATAAAACGAAGTGGATTGCGAGAATTCAATTGGATGAGTGGACACCGGAGGCCGAGAAGCGGCTCCTACATGAAATACATACCCTTCGATCCTAAAGGAGCGAACGGATGTGCCCGCGCCGGTAGTATTTGATTATGACGCTAATGGGAAAGTCATCGGCCACGCCTTCATGTTGATGGAATTTATTTCCGGTAGCACTGCCATGGATTCGTTTGGTGGTTGGAAAGTCCACGGTGGCGAAATCCCTGCCGAATACAAGGAGTCTTTCACGCAGCGCATTGCGAGGATCCAGGTCAGCTACCCTTGATCTTGATCTTTCTGATAAAACGCTAAGCTAATACATAGCTGGCTATGTCCACGATTCGGTTTCCTAAAATTCGCATGATTACAAAAGGTGATGATGGGTCATACGAGGTCGACGCAATCCCTGGACTTGGGCCATTCGGAACTACAGTCGAATACTTTGAAGCATGGTCTAAGCACGCCAAGTTCCCTTTCAAAGACACTGGTGTCCGGTCCCATCTACCAACGGATATACAGAATGAAGTTATTGCATCGATTCGAGATTTTCCACAGCGACTCACGGACACGTTCAGAAACCTAAACTCTACAGGTTCCTTTCCGCTTTGTCACCCTGATTTCCGTATCAGCAATATTATTATAGATGGAAACTACAACATTCTATCTGTCATTGATTGGGGGAATGCGGGAACTGTTCCGTGGGAAGCCGTCGAGTTCCCTTTAATCTTAGCTACCGTGCAACCGCCGATGGATGCGCCTTGGAACTACCACGGGGGGTCCCAATTAATGAAGAGACCCGGGAGGTACGGGACGAACGGACATCTTACATCCAGAATGTGAAAGAGGCTGAAGAGGAGAAGGGCTGTGATCATAATTTGTCCACTATGTTGGCCTCACGTTATTTTCAAAATATAGCGACTGCGCTAAGGTTCTATATGATAGATGGGAAGATAGGGTACTACTGTAAGGTCCTGGATCAGTTCGATGAGACGACAAGGCAGATAGTCAATTAATGGAAAGCCTCAGCTGGAGAGAGAGAAAAGTAGAAGAGATCTCTCTCTTTTATCGGAGCACTATTACGTGACCAATCTTGGAAAATCCCGAGCCCACTAAAACGGAAGGGAAAACAAGAAGTAGCAGAGGAAATCCTCTACATACGTATAGCAATTAAAGAGCCGACAATGACCTCCTATAAGTCCTACGACTACCTAGATAGCCCTGGAAGCTATGTCCAAGCTCTCTCACCCGGGGCCCTGAAGGATACCCACTAGGCAGGTAATGAGGCAGGTAATGAAGTCGTGGTTTACATACCCAATCCGAGATAAAGGAGATTCCAGCAGGTCATCAAACATAAATTTCATCTAGTTACATGATACCCATCAATGGCCGAGATCCCAATTTACAGACGGCTACCCATATTAACATGAACAGCCTTGACCTGCGAGTACGCCTCGAGGCCAGCCTCACCGAGCTCACGGCCAATACCGCTCTGCTTGACACCACCGAACGGCACGCGGAAATCGCTGTCATTGCTGCTGTTAATCCACACCATACCGGCCTCGATATCAGAGGCGACGCGGTGGGCACGCTCGATGTCGCGGGTGAAGACGGCAGCACCCAGACCATATGTGGTGTCGTTGGCACGGGTGACAGCCTCGTCCTCGGTTTTGAAGCTGGCGATGACGACGAATGGACCGAAGACCTCTTCGCGGTAGATGCGCATGTTGTCCTTGACATTGGTGAAGATGGTGGGGGCGATGAAGAAGCCCTTGCCTTCGCCGACATTCTTGTACGGCTCGCCACCGGACGCAAGAGTGGCGCCTTCGGACTTGCCAGACTCAATGTATGACAGCACCCGGTCGTACTGCGCCTTGGTAACCTGCGGGCCCTGGAAGGTGTCGTCGTGGAAGGGGTCGCCGACCTTGCTGGTCTCCTTGACGACGGCCTTGAAGAGTTCCACGAACTTGTCGTATACGGAGTCGTGCACCAGGATACGGGAGGTGGATGTGCACACTTGACCCTGGTTGTACATGATACCGATGTGAGCCCACTTGGCGGCCTGCTCGATGTCGGCGTCCTCAAACACCAGCAGAGGCGATTTGCCGCCGGTCTCCAGAGTGATGTTTTTGAGGGTGCCTGCGGCCATCTTCATGATCTCACGGCCCGTGTGGGTCGATCCAGTGAAGGCGACCTTGTCGACGTCGGGGTGCTGGACCAGCGCGGAACCAGCGACACGACCGTGGCCGTTGAGTATGTTAATGACACCGGGAGGGAAACCGGCCTCCTTGATCAGGTTGGCCATATACAGAACGCTGAGAGGGGTCTGTTCGGCAGGCTTCAGGACGATGGTGTTACCGCAGGCGAGCGCGGGACCGAGCTTCCAGGCGGCCATGGCCAGAGGGAAGTTCCAGGGGATGATCTGGCCGACCACACCGATGGGCTGACGGAGAGTGTAGGCGAACTTCTGGGGAGTGGTGCCAATGGTCTGGCCCGCAATCTTGTCGGCCCAGCCAGCATAATACCGGAGGCAAGAGGTGACTTCACCGAGGTCGTCGTTCAGCGAAACAGAGTACGGCTTGCCTATAAATGGAATATCAGCCACATATACCCCGATGTTCGGAAGGAATGTTACTGACCGTTGTCCCAGGTCTCGATGGTAGCGAGGGTCTCCTTGTGCTGCTCGATCAGATCGGCGAGCTTGATCATCAAAGAACCGCGATCGGTCGCGGAAATTCCCTTCCATGACGGGTCCTTAAGAGCCTTGCGCGCAGCCGCAACAGCAACGTTGACGTCCTCCTCTCCAGCGGCGTAAACGGAAACTATCTCCGACTCGTCCCTTCACGAACAGCGTTAGTCTAAAAGCAGTGTGTACCATCAAGAGTATCACATACGAAGGGTTGATAGAAGCGAACTTCTCGCCAGACTTGGACGCCACGAACTCGTTGTTGATGAAGAGGCCAATGGGCTGGGCGTAGCTGCGACCGTTTGGGGCAGTCAATTGCACTGAAAGGTTGGACATGATGGCGGAGCTATGGAATCGACGACCGGGGAAAGACAGATAGAGGGACCGGGTAAAGCGAAGCATCGCCTGAGAGGAAAGAATGAGGTCTTTTTATGGAAGCCTTTTCTCCCCCGCGAGATAACAGATAAGCGGCTTCGCCCGTCGGTTGCACTTACTCTTCGCGGGTAATAATGAACACATCGGCGGATCTACTTGCTCCATCTGGTTGGTTGCACCCACATACCCCCTCCTACGCCCTTTTTCTCCGCGATGCTTACAAATCTATTATCTACGTTGAAATTCTAGTTAATTAACTATGTTACATGGTTAATTTGTGTCGTGACGGCGCAGTGCAGGCTATTCGAAGCTACTCTACCGAGACAAAATGTGGTTGGCTCAACCTGTTCATGCCTAATAGGTATCATCCGCAACGCCATAATTACATCCTGCTGACATAGTACAGACAAAAATGAAGAATAGAAATCAAATGACAAAAATTAGAAAGTAGACATCGCTCGATCAAAGCTTACGCCTTGAACGCCTGTGGATCCTCGCCTGCCAGTTCCAATATGTACCGCCATTGTCCTGGGGTCACCTTCGAAACACTCAACCGTGCCTGTTTGAGGGTCTGCAGGTTCTCGAGAGGCTTGCCTGCCTGGCCATTGGCCTTGAGGTCATCCAGGGTAACCTGCTTCTTGAGCTTGTGGCGAAATTCGACGTGCACGACCACCCACTTTGGGTCATCGCGGCTAGATTTGGGGTCGTAGTAGGGATGCTTAGGGTCAAATGCCGACTCTGTAGAAAGCTGGTTAGCTACATAATGAGGAGTCGAGAGGAGAGATGTCTAACCGTCAGCCGAATGCTCCTGTACAATTTCCATAATCCCAACTACTCCAGGGACCTTGCAGTTAGAGTGATAGAAGAATGCATAGTCTCCTTTCTTCATGTCCCGCATGATATTGCGTGCTGTTCAATTGTAAGCCATCCAGCCGTATTGATGGATCCCACCATAATCTTACCAAGGGGATTGCGAACTCCTATTTGAAAAACATTAGTATGAACTCTATAGCCAAAGGGCAGAAGCAAACACACCATCCCAGGGCTCCGGCTTGTCCGCAGCAGCCAGGTCGTCAATCGAAAACTTAACATCAACGCCCTTCTCAAGACGCGACTCAGGCTCGGCCTTCATGAGCCAGTAGGAACGATCAGTGTCCTCCTTGGGCTCGCTCTCTGTTGAAGATGAGGGCTGCGACTCAGCGGTGTCGGCGGCTCCGTCAACGGCCAAGTTCTTGCGTGGCCGTCCACGGCCCCTCTTGGGTCTTGAGACACGGGGAGTTTCCTCGGCGGGAAGACTCTTGCGTGGTCGCCCCCGACCCTTCTTGGGGCTTGAGACATCGGGAGCTTCCCCAGCAGGAAGTGACTTACGCGGTCTCCCCCGGCCCTTCTTGGGGCTCGAGATATTAGGAATCTCCTCAGCTGGCAGGCTCTTACGAGGCCGTCCTCGGCCAACTCTCTTCGGCACCTCCACTTCTGAAAACCAAATAACAACAATCAATACACTGAGATAACCAATTCTCTAGGTGGGAACATACCCGGCTGCTTACGAGGGCGTCCACGGCCTCTCTTCACATCGGGCGAGGCCGCTGCGGCAGCATTTTCCCCCGAAACGGATTTGCGTGGACGGCCACGTCCACGCTTGGGAGTATCATCTGGTCGAGGTGTTGTCGCCTCGGGGGCTTTGCGTGGGCGACCGCGCTTTCTCTTCTCTCCGGTCTTTGGCGTTGCGGCCTGAATATAGATTTAGCGATCACTGAGCTGGGACACGGGAAATTTCCAAATACATGATTTGGGGTCACGTTTACCTCGGACGCTGCCTCGACCGCACCAGGTGACTCGTTCGGCGAATTGCGCAGTCGCTTGGAGGGTGTTTGAACCGCTCCGTCAACCATTGTCGCGCCTGCGGACTTGCGCTTGGGCGGCATTGCGACTGGTGGTACAGGATTGGAGAGAAATCTTTAAATTTGCAAAATTCCAGGTAAGAATCACTTCGAACTGGGAAAAGTAAAAGAGTAGAAAGCTGGGGAGGCTTCTCTGTTCTTGTCTGTTTTGTTGTAGTCGAGACGCGACGGTGGGTCCAGTCACGTGGCGTAGTCTGATCGACGTGATCTTTGCGACAACCTTCTCATTCGTCCTGTGACACAGGCTATATTATCGACAATGCGTTGGGATTGATTTCACGTCAATATATTCCTAGGTGCTACGAGGCCAATATTGAAGATTAATGGCCGTTTTCTCTAGCACACTGTCACCTTATCGTTAACGGTAGAAATGGCCCGAGTATCCAACACTATTGCAAGCACCCAAAGGGACAGGTTGTCCAAAAGCGGTCAGCCTGACGATCACATGTACATGTGACAGTCTTGTCTGCAGGTAACATTCTGTTGAGCCAGAGGTCTAAAACCAAGTTAGAATAATCTTGGAAGACTCCAGTATGTAAACTTACCTAGGCCCTTATTTATCTCCTGAGAGTTAGGTGCCCCCGAATATGGCAGAGGTGTCAATTGGCGGACGCATTCACGAAATGAAAGCCTGGTTCTGTCGGCATCGAGATCAGCAGGACTTGTCCATTCAATCTTCCCTTCAATCCCTTTGATATGCACACGAAAGATGCCGGAAGCAATTTCTGCCATAGAGAATCTCTGTAAGGACAGCTCATCGCTGGAGAGATTCCAGAGGTCCTTCCAGAGAGGGTCTTCTTGTCTAGCTGAGATGGTGGTGCTTGGCACATAAGAGTAAGAAGCGCTTGGTAGGGCTTGTGTAAGGATTTCTCGGTGCATAGGGATTCCTCAGCGCAGAAGAAGTGTTCGGCGTAGCAGAAGTGCTCGGCGCATAACAATTACTTGGTGGAGGAGGAGGGAGAGGGGGAGAAGCTGGAGAGTTAAAAGCAGCAGTTGTGGAAGATATAGGCGAGAATGCAGAGAGCGGCGGAACACGGGCACGACAGTAAAACGTGTGTGGCGGGTGAGTATACAAGACTCTGAACGGTCACGATCATCGATGTGTCGAGTGTTTGAAAACTCCCCTGGATATTTAAGACCATCATCTGTGGATCTCATCTCATCATCGATCAACCTCACCTTAGTGAGCCTGAGGATGGTCAAGGTTTCTTTAGCTTTAATAAGCGTTGACTTCAATGAGCCAGAAGTGAGCTGAATCTGATGAAGATACAGTTCCACTGAAGAACATAGCTCTAGAGTATGTGCGAGGTTCCGTATAAAATGACGGGACCAAGTACGGATTAAACATGTTGTTAATCAGAGGTCCACGGATGTCTCTTGCAACTGGGAAATTGTTGAGCACAAGGTAAAATGATCACATGAGACGGACCCTGTGCAATGCATGCTAGTCCCTTAAGCCTCGGTAACACCCAATGGAGAAGTTAGACTTGTCTCCTTGGTAGTCCAATATAAAAGAACCAAAATTGCCTAGCCAAGCTAGATAAGGAAGCTATAGTTTGTTCGTGACACTGTTCCAAATTCTAGCTTCTCCCAGCAGGTGGGTGCTAGACGATATTTAGATGGCTATGGCATTAGTTGGCCAGACTCTCAAAAACAATCATGAGTTTCTAAAGGCATAATCAGCCTATTCTAATAAAACCTGCTATAAAGCAAAATAGTGTGTCCATACCACGAAAGTCTGCAGCGAAGCAGCGAAGAAGAGCGTAGAAACTCATGCCCCACCATGTGGGTCCCGCGCTGCCATCGCACATCATTTGTACTCCATACTGAGTACAAGCCACAAGTGCGGCCATTGCCTAGCAGAGTGCCATTGGCTCTGTCAGAAGCCCGGATGGGATCTGCACCGGTATTGACTTATTAATGCCGACAAAGAGGACACCTGGAATGGCGCAATCCCGCCCAGTCTCCATTGGCTCCAGGTGGATTATCGGCCGCCTTGAGCTTCAACGCGAATGGCTCGGCCGATAGATTTGGCTAATATGATGTTCATTATGCAGCGAATGTAGGGATGGATTGTAAGGTCTGAATGAGTTGTAAGTAGAATGGAGTATATACAGGTTTGGGGAGAGGTATATGTATAGATGCTGCCATGGAGGGGTTGAACCGAACCCACGCGATCCAACCCCTCGTCTGTCGTGCTTTAATTGGAACCGAGCGGCAGCAGGAACACTAACCAGCCCACTTTGCATCCAATCAATGACATTCTGCCCCGGGCGGTGGAATATTGCGTGATAATGGGACAGCCTGATGAGGTAAATTATTGAGACCATCGCAAGTAGGAGGGGCTATTATTTAGTTCCTCCTTCCCCTCCCTGATCTTTCTTCTCCTTCTCTCTCCTACAGTAATCACATCCTCCACATCGATTCACAATGGCTGAACGCGCTACTCCGTACGTGTGGACCACTACACAAGCTCATGAGCTCACATGAGCTTGGAGCTTGCCCCCCAAAACCCCCCGTCTTCAAGTTACTGACTGCTTTATACAGCCTCCGCCTGGGCTCTACTGCCCCTAACTTCGATGCCGAGACCTCCAACGGTCCCATCAACTTCCACGAGTTCATCGGTGACAAGTGGACCGTCCTCTTCTCCCACCCCGATGACTTCACCCCCATCTGTACCACCGAGCTGGGCGCCTTCGCCAAGCTCGAGCCCGAGTTCACCGCGCGCGGTGTCCAGCTCATTGGTCTCAGTGCCAACCACGTCGAGTCCCACCACCGCTGGATCAAGGACATCGATGAGGTTACCGGCTCCAACCTCAAGTTCCCCATTATCTCCGATCCCGAGCGCAAGGTCGCCTACGCCTTCGACATGGTCGACTACCAGGACACCACCAACGTCGACTCCAAGGGCATGGCTCTGACCATCCGCTCCGTCTTCGTTATCGACCCCGCCAAGAAGATTCGTCTGATCATGGCCTACCCCGCCTCCACCGGCCGTAACACCGCCGAGGTCCTGCGTGTCGTCGATGCTCTGCAGACCACTGACAAGCACGGTGTCACCTGCCCCATCAACTGGCTTCCCGGTGACGATGTTGTCATTCCCCCTCCCGTCTCTACTGAGGATGCTAAGAAGAAGTTCGGCGAGATCCGCGAGGTCAAGCCTTACCTTCGCTTCACCAAGGCTCCCCAATAAAGGACGGGCTTTACGATGTGATATGAAAAGAAAAAGAATTTACGGATGTTTCTTTTTGGCCTGGATAGCCTACATGATACCAATATGAAATGCCTTATCCGCCATTGTTATACAGCGTAGAGATATCATCAAACTTGGATATTGCCAGGTTGAATACACCCATGCAACTTACGCACCTAACTATGTACGTCGCTTACGAGAAGGTACATCGTAAAAGGCATCTCGTTTAGGCGCGGTATGCGACAGCTTATTAAAAATGTTATTTGGTCCGATCCACTTACCTTCGTGTTCCTTACTGCATGCGTGGTTAACTCCGAAAGAGATTGACCCAGTGTGGATCAATGTAGGTACCCAACATGTTCCGCATGGTCAAAGTAAGGCGCAAACAGCGCAAGACAACCAGCTCTGTCGCATAGATCGTGCCTATAGATGCGCGATAAAAGTCTACAACATTTACTTGAGTCAGGGGTCAAGTATAGCGGTGCGGTCCCATCTGCCCCCTCAAAACCACGCGGGAAAAAGGTTGAGACCGCCTTTTTTGTGCCGATCCAATGTCCACCGTCTGACACCTTTCCTCTCCACCGTTAGACGCAAATCTGATTCTTCCCTCGACTCGATTCATTCCGGTGCTCGAAATACAGCCTCCTCCGCGCCATTCAACGGCGGCCTGCGGCGGGGACAAAGAAAACCCACACCCCGGTCCTGAATCCACCCCCCGGAGCACAATCCGAGCCGCAGCAGTACCTGCGACGTGAGAGATTCCGATCGTTACTTACCTTCAACCTGGAATTTCCTCATATGCGCGCCTGAAATTACCCAGGAATCTGACCATAGGGGCACGTCACACGCACAACGGTTTTGGTGAGCGCGGTGCGGAATCTCCAAGTCGCCCACCTCAAGATGATGTCGCGGAGCCAGTCGAGCCTGGGGTTCCTGGATGCAGGACCCCATGATCCCTCTGCGGCTGGCACTTCCCCGTCTCTCGGCCATCAGTCCTCGAATGGGCCTATCAACCTGTCCGGCCTGGTGTGCAATGTCCGACGAACCACCGGCAAGGAGCCTCACCCCCTGGTGGGGGCCACCACGACGATTTTAGGCGATAAGTTGTATGTCTTTGGAGGCCGGATCCTCTCGCACAGCCGCCCACAATTGACCTCCAACCTTTACGAATTGGACTTGATCCGCCGGCATTGGACTAAAATCGAATCGACCGGAGATATTCCAGCGCCCCGGTACTTCCACAGCGTATGTGCTTTGGGGGATAACAAGTTGGTCTGCTATGGAGGCATGTCGCCCGCGCCTGGGACGCCCAAGGATCCGTCAAACCCGAATGGCTCGGAAACTCAGTCGGAAGTAGTGGTCATGTCGGATATTCACATTTTCGACGTCCCGTCGCGCACGTGGACTCGGGTTGCGGCACACGAGTCGCCGCAAGGACGGTACGCGCATTGTGCCACGGTTCTTCCGTCCAGCGCCTGTTTCACATCTAGCAGTGCGCCGCTGTCGGCCATTCACCATAATCCCGAAGCGAACTCTCATCAAGGCTCTATCGGGGTGGATATCGATGGCTTTGGAGGTGCTGAAATGGTGGTTGTCGGTGGCCAGGACAGCTCGAACCACTACATTGAACAGATTAGCGTCTTTAACCTGCGGAGCCTCAAGTGGACCAATACCAGTCCGCTCGGACGCAGCTGCGGCGCTTATCGCAGTGTGGTTGCACCTCTGGTTGGCATGGACGTCTCAGAGATTGGCTCTGCCTCACCCGACCGAGATATGCACGAGTCATCTGAGCATTCCGAGGAGGCGGGCTGCCCCATGTTGATCTACTCCAACTACAACTTCCTGGATGTCAAGTTAGAACTGCAGGTGCGCCTGCCGGACGGGCGCCTTGTTGAGCGACCGATGCACAGCCAAGCATCTCCACCCGGACTGCGCTTCCCCAACGGCGGCATCATCAACGGTCATTTCGTCGTCAGTGGAACCTATCTGACTTCTTCAAAGCAGGAGTATGCACTGTGGGCCCTTGACCTAAAGACCCTGACATGGGGACGCATCGATGCCGGTGGTTCTGTATTCGGACACGGCAGTTGGAATCGCGGCATACTCTGGCCACGTCGTAGCTCTTTTGTGATACTTGGTCATCGGAAGCGAAGCTTAGTGGATGATTACAACCACCGCCGGATCAACTTCTCTCACGTTTGTGTAGTGGAGTTGGAAGCCTTTGGACTTTACAATAACCCATCGCGCACCGCCTCGACCTCGGGATACAAGTCTTATAGTTCCCCGTCGGTTCCCGCATCATTACAACAGAAACTGAGTCAATTGACGACGGGTGGGCGACCATTGTCTGCAGCATCTGACGAGCTAGGCAAGCTGGCTCTTTCATTGCATGAAATGTCAGATATAGAATTGCAGGCCGTTGGCGGAGAGCGTATCTCGGTCAATTCTCGGCTGCTGGCCCGGAGATGGGGTCCCTACTTCATCCAACTCCTGCGTGAGTCTTCACAAGGTGGCATTGCAGACGGTGCCACTCTTCGTCCCGGTCAAATTCATCCTAGCCGCAACTCAAGTATAACAATTACCCCATCGGTTGGACCAAACACCAATTACTCCAACGCGACGACACTGGCTCCGCCGGCTGCCCCGTCCAAGGCTTTACTTGAGAATCTCGAGGCTCCCTCCGCTCACAACCTGGCTCCGACTGCTCGACCCCGCACGCTCTACCTTCCTCATACCATCCTAACCATTCAGGTGTTGGTCCAATTCCTATACACATCAGCCCTTCCTCCCCCGGGCTCCTCCCTCTGCACGCCACAGATTCTCTGTTCCCTACTTCAGCTTGCACGACCCTACCAAGTGAACGGTCTCTTGGAGGCAACAGTGGAGCGTCTGCACCAGGTCCTTGATGGACGAAATGCGGCGGCCGTTTTCAACGCTGCCGCAATGGCAGCAGGTGGTGGTCGAGGCACTGGATTCAGCGTCGGTTTGGGCGGCACACTCGAAGCCTTGAACGGCGCGCACTCTGTGGGTAATGGCTCTATGCCCAGTGCATCGGAGGGCGCAACCTCCCAACACAGCGCCTTAGCCTCAGACTCATCCGACACCGAGCACGGAGTTACCGCACCATCCG
This sequence comes from Penicillium decumbens, assembly GCA_027569385.1. Lineage (NCBI taxonomy): Eukaryota > Fungi > Ascomycota > Eurotiomycetes > Eurotiales > Aspergillaceae > Penicillium > Penicillium decumbens. The sequence goes on from JAPDEZ010000020.1 coordinate 285,802, forward strand.
CATCGAGCAGCACAGGCGACCTGGCCAATTTCGCACGCGGCATTCCCTTCCTCCGCATCGATACCAACCTGACCCAACACCGTAGCCGCTCTCGCTCCCGTGCCCGCTCCCGCGCCCAGCGCGACCGCGAAGACTCTATCAGCAACACTAGCAGCGCAACCTCTGCTTCCAGCGCCGACTTCAGCCAGTCAGACTCGGAATTCGTCAGCGACAGCGAAAGCCGCGCCGCCTCGCGCGCCCACGGTCGTCGGGGCACCGACTCCCGAGAAATTTGGAACGGCGATCTGAGCAGCGTAATCGGGCTCCAGAAGCGCGGTCTGCGCGGTCTGATGGAGGGTCGCCGTATGCGTGAGCGCAGCGTGAAACCAGCTAGCACGAGCAGCGGGCCAACGTCCATGCCGCCTTCCACTGGGTCGGGAGACCATCTCCCGATGCAGGGCCTGAGCATTTGACTTGGCCAATGATTAGTTCTGATATGTTTCGGTGAAGCCCACCGTGCATTTCCGCATTTTCCCTTTCCCTCTTGCCTTCATCCACATACCTTTGGAACTGTGAACATTTTCTTGCTTTTTGATGCCAGCCGGCTGGTGAGATGGGAGGATAAGGTTTATAAAAAGGAACATTAGTTATGTTGATATCCTGTGCTTTTTTTTTTTTTTTTCTGCTTGGGGTAGATGCTAGTCCCCATGCACAATAGGAAATTTTCTTTTCCAGATTGGAACGAATGCGATGCTGTCATGAGGAAATCCAGTTTCAAGTATATGTACAATGTTGCTTCCCCATCGAATCTGTCCATCTCTGTAGATCACGGATACAAAACTCTGCTAAGATTCGGAAGAGTCCTGGTCCTGTTTTTGCACCAGCTTCTTCGGACTCTTATTCCCATAAACTGTCAGATCGTGTTAGCGAGAAAACCCCTCAATGCTCACTTTGTAGAATATGATGAAACAAAACGAAAAAAAAGAGGACTTACTCCGCTCATACAAAATCCAAGAAGTGTACATCACAATCGGCAGAGCCACGATCGTTCTCGTCCATCTAGCAAGCATCAGCACAGCCCTACCCACGCTGGAACTCAAGATAGAATTCATTCAACGCGTTTGATAGGTGGAGGGATACGATACGTACTTGCTCGCAGCAGCCTTATACTCCTTCGTCTGCCGGATATCGACGGGCCCCTGCGGAGGCGACGACCTGAGTGCGCGCGACGTCTGCTTTTGAGGCACTCGGGGAATATACAGACCACGGGATCCCTTGGGCGACATTTTGGATTGAGTTGGAATCCGGAATCCCAGGACTGGGATGAATGTGTGTTGCTGGGAGAAAAGACGGAGGTCGGGTGGAGGCTTGATGCCTGAGGCAGAAATGGTTCATGCCCGTGGATTTGGATTTGGATGAGTAGCTATTAGAGAGGAAAGACTACAGGCAAGATGATGATAATAATAATGATAATAATATTTGTAATAATGATAGGTATTATTCATACGATCGATATCGTCATATGGCACAGATCATACTCAAACACCACGCTATGCGAGTTCCTTTCTTCGTAATCGTTCACCTTCGTCAGTGCAATAGAGGCTGACAAATTCCATCATGGACCGGTTCCCCTCCTGGTACATGCCCCTGGGTCCCTGGGGGCGTGGGTGCCGTGAGGCTAAACAGCACGCGCCCGGCGGCCACGAACGCGACCAGCGCCTCGGGCAGCTCCTCGTCCTCCACGGCTGCCAGTGTCGGTACCCGCACCGGTCTCGGTTGCGGCGCCGCGGCCACGGCCACGGCCACGGGAAATACGAGTGCCACGAGGGCCACGAACGGCACGGCTTCCTTGGGTACCGCGAGCAACGCGGGTAGCACCACGGCCACGGCCAATAGAGATTGTGGGCTCGGCGATGGCTGACTGCTTCTTGGCGGCCTTGGATGCGGGCCCCTTGGGCTCCTCGCCATCGGAGATGACCTCGGTCTTGCGCTTCTTGCCCTTCGCGACGACGGGCCCCTTCTTGGTGGCCTTGGCTGCAATCTCTTTGGGCCCGTCGTCGTCAGAAGTGAGCGCAACCTCTCCTCGCTTGCCCTTCACAATTTCGTCAGAAGCGGGCTGGGCCTCCTCCTGGGGGGCGGGCTTTAGGTTTAGCTTCAGGCGCTGAAACATGGGCCTAGCAGGGGCGGTGGAAGGGGCCTTCGTGGGGGCCTTGGAAGTGGTCTTTCGAGCAGTCTTTCGGGCGGCCTTCGCGGCGGCCTTTGGGGCGGCCTCTGGGACGGTCTCCGGAACCGCCTTCCACCGGGCCATCTCCCCCTCGATGTCCTCCTGCTTGAAGTGGACCTCCTCATCGGACGGAATGTTGCGGTGTCCCAGGAGAGGAGGGAAACCGAGGGCAGTATCCTCCTCGACTTGCTGTTCGGAGCGGGAGCGCACAGGAGGGTATGGGAGCGCCTCATCACCGTAGGTACGAGGAGATCGGTAGGGGCTGTGATCGGTAGGGGTCAAGACAATCTCCTCGCCACTGTCATTGACACGGCCCGTCTTCACCCAGCCATCGGTGTCGATGTTTGGAGGGGTAGACTTCTTGAATTTCAGGATAATCTTAGGCGGAACTGGCTCAACAGGTTCGGCAGCCTTCACAGGCTTCGCGGGCTTAACAGACTTGGCGGCCTTGACAGGCTTCGCCTTCACGGGTTTGGCGGGCTCGACTGGCTTGACAGGCTTCGCGGTCTTCACGCGTTTAGCGGGCTCGACTGGCTTGACAGGCTTCGCGGTCTTCACGGGTTTGGCGGGCTCGACTGGCTTAACAGGCTTCGCAGCCTTCACGGGTTTGGCGGGCTGAACAGACTCGACAGGCTTGACTGGTTTAACAGGCTTCGCAGCCCTCAGGGGCTTGGCGGGCTGAACAGACTCGACAGGCTTGACAGGCTTAACAGGCTTCGCAGCGTTCACGGGTTTGGCGGGCTTGACGGGCTTATCGGCCTCGGGGGCCTTGGCCTCGTCGGGTTGGACACCTTGAGCGGCGGCGAGTTCAAGCTCAATGTCTGCCCAGTACTCACGTGCATCGACCAAGAGCTTGTATGGATCATCAGAAATGTCGAAATCGGAACTCAGGGCGGCGGCAGTTAGTTTAGCCAGCCTTTGACCAGCCTCTCCTCCATCGATCTCGATGCCCAGGAGCCCGGATTCCAGCTGAATATGCTTCGTTTGCTTGACGAGATTGGGCTCCAAAACGGGCTTCAGGATACCCTTCTGGAGGGTCTTGGTCTTCTGACCTGTTGGTTGGACTTCCTTCTGAGGTGCAGCGGGGAGAGCGGCCTTCTTTCTGCGAGCATTTTGCTGGGAATTTTGGGACTCAATGAATCGCTCTGTCGGCTTTCGGACACGAGCCGAGGTCCTGGTGGCCTGGGAGGAGGCCTTGGTTGGAGAAGTCTGGCCAGCCATGTCTTCTTCGTTTCCGAGTCCTAGGTACTGTTCAAGCGTCCAGCCGGTCTCGGCAAAGTCGTCGTCTGACAATTGATTTTGCGGTGTAGCGTTCACTGCTGACCGAAGAGTTCGTCGACTCGTGTTCGAGCTTGGAGTTTCCACGACCGGCGTGTAAACAGTAGAGAGTCGGGATGGTTGAGCTTGGAAAGTTCGACGACGGCTCAATGAGGTATCCGGAGAGTCACTCCGGTGTCCGAAGTCCGGTGAGGAAGACTTGGAGGGGGTCTTGGGGTTGTAAGAACGAATGTTGGAGGAAGAATTGGGGGGATCGGTGGAGGAGAGATCGAGGGATTTGGTGGGTTGCACACTCTCATTTATAGACTTGGAAGCCGGGACTCGGGGGGAGCGCCGGGAAGGGGTTAACATTGTGGTGTTATTGAGGCGTCCCGGCATTGATTTACGATAACCTTTAGGTGGCATTGCGAAGGGTGCCTAAGCTGAGTCCCAAGTGATTGTCAGTGGTGAACCGCGACGTGAATAGTTCAATAGCGAGGAGTGAAAACAACAATAAAAACCAAGGAACAATAGAGAGGTGAAAGTGTTCCTCAATAGCATTCAGCATTCAACAATAGAAGGTGATCATGAATGGTTTAGGGCTTAAAACAAGGAGAGATCATGGTATCCGACGTCAGAAGTTTGGGGTAGGGCACCAGGGTTTAGTTAGGGCTGGGAAGGCAGCGACACTCACGAGTTAGGGCTAGAACATCAGGTCAACAACAACTCTGTATTGTCCGGACACCGTTGCCTTGATTTTGCTGGTCTTAAAGGCAACGCCCAGCCCTAGACAGTCGACTCGTTAGTCGGAGAAGGTGAAGTGAGCGGGAAAGAAGTTAGGGCTAAGTCGATCGGCGCTTATCGGCTTCATCGCCTTTCCGCCTTATTCTGCTACGCCTCCCCGATCAACTACTCTTCCTTGCGACCTTCCCATTTCAATTGGGCTTTTCGTTTATTTGCTTTGCTTTCAAGATGCATCTGTGGCAGGCCACTGTTTCCTTCTGTCTGCTGGCTTCAGCTGCTCTGCCCACGGCTGCTGCATCCAGTTGGGGCTTTACTGATGCCACCGTGGCCGTTCAACCCAAGGGCGCTGGGATCAACGGCGGATTCAAGGAACAGTATGTTTTTCTAGGGTCCTCTGCTCAAGTTGGATCAACTTAGAGCTTACTGGCTATTTGTCTAGGTTCTCTTCCTCCAAGCCGCTGTCCAAAGTCATTTCACTCGGCGGTGCCGATACATTGCGCCTCACCTTGACTACCCAGGAGGGAAGCTCTGCGAAGCGCCCGCACCAAGCTTTCCTGCTATTGCAGGATACTCAGACTGGATTGGACATTTCCTACCCCTTCACCGTCAAAGAGAATGGCAAGTCTAGGGTAGAACTGGTATGTGACCAGAGGAAAGTCGTTGCGGGGAAATAGCTAACAGCTGTCTAGACCCAGAAGGAGCTTCCGCTCCAATTCCTTCACCTCACCGATCCCGTCGACGCACGCGTAATCATCGGATCTTTTGGCAGCTCTGAGCCATACGACAACTCTGTCTTCAAGCTGTCCATCGACCGTGACCCTAACGTGCCCATTCCTACCGTCGAGCCCGCGCGGTACGGCAAACTGCCCGAGATCCACCACATCTTCAGGGATGACCCGAGCAACCCGACAATCATCATCACCCTGGCCTTTGTGGCCATGGTCGTTGCTGCCCTCCCGGTTCTGGCCGGCGTGGTAAGATATTGTGAGCCATGTTGCTGAAGCCCCAACTAACATGTTCGTCCAGTGGCTCTTGCTCGGCGCCAATGTAAACCACCTCCCCACCGCGTTCAAGTCCGCCCCTCTGTCCCATGCCCTGTTTCTCGGCTCCCTGCTTGGCTTTGAGGGCATCTTCTTCCTCTACTACACCTCTTGGAACTTGTTCCAGACCCTGCCCGCTGCAGCCGCTGTTGGCACAGTCGCATTCTTGAGCGGCAGCCGCGCATTAGGCGAGGTCCAGGGTCGTCGCTTTGCTGGCCTTCGTTGAATGCTCGGGTATTTCTTTCCCCTCGTCCATCCATTTCTTCCTGAGATCGTCCAGTATAGCTGCCTATGGCCGACGCCTGGTGTGACTTTGTATCTTATTATGATGATATCCGTCTTCTCCCAGACAATCAAAATTATGAGGCAACAAATCTTTGTAGCATTTCCTGTGATACAACTTTACGAGGCATCAGTCCGTCGTACATGATCCAGGGCCAATGTCACCATGCTTTGGCACTTAGGATAAGTCACACCTACACTTCCCTCATGCCACAGTTCGAACTCTATTGAAGAGCATAGAAGATTAGCAGTGACTATTGGGAAGCGTCGCGGTGTAAATCTTCTTATGAACCGTTAGGCCCCCAAATTGTGAATGCGATTTGTGGATCAAGTACCATACAACCATTTGCCAACGGATAAGCAACACCCCATCCAAAGAATCCAATAATTCCAGGCTCTGGTTTCGAAGACAGTAAATATCCTATTTAAATACAACCCTCGATACCTCGTAGGCCACAGCAAAACATAGTGTTGACTGATTATATTTTGACGTCACTTGAGTGGCTATTGACAGCGGGAATGCCAAGTCCGATCTCCGCGCCGTCCCCAATCTCCGCCGCAAAAGCTTCTCACCATAACAGATTCTCCCACTTCCCGACCCCACATCTCAATGGGCTCCTCCGCTTCAAAGCCCGCGAGAGCGGCTGCTGGTGCAGCCAAGCGCCAGTATCCCAAACGAGCCGCACCACCGCCGCGAGCTCCAGCAGCACCTCCAAGAGAAACAAAAGCTCCCGAAGGACCAACTCCTCAGCCTGCACCGTCATCTCCTCCCTCTCAGCCTCCAAGCTCTAAGCCTCAAGGTCCGACATATCACTCCAAGGAACAACCCTCCCATATAAAATCTAGCGGTATGCACTTTTCCCGTTCCCTTTCACATCCTACCTTCAATCGAAGAAAAGAGCCAATTTCATACGGCACCCACAAAACAATGCACTAACGCTCAATCCCAACAGGAATCGACCTCGACGGCCGCGACCCAGACTTCGCCGCCTCTCTCCGCACCCTCGGCCCCGTCGACCCCTCGGGCAACTACGCCGGTTCACCAACATTCAGCCGAGGTCCTATGCAAACCGTCTTCCCAACATCCTCCAACCCAGCTATACTTACCGCCACGGCACGCGACCGTCTCACACAGGCCGCGCAGCAGGAGATCGACCAGATGGGGCGCCCCGACTTCACCGGACGATCGTACATGGACGCCTTGACGATCAACCAGGCGCTGACGATGCGCGATGTGCAGAAGATGCCGGGCGCGGAGATTGAGCGCACTTTGCGCCTTAAGAAGGGTACTATGGATAAGCTTGGTATGGATGGTTTGTTTTCGCGCGCTACGTGAGCTCGTACTTCGAGATGGCGTGAGATAGTGGCTTAGCGGTTCTGGGTCTGCTTTTGTGGCCTATGGGTGTCTGGTGCGTTTGAGATTGGCATGGCGTCGAGTCTTTGGGTTGTATGCATATTCTTTTTCGTACGATACTTTTCTTGTGTTGCTCATCATCCCTACTCATGATAATAATTTTGCAATATGGTGCTTGGGATTGGTGGAGGTATTCTTTCGACCCAACGTTATCTTGTATATTCGAAACACACTGACAGGACATCAGCATTGGAAGAAAATAATGTGAGATTCGGTGTGCTCGTGGTGCCCACTGCGTCTAAATGGAAACTGTGATCATACATCAAGACGTATGCAGTCGCATTGTATACTGCGGCTATATCCGGATCATTTGGACGACTGAAGCCAATATGCCAAACTAGTAACTGATCAAGTAATAGTGGGACAGTATTACAGCATACCTTTGTATATCGATGTCCAATGACTTCTCCAATCGACACAGCTTGCATGCGCTTGCGGCCTAGACTTAGCACACTGTGACCTACGTCGCAGAACCCTAAAATGCATATAAATGCGTTGTCAAAATAGACAAAAGATACATAGAATTGGCGCCGCATACTACCCACAATCGCGGGTACGGTGACAGAAATAAGAGCTGTCAAAGTAGGTAGTTACATAGCTCGACCCCGAAAATTTGATGAAAAAGACTCCCTCAATAGACTCCGTAGATCCCCAATTCGGCCCGCAAAAGAAGTTGACCGGTATGCGTAAGAGGACAAAGCAAGCAGCCTCCAATTCTGAAATCCTGGCTATCATAGAAATGCTCGGGGTAAAGACTTGCAAGGTCGCTGGATGATATATGCATGATATAGGTATGCAAAATAAACAAAACTCGAACGCTATCCAATTCTCTGTTTGCGCCGAACCCAAACCTCTTTGTCGCCGCTCTTGGATTCACCCGATGACGGGGGATCACGTAGTTGTACCTCCCATAACTTGAGGGTGTAGTTTCCACGATCTCCTCGACCGGTGAATAAATCAAACGACCAGTCGTGCTTAGGACATGAAATGCCACTGCTCAGTGTGACACCAAAATCTTCAATATCAAAGATATTGCCCTGAGAAAGTGGGAATGCCGAGTGAGGACATTGCTATAAAAGTTCAGTGTAATTCGGGACGTTCATTTCCGAGTCACATACATGATCCACGGCATGGATTTTGCCCTTATATTTGAAAACAAGAACTTGATCCTTCAAGTCTCCCGGCATATCAATGTCTGCTTCTACCGGGGCTTGGATGTCAGAAGTGTCAGCATTTTTCGGAATGCTGAAAGCTTTGCATCTCGGAGCGATCCGATAGGCGTCTTTATCGAGGTCCAAATCTGGGAGCGCGGATGCGAGGCCAACCGGGTACCAGGCTGCGTTTGCCCGGGATTGTGTGAGGAATGTGAAGGGGTTCATCTCCAAGGAGGCCAAGTGTTATGCCATACTTTGTCCATAGCGATGCACGACGTAGCCGACTCGGATGTTCTTTCGTGGATCCACCATGAGGTCGGAACATACATTATCCGAAGCATGGGAGTCAAGTCGATGCGAAGACAGATTCATTTTATCCAGTTTATAAGGAAGTATGTAACCCGATCTATCTCCTGAGCCTTGGGTGTGCACCAATTGAGTGGTCTCATGTCCGGACATTGAAGAAAGAAACAGATCGGATCGAGATATGGTCTCTTCCTCGAACTTGAATATGAAAATGCAGGTTACTTCAACCAGATCAATCACGTCAAAGATGGTATATTAGATCGCCATTGTGAGGAGAATGGCCAATTGATGGGCAAATTGGCCACTGCACTGAACTCAACCGCGTTTCTCATCAGACCCTCAGGTAGCATTGCCACAACATCCAGTGGAGGCGACAGTGAAGCTTCTAGCTATTCAAGCCAAGACCAATTAAAACAAGCGGGGTCTATGTCGTTTGAGATGCCATTATTGGACCCTCGTATCGACGATGGCGACTGACGCAGGGCACCCGCCACTTAGGGGCCAGAAGTAGATAAAACCACAGGCGTTAGCCATGGCCTCTTCTATCTGGATTTAGTGCATAGCTTTCTGGCATCTCTCCAACACCAGCCTAGAAATTGAAATTATTTGAGCTCTGAATCAGCCATAATACCACCATGGCTACCCCAGGAACCCAATATATGATGCAGGTGGGTTTGGCCGTCGGCATGTCAGCAACGGAGGGCACGCACTCGCCGCACCCCAAGCCCGTGGACCCTAATTCCAGTGATCCGGCACATGTACTACCGGAAGAGATCATTCCAAACTCACAGAGCCGGATTGCTCTGCACGCACCCGGTGGTAAGGATATGCTCATCCCATACATGAGTATCGGCACCTGGGCATGGGGTGACAAAGCCACGTACGGCTATGATCCGGTCAACGACCTTCCCAAAATCCACCAAGCATGGGGTAAGCTAAAAGAAGTCGGCCTGACTTTCGTGGATACGGCTCAGTCGTATGGCGACGGTGAAAGTGAACGAATTTGCGGCACGTTGTTCGAAGGCATGCCGCGCGACTCGTTCGTGGTGCAGACCAAGTGGCACTCGGTTGGGGATATGAGCAACTTGGTGCTGCAGTCGCGTGGACCTCTGTCCAAGCTCGGTGGTTCACTCAAGCGGCTCGGGCTCGACTATGTGGATATTTACCTAGTGAGTGGGCCCATCCACGCCAGTCTGATCTCCACGGTCGCAAAGGGGCTGGCTGAGTGCGTGGCATCAGGTATGGCTCGTGCAGTAGGTGTGGCCAACTACAGCACGCACGAAATGATCACCATGGCCGACGAGTTGGCCAAGTCTGGCATCCCGTTGTCGGTCAGTCAGTGCGAATACTCGGTGATTCGTCGTCTGCCCGAGGTCAGCGGTATGATACGTGAGTGTCGCAAGCGCGGCATTTGTTTCCAGGGCTTCGCGTCACTTGCAGAAGGCCGATTGACGGGCAAATACTCGCGTTTCAGGCAACCCGATCGCACTAGACATTTCAGTAGCTACCCGATGCATATGCTCGAGCCTACGATCGATGTGTTGAAGAGTATCGCAGAAGATCGCCATGTGCCTGTGCCAGCAGTCGCGCTCAATTTTTGTATCAACAAGGGTGCTGTGCCCCTGGTGGGAGTACGCAACGCCGAGCAAGCAGAGCAGGACATGCAGGCGCTGGGCTGGCGTTTAACAGAATCTGAGATGCGTCGCATTGAGGAGGTTAGTCTTGAGGGTTATTCATCTAAGCTCCTTCAGCATGGTTAGATGTACTTGAATGAAACCAGATTGAAGAATTGAGGGTAAAGCAAGTTAAACTATGTAAGAACAAATGAAACGAGTTGGCGGGAACAAGTGAACCAAGTGGGGTGAGCTTTGTGAGCTCCGATCCCCAATCCCCGCCAACACTGAGCTTCAACTCTTCAACTCTTCAACTTCCTTCTTCAACTCAATCATGGATCGTTCTAACAAACCGTCTGCTATCGGTGTGGGCGGGTCTCTTCCCCAGCCTACCGTCTCCGTCAAGGATATTACCGTCGAAGCCAGCTTGCCATCCGGCGAGGCCGTGACTGTCTACCTATACGGCGCCACCGTCACCTCGTGGAAGGCCAACGGGCAGGAACAGTTGTTCCTGAGTGACAAGGCTCATCTGGATGGCTCCAAGCCTATCCGGGGTGGCATTCCGCTAGTCTTCCCAGTATGTTACCGCCTCAATTCTTCAAACAGCTAGCTCCGAGAGCTAATCTCGAGCTTGCGCTCTACAGGTTTTCGGTCCTCCCCCGCAGAACCACGCCACCTCGACCCTGCCCCAACATGGCTTCGCGCGTAACTCCACCTGGGAGTTCTTGGGCAAGTCCTCGTCGGAATCTAGGCCGGGTGATCTCGCCGTCAAGCTGGATTTTGGTCTCAACCATAACATGCTAAGCGAGGAGTTCCGGAAGGCTTGGCCGTACGAGTTCGGACTCGTATACAGTGTCACCCTGTCGAAGGACGGATTAGCGACTTCCCTGCACGTTAACAACGAGGGCAAGCAGAACTTTGAGTTCCAGGTCCTGATGCACACCTACCTGAAAGTTGCGGTACGCTTCCTGTGCTTTTCTGACATAGTCACTATCTAATTTATGCAGGACATCTCCGACGTCCGGGTGAAGGGCCTCGAATCGAAAAACTACATCGACAAGGTCCGTCAAGCGACCTCCCACACTGAAACCTCCAATGCCTTGCCCATCGCCGGGGAAGTCGACCGTGTTTACCAAGGCCTTAACCCCGAGGAGCCGATCATCGTGTCCACCTCCAATGACAAGCCCCTGTTCTCAATCACACGGGAGGCACTAACCGATGTAGTGGTCTGGAACCCGTGGATCGAAAAGGCCAAGGGTATGGCTGACTTCAGTCCGGATGATGCGTACAAGAACATGATCTGTGTCGAGGCCGGCTCTGTGTCTACTTGGCAGACTCTGGAGGCTGGCGACTCATGGGAGGGTGGCCAGAGCATCAAGGCGCGACTGTAAGTTGCAAGCGTTGACTTTCAGTCTGGCTTTGATTTTTCTATGCATGATATTTGATGACCTTAAGATGCTTCCGAACTCTTCAAAATGAATGAAAACTCAATATCCAACATATCCTGCTCTCCAACTTTTCCGTTTGGTCAAAAAGGCATTAAATAGGATTATATTCTTCGCATTAGTTTTGGTCAATGTACACATCAGAAAAGCTATCCAAAATAGAAAACACAGAAAGGACCTCGGAAACTCCCAAAGACATTAATCACACATTTTTCATCGTCATTCTTCATTTTCGTTTCATTTCACCGTTTCCCATACGCTTCTCCCGAGCAGGCATAGGGGTAGGACTTGCCGCATCAATGAAGGACCTCCGGCCTTCCTTCCCAGTCTGGAAAGCACTCAACCTTTCCGCAGCCTCAAAGCTGTACTGCGGACCCTGGTACTTGCGTCGCGCACTGAGAAGCCACCACAACGCAACCAAAACCATCAGTCCCACAATAATGACGCTGGTATAATTCATGTTCTGCGCAGTCACAGGCAACACAAGCGGGAAGCAGAAAAACACCACCGTGACCATGATATACATCAACGCGATAATATTGACAGCCATACCCAATCGTTGACCCATATAGAACGGCCCAGGGACCATATTGCGACGACCGGAAAGAACATGTGGAAAAATAGCCCCGAAATAGGATAGCGAGCTCAACACAATGAATGAAGAGATAAGGGCCTGGAATGCCGTTGTGCTGCCAACATAGATACACCCCAGACAAGTCACCATTGCGCTCATTGCGACTGTTGCGCGAACGGGCGTATTGAGCGTTGGATGGACTTGCGCGAAATAGTTCGAGTAAGGTGTTGCGTGGTCGCGAGCGAGACTCCACCACATCCGACCTCCGGTGACGAATGTACCGATGAGTGTTGGGAAGGTTGCAAGGAATAAGACTGCGATTAGGCCGATTGCACCTGCGTTCGAGCCTGTTGCTTGGCGGTAGATCTCGGCTGTTGGGAAGAACCCGATGCTACTGCTGTAGACGGCGTCGAGGTCTTGAATTGAGTAGAATAGGGCGATTAGGTAGACGAAAGAGGTTGTGAATGACGTGAGCATTTGGAGCATTATTCCTTGTGGGACTTTGATCTCGGGCTTTGGCACTGGTATATTGTTAACTAGTTGCAAATGGGAAATAGGGAGCGTTGAGTATACCTTCTTCAGATAAATGGCTGATACAGTCCGGAACGCCGACTGCAAATGCCGCATTTAACAGACCAGTCATGAAGCACACTCCGTCTGACCATCCGCCCGTGTTATTGTGATACTCAAGCCACACCTGGGAATTGCTCGCGTGCTTCTTCGGCATCACTGCAAGAACGACGATGGTGATAACAAGACCACACATGGAAAGAGTCAGGGCAATGCGATTGATCAACGGAATCAATCGATTTCCAAAACACACGATAGCACAGCAAATCCAGTTCACGATTTGGAAAACGATAAACACCTGCCAAGTGTGCCAGCGTATCTCCGTGTGTTTCAGCAGATACATTGCCACTGCCTCGCTCCCTAACATGGAGCTCATCGACGAGCAAGATAGAAGCCAGGCACATGCATTAAGGTAGCCTGTGAAAAACCCAGCCTTTCGACCGCGGTTTCGACTCAGAACGGAGGACCAGTAGTATACGCCGCCGGCGGAGGGCATGGAGGAGGCCAGTTCGGCGAGTGAGGCTGAGATTGCCGCGTAGAATATGCTGACCAGGATGAGGCCGTAGATAACAGCCATGGGACCGCCATTTCGGAGAGCTGCGACAATGGTTCCTCCTGTTGATGCCCAGGAGCTGGAGGGGGTATTAGTATGTCAAGCACACCCCATATAGAAGAAACGTACTTTGCGATCACAATACCCAGACTCGTTAGACTCCACAGGCCAAAGTTGCGCTTCAATTCTTGCTTATGCCCCAAAGCAGCTTCCAGTCGCACTTCATCAAGTTCGCCTTTTGTCTTCAGTGGTGTGACCCCGCTCTGAGGCGATTGATGCCCATTCACAGTCATGATGGCTTTTCAAGTCGGCCTAAGCTTAGACCAAAATCATAGGGATCTTAGAGTGGGAAGAAGATAAAAAGAAAGACCAGTCAAGACTATCATAGAAAAGGAGACCACGCGAACTGACCCATCGCCCGATCAGGGCGAATCCGGTTTGCACTCCCCGGAATGCTTGAAGCGAGGGTCAACACCCATATGGCCTCCACGTGCATGAGTCAATTTAAAAAAAAATCTACGAGAGCCAAAATGATCAGTCCGAGGCCTTCCCAAACAAAGCCACTATTCTTAGTCCATTTCCCAACGTCAGTGGTACATAAAGGCATGAGTCCTGGCGAGTCTAGTATGCGGCTATTGGCAATAGACTGGTGTCTCCTAAATCTGCCAGTTGAAAGTGTTATGAGTAATCGAGTGTCCGATGCAAGCTCTGATATCTCATTCAGTGCAAATCAACTCCAGACTCGGCTAGGCACCTTCCAGAAAGGCAAACAGTGTTGTTTGATGCGTCGCATTGCATGCAAGGGGGACGCGGGATTAGGGCTGCGCGGGTGATCGGGCGATCCTACTGAGTCTTGGAGCGATTCGACAAATCAGATTTTTCAACCCAGATAATTTTACACCGGAGGGAAGTATGTATAGAAGAACCATGTCGGTGTTCTCCGATGGGATTCATGTTTATAGTAATGCTTTTCACCCCTCTGCCACCTGGGTAACATTCTTGGAACATGCTACACTACATCCGATTGCGCTGATGCAGATTACCCCTTGATGATCCACATGGCCTCGCGTGATCGATCGCATTGTCTAAGGCGCTGTGGGAGATGAAATAGGATGATGCAGGGGATTGGATCTAGTCAAAGGGGTGTTGAATCGACATGTTTTCGCCACGAGAAATATGTCCGATCTGGATCCACAGCCATGCTCCCACAGATCAACCATAGCAAGAGATCTACATAGGTCCTTTGTGCAGGGCTTCTCGTCATCTACCTTTGACCGCGGATCTACACTAAAAGGCAAGAGGGCCCAGCAGAAGGCCCAATATTGCTGCCAACAAGCCCATCCAGCAGCCTGTCCAGAAGTCCGTTCCAAAGCCTAACCCCGTCAAGCAAAAGAAGCCCGTCCTGAAGCCCGTCCTGAAGCACATACCCGGCCATGAGAGTTCAATATATAACCATACGGTCGAACCCACACCGCTTTTGCGGGGTGGTGCTCTTAGGGTGTCGAAGCTCGATACTATATAGCAGGTAGTGAGTGGAGTAGCCTGTGATCGAGTTGATTGAGGAGTTTATAGCCATCGGCAGGGCTGATGGTTAGTGTGGACTAGGGACAACCAAGTTCTCTTCTATTTCCTTCACTTACCTCTCACTTTAGTCTCTCCTATTGCTTCTTTCATCCTCGAGCATATTCACACTTCCTCTCACTTCCATCTCGTCCGACGCTTGTCAGAACCGCCTTGCGGTGGTTCCCCGTTATCAACGCTTGCGCCTACCGTTGAAAGATGGCAGCCGGAGCGCCCGCCCACGAAGCTTTACCCCCTTTCAGCTATAGACCGCGCTTTGGTCGATGATTGCTTTGGCAAACTTCATAATTAGGGACGAATACGGTGGAGTGACGGAGGAACGCAATTCGGCTTTCCTGTTTTTGTCGCTTGACGAACCCTACAAAACGGCGAGCGAAAGCCCTATGTAGTCGTCGACTTTTGCGGTCTCAACAAGATCTGACTCCGCCAACAGCGTCCTAACTTAGTTTGCACCAATCGTATTCTCAATCGCTTGATACTGATAGTCTATACTGGAGAGCACATGAATTTGATCAGCGCGAATATTATTGATGGCGTACTTCAGCGTAGCAGTGGAGAAGTGTCCACTGGTGGTAATCCAGACATCTACTCGAAGTAGTGGTAGATGGTCTCCTTGCACATAACACCGCCTTCTTCCTGAGCAACGGGAATCTTGACATCTTCAAACCAGTGATTAATATGATTCATACGGCAAATACCCGAATGATATATGCTTGCCATTGTGGCCCGATGATCAGCTTCAGAGTAGAGAAGCGGTCGGAAATGCCGTAGGAGATCACGCCAAGAGCGTGCACATTGACACCGTTGGCGAGCGGGAGGGGAGAACCGATCAGCTAGTGGCGCTGCCCGTGTAGCTTTTTTAGTCTAATGTTAGCTGGAGCAGCAGGGTGGATGTACACGGAGAAATCTAGCTCGGTGACGACCTCCCTGTAAAGGTCTTACTGCGCCTGCTCGTAGAAGAGATATGCCTCCCCGTTGGGTCCAGCATGCTGAAAGTTGCAGGGCAGAGCTCCATGGAATCCCATGTCCTAAATACACCGGCGTAGCTCCTGGCCAGCCTGGGCTAGGTCGTGCATTGAAAGACTCGAAAAGGCACCGAGGCGATCGCGTGGTTGGCGGGAGATGCAACTTTGTGCCTCGGCCTTGTCGGAGATACCCTCGATGCCAGGCACTGCAAGGGATGGGATGGTGTAACCAATGCCATGAGCATTAGATAGGCCAAGGCGCTCAAGGTTGATTCGTGGATTTGACGCCTATATCGTTCACGGCCGCGGGAAGCAACATATATGCTGAATTCGTGCTTGGACTTCTCCAAGACGGCACGCCTATAGGTTGGCAACCTCGAGAACTTGCCGAGCTTGGTGAAGTGGAACGTCGGTAAAAGTTTGAATGCAAGTGATGGAGATAATTGTTTGTTCTGCAACCAGCCGATTGGTTTATATAGCTCATCACGGGAGGCTCCACCGAATTGTCTAGATAACCCATTTGGTACATTGAGCCAATCATCGGGCTGTTGGTGCGAACAGAGCCCGGAGATTTGCTGGCACTGTAACCAGGGCAGGCCCTCCGAAAATTGCGTGTAGCCCATGCAGATATGCAGCCCGTGCAGATATTCACATCGCATCCGATGGTTCGGGAGTAGGGGCACCGACAGCTTTGTGGTTGGCCGCATTACTGCTAATTTTTACATATGCCTACTAAGTACGTCCATGCCACGTACTAAACTGGGCTAGGAACTGAGAACGAGGTGTGTGTGCCGAGTGCAAAAGACGGCGAGTCAAGTGCGATGCACTCTGACCAATATGCGGCAATTGCAGCTACAACCTACTCACCACCCCGCATCCTCAGAGCTCGAGACACGTAAGTTACGGTTAGGCAATTCATAGCTCAAACGCAGAGAAAATTTCGAAAGCAAAGGCTCGTGCAGTTCCAAATAAACTTCGATCAGACGCCCGGCTCGGCGTTTAGCCTCGAAGATATCTCATTGCTGCATCATTTCAACTATCAAACGACATTTACACTTTAAGATCGTCCAGAGGCACAAAGTGGCATAGTCAAGACCTTGTATGAGCTGCGCTCACGCATACCTTTCTACTTCAAAGAGTTTGGCTATATCCACCATGCGCATGGCAAGCCTAGATAAGTGGGAGAAGAAGCGACAATCCACTATTGCTGCCAGCAAACAAGATGTAGCCTTGACAGTAGTTATATCAGTGGTGACTCGAAAATATCACACCCAAAGCTACAACGCCGTATTTGCTTACTCTTCTCTCGCCGAATACTGCATTTCCACATCTGCTGGAACTGCCGCCAATCCCTCGGCCACCTTTATAGAAGACGATTTCTTTGGCCCATCGTCGACTGGCTAGGGCTACATTAAGGCATGCAGGAGACCTAAATGCAAGGGCCACTGGTTCAGAGACGGGCCCTTGTCGCCTCATCTCCGAAATGAATTTCTGACAGCAAGGCCTCGTCCACCAAGCTATACAAAGGACTTCGACAGCATGCAATCAGCTCAAAGCTATCGTAGTATCCAAGCCTCCAGCAAGGAAAGCTTAATAAATAAGTGATTGAGTTCTGGCCATCCTCATTCTATAGGATGTTTAAGGTTCAGGTATAAAAAAAAAGTTTAGTTGCCTGTTATGGCATTGAGGTTCCAAATATTTCTGTTCCATACTGGTGCTCAACACTCAACCAGAGACATATATCACTTCTGCCGGCCTCCCGAGAGAGATCAGAACACATGTGAATTCAGCCATGTTGTTTTCGTATGTACAATTAGGGAAGCGTTGCAGCCCAGAAGACCTACACTACAGACTCCCCCTAATTGAAAACTACAACCCAATTCTAAATTATAGACGAAGCACTTTTCCAAAGAGCAATTCTTCAATTCTCTCTAACCCCATATAATTAATTTAATAAAATTTTTGATGCGTTTAGCCAATCCAAGAAAATGCCAAATTTCCCGGAACACGCAAGCAGTCTCATCACCAAGCGCCCAAGGTTATCTCAGCCTCTCCTTTTCTTGAACGTTTGAGATCTCCGTCCCCCCTTGGAACTCCTCAAACAAAGGCAACCTGTCTCACTCATCACCTTTGCATATTTTCACTGCTCTTTTTACTATGTGGCCAAACTCTGATGGAGCGAGCATATACCAGCCAAGGTCATGAAGACTGTTGCCACCGTCTTTGGAAATTACAAGTGGATTGTATGGCCAGTGCGAAAAGTGCTTCAAACTGACACTTCAATGACACTCCCATAGCTATCTTCAAGAGACATCATTGGCTATGGATCATGCACCAGCTACGAGACCCATAGTTGAGAATGCTAAGAATATGCGCGGGATCCGCTTGATTCATCTGGCCCAACCTGTGTCGATATTATCACTGGTTTAGGCCATTTCGAAACGAAATTGGCAATGAAGCAGAAATTCAGAGGCGGGACGAAAGTTTGCTCCCAACTTTGTTGTGTTTGGCATCAAGGAGATCTTAAGAGCCGTTTTCCATCATAAACATCATCAGACCGGATATCGCGCCGAATTTAACCTAGGAGAGATGATCGCGACCATCAATGATCCACTAGCGATTCTTGCAGGAGCTATTGGGGGTTGGCTCGAATCACCTTGCAGATCAACGCTCCGACGAACCCAATCAAATGCCTCACCGCAGTTCTATGAACCCGCTCCGGGATTTGACCTGTCACCTAATTTGCTTCTGCCCGGAGGCTGCAGATCCCCCAGCTATCACCATCGTGCAGGATTTAGTCCCTGGTTCCGCTGCTGCTGTGCAATCAGTCCTATCGCAAGATGATTCTATAACCAACTATGTGCCAGGGCGGTTAGTATGCCAACATCCGCTCGCTTCGAGGTGCCCTGCATACATTTGCATTCCATTATGCCGCATGGTGCTTGGTCGGAATGAGTATATCAAAATTGAGCTGTCATATACATTATGATTTCTCTGCAACGGATCCCGGACACGAGAGACGAGGCTGCAAAAGCAGGGATAGTGTCTATAGGAGCTCATTGCGCCAAACACTTGTTCTCCCATTGGGATCTACATTCCAAAGCCAACTGCCATCGATCTGAGTCGGCAATTGAAGGTTCTCCCTTGCGTGCAATCCTCGTTACTCCTTGCTTGTTACTCGCCTCCAGCCTTGCTTGTCACCTTCTTCCAGCCCAGCACTTGCATTTGCGAGATGAACATGCATGACCCTGCAGCCCTGTCCTCGGTTGGCGCGGGCTCATTTCCAACTAGGCTTGAGCTTATTCTCGTTCACCGACCGTGACGAATTGATCGATCGTTCTTTTCAGCTGTGGTTCGCAAGTTAGATCTATTCGGCTCTGGATATTATTTGTGGCTATGGCCACTAAATGGATGCTTGTCGTCATCCTTGGATTTTGATTCTCCGGCTCTCTTCTCTTCACAGTGGTACTCATGGAAGCCTCTTTAACATCGTCCAGGACTTGAGGTCTTCTTTTCCAAGGAGTCTTTGTGCTCCGTTTACCAGGATGGGCAACGTGTCCCCGACTCCACATCAGCTCCTTGTAGAAGCTATTATCTTCTGGAGCATAGCGGTCGTGATCTACTTTGGGCGAATGTATGTATCCAGGAAATGATTTATCTGTCACGCTTTTCTAACTTATACCAGTGTTTCGCGTATCATAGCCAATGGATCCATTAAACGTTTATTCTGTATGGCACTTGGATCTCACTTGCGCCACTGAAGAGCGTTCACTGACGGGACTGATACGATAGGGGACGATTATGTTATGACGGGAACCTTTGTGAGTGTTATGTCTCTCGCCCAGGTGGTCGTGATAGGTTGTAGCATTGGCTGATTGCAGACGACCCGACAGATAATATACACCTCGCTACTGGTCTTGATCCAGATCTCCTCACGCTACGCAACGAACTTGATGGACCCGCGAGATTACGATGAAGTATTGGCAGACCCACAGCAAGTCCGTGACCGGATCTTCGGAAGCAAGATCGTGATCGGATTAGAACAGTGCATGCTGTTTTCCACATGGGGTGTCAAAACGTGCATGTTGATTCTCTACTGGCGGATCACTCAAAACCTGCGCTCGAACCTTTACATCAAGATCCTATCTGTATACGTCGCGCTTGGTTTCGTCGTCATTATGATATGCTACTACGCAATCTACTGCCGGCCATTCTCACAATATTGGGCCATGCCAGTGAAGGACCTGCAATGCGCAACGTACCAGCGATACTCGATCACGCAAGCCGTCTTCAACATCTCCTCAGATGCAGTGATGTTCGCCATCCCAATCCCACTCCTGATCAAGGCCCAGCTCAAAAAAGTAAGGAAAGTCGTCCTTATCGGCGTCATGAGTCTAGGTCTTTTCACCATTATCGCCGCCATTCTCAACAAATATTTCAACTTCGCCTCCCCTCTTACCACCACCTACCAAATTTGGTACATCCGCGAAGCCAGTACCGCTATATACGTCGCAAATCTGATGTGTTGGTGGCCACTGCTGCGCAAGCTCTTCGGTCTCACAGCCTTCTCCTACAATAGCAATCGGGGCCGACGCCCTAACGACCAGAACAAGGATAGTGGTCATTCGGGGTCCGATTCGCAATCGCGTCCTTCATTCTCCCTACCTCGTACTCTCGAACGGTTCAAGACTTCTTGTCGCAAGAATGCAAAAAATGCCCCGCTCCCTAGACACTCCCGGCATGACAATAACCGTCAGTCCAGTCAAGAGGCCATTACTCAGGTGTCTGGTGAAGATAACGATCTGCATAAATCGGAGACGTATAACATGGAGAACTGGAACAAGAAAGACAACCGAGGCGATGATATTGAGGACCGAAGGCGGACTAGTCCCCAATTGATTGCGCCGTTTCACCATTGTCCTTCAAAACAGCCCCAGGACCAGATCGCTGAGACGGTTTAATTATTTTGGCGGACAGCGATATGGCTGATTGTTCCTTCTATTCCTTCTACCTGATAGTATTTGTTTCGGACTTGCGTTGTGATTTGATTCTGTGCATATACACCACCCACATGTTTCATTCTGACGGTTGCTCACAGCCATGACCTTTATACCCCGGAGGAACTTATGTGGTTTTTCCATTAGCTAGACTCGATTATTATACACTGCATAGGAATTTGAACTATAGAACACAGCAAACCAAATATGGTTCAGAGAGGATAATAAAGCTAAAATGAGATTTGTGGACATACTACGAGGTGTGTAAGTTTCCAAGGTTGTCAACCTCTACATCACACAACCTACTGTGCGCGGGGAGCCTCTGAAGATCAATGGCCCTTACTAATTCATGGGCGAGAAAAAGAAATGACTGATACAGCCAGCTAGCAGCTGTTACAACAATTCTGCTGCACATATATAGCAAAAAGAAAAAAGCAAAATAACACATGCACCGACCGGGGTTCGAACCCGGGCCGCCACCTGACACATTTGAAAATGGGAGGGAGGCATCTTACCACTAGACCATCGGTGCGAGGTTACTAGGTATTGCCCTGCAAACATAATGTGAACCCTAGTCTTCTCATCTAACTCGGAAATAGGAAACGCTTCTAGCTTTGACCGAACCCCGAGTGTGGGGAACACCGATGGTGTCAGTGTCGGAGTATTTTTCGCCTTGACACCTCCCTTCTCAGAAGCTTGGGCACAGTGTATAACATACGCCAAGACGGCATCAACTCTTCTTCAACCCGACACAACTCTCGCCCCCGACATAACGTCAAGTTACACCCGATCGCATGCCCCCGGGTCTTGGCCGATGGGGTCCTCTCCACGCGGTGCGGGCCAATCCCGCCCCGATGAATCCGGTATTCGCCTACCTTCCCAGGGAACGGCCTCACCACATACGGACTTGTCCAGCGATAGCGGAGAGGAAAGTTTAGACACGGCCATCTTTGATCACTCTCCGCAAGAAAGAAGGCTGGGATTTGCACCGTTACTCACCAACCATCGACAGTTCCCTTCTGCAGACGATGAGAGTAATGATGACCACGACGGTGTGCTCGATGCTACACAAGAAGAAGAAAAGCCAGTGACATGGATGTCATTACCTAAGAAAGGGCAGCTGGCCATTTTGACCTTTGCGCGGTTGTCGGAGCCGCTCACCCAGACCTCGCTGCAGGCTTATATGTTTTACCAGCTCAAGTCCTTCGATCCATCCTTACCAGACTCAACGATCTCGGCACAGGCGGGCATTCTACAAGGCAGTTTTACCGCCGCACAGTTTCTCACTGCTGTTTGGTGGGGTCGACTCGCCGATGCCGGGTGGATAGGTCGGAAGAGAGTTCTTCTGATCGGCTTGATGGGAACTTGCATATCATGTCTAGGCTTTGGGTTCTCTCGGTCCTTTATATCCGCGGCTGTTTTTCGCACGCTGGGAGGACTATTAAACAGTAATGTCGGTGTGATGAGGACAATGATTGCTGAAATTATTGCTGAAAAGAAGTATGTATTCGAGCATACCCCAGTAAGGAATACCAGACTGACAACCTAGGTTTCAATCACGGGCATTTCTCTTACTCCCCATGTGTTTCAATATCGGTGTGATCATTGGTCCGGTCCTGGGAGGCTCTTTGGCCGATCCCGTCAACAACTTCCCTAAAATATTCGGGCCTGGTTCAGTGTTTGGTGGCAAGGAAGGCGTATGGTGGATGGAACATTGGCCATACGCTCTGCCGAATGTGCTGAGTGCTATATTCATTTTCGCTTCCCTGCTGGCCGTCTTTCTGGGTCTTGATGAAGTGAGTGCTCGAACATAAGCGATCCCCATAACCCACGCACTAACCCGCCAACCAGACGCACGAAACTGCTCGATATCGCAGCGACTGGGGCCGCAAACTTGGCAAGCAGATAGCTAGGTTTTTCTCTCGACGACCTCGGCACTATCGGCTGCTCCGTACCAATGGGGACGATGATTCTTTGTACATGGATGGTAGCGTCGGGGCATGGTCTGTACCATCAAGTCCCACCCGTCCACGACTGCCACCCCCTCGGCTACACAAGCGACCAGGCTTCCGACAAATCTGGACGAAGAACGTTCTTCTCACCCTATTGGCGCACTTCCTTCTCGCCGTCCACACAAGCGCCTTCAATGCGATGACGTTCGTGTTCTTGCCTACTCCCCGAGCACCCGAGAACTCTCGCCACGGCTTCTTCCACTTCGGCGGAGGTCTGGGTCTACCATCCGCCCGGGTCGGTCTTGCAACCGCCATCATCGGCTTCGTCGGTCTTCCCCTTCAAATATTCCTCTACCCCCGTATCCAAGGGAAACTGGGTACTCTCACCTCGTTCCGGGTATTCCTCCCTTTCTCACCCATGTCATACCTCCTCATGCCATTCCTGGTAGTTCTTCCTCGTATCCCGTGGATTGTGTGGCCGTGTTTCACCATTGCCGTGTCACTGCAAGTCATTTCGCGCACATTTGCCTTACCTGCAGCTATTATTCTGGTTAACAACTGCGTCACGGATCCGTCTATCCTGGGGACTGTGCATGGGGTTGCTCAAAGTATAGCCAGCGCCGCACGTACTCTAGGCCCGTTTCTTGGCGGCTGGGGCCTGGGGCTCGGTCTTGCTAATAATACGGTTGGCGCCGTATGGTGGGCTCTAGCTGTTGAGGCGACTATTGGTTGGTTTGTACTGTGGACTATTCACGAAGGAAAGGGGATTGAGCGACCCAAGGAGGGACCCGAGGAGGAACGAAATTGATATTTGGATGATGATTTTAGAACTGACTTTTCTGTAGTCTACGTGATGATCTACTGATAGACGATAGTGGCATGCATTTACAGGATAGTAGATCTAAATTTTAGAATCTACTAAAGACGAGAGACGGGTTGTCCGTATTCTGCAACAGAATGCCCCAACTGGATTAGTCAGTGGGTCATTATTTGCTGACAAATTTGAGAAGTGAACCCCGCAAACCGAAAGACCGGCAAAGGTTGTTACAAATCTTGTCATGCCAAGCACCCAATCCCTTGGAAATCTATGTCCATTACCTAGGTACCTACTGACGAGGGCATGATTATCAGCCTTTTGAGTCCCTCCGTTATGTACCCGGGAAAGACATTTAGAATTCCCTCGCCTGATGCCCCGAGGTCATTATTGCGTGATTACAATGCGCTGTACTTCAGTAGTAGTCTTGTCCATGTGACCCCTTCTGTAAAAGGTGTAACACTATCACTATCAATACTATCAATTCCAGAGGCCTCAGGGATACCTAATCATAAACACAAGTTAAGAGTGCTGATTAACTGGGAAAGTTTCCCCTTCCAATCATTCACCAGTTCCTGAGCCACTGCAGTCTGTTCCCTCGAAACTTGCAAGTCCGCTTCAAGCTGCGCATTCTTTGATCGGAGTCCTTCGATCTCCTTCTGGAGTCTCGGATGCCCGGCTGCCACAATACCTAGGTAATGGATTGAGCACGTTCATAGTTAGGATCCAACTTTGCTAAAGTGTAAAGAGAGGGGAGGGGGGCTTGGCTTGCCTGGTCCGGCTCTCGTATTATTGTTCACCACGGGTCTTCGGAGTCTACACTCAGGAACAGGAATACTGACGGGACTAGGTACTTCAACGTTCGACTTCCAAGATTGTGCAGCTGAATGCTCTTTATCTATTACCAAGAGTTTAGTAACGAACATCCGTCGTATATATACAGATCCATCAGACTTCAAAGACATTGGACATGATCCTCATAATCTCATTGGCGTTGGGGCGTTGGAGTAAACACTCAACAATAACAATGATACACAACCGAGACTCGTAACACACAGCTCGTGTGAAATCATTTAAGGCTCGATAGTCGCCCTGCTCACACGGCGGCCATTGTTCGCGGCACGTTGAGCAGAAAGAGTCTGGGCGAACTTGGACCTCTCGCGAAGCTGCGGCCCCTTCCAGTAGAACAAATAGATAGGAGCCACAACCACACAGGACAGACACGCCAGAACAGTTGATGCGTACTCGACATGCCACTTGTCACCGATGTTGCTATACATCGGGAAGGCGTACATTGCCGAGATACCAGCGAGAAGATCACGAGCGAATGCATTACCACCGCAAGCAGAGGCGGAGTAGACACCGTATGCCGCAATCATGTAATCAACAGATGACAGATAGATCGCGTAGTTGGCGATTCCGACCATGGTGGAGAATATCATGGATGCGATCCAAGGAATGCCTCTCTCTTTTCCAAAGGACGTCCAAGCGAAACCAAACAAGCCTATAGGTTCGAAGGGTGCAAGGAATAGAAGCCACTTCAGTCGACGTTCAGCAGGCGCAAAGTCCGCGCCATACTTTTTAGAGAGGTGCTGGTCTCGCCAGAACCATGGGAAGTATGAGAAATAGGTGAGGAAGTAGGCCAGGTTGATAGGGATGATTGCCCAAGCCTGAGCCAGGATACCAAAGCCCCAGCCCTGCTTATACACGGTCGAGAAGCTCTCAAGGAAGGTGAAAATGAGCGCGTCGGAGAAACCAGACAGAAGCGACAGACAGAAGACAATGGGCTCGCGCAGAAGCATGATGAAGGGTCGTGCCCAGATTTTGCCAGCCTCCTTCAGCGAGACACGGGGTTTCTTCAGCTCGTTAGGTCCATAGATATTTGGGTCCTCGCCGCTCTTGCGGCGTCGCTTGGCTTCCCTGTCCATGATGATGGTCGCACGGCTCTCGGGCATGAAGAAGATGATAGCTTGGGTGACTCCTCCGAAGATGAGCTGAATCCAGAAGAACCATTGCCATCCGAGGACTGATGATCGCGCACGTTAGTAATGTGTTCTACTTATCCCTTTGTTTCTATACAGTCGCAAACAGGTATAGATCACTTACAACGCTCGATGGGACCACCAATGACACCGCCAATGCTAGTACCAATGCACGAAGACAGGACGATGAAGGCGAGGGGGAACTGCTGAGTTTCACGCTCGTAGATATCGGCAATAAGTCCAAGGGTCACACTACCACCAGCGGTTGAAAGACCACCCTATATCGAATGTTAGATTCGGCTCAATCGGGATCGATGTGAATAAAACGCACCAGACCACGGCAGACAACAATGGTTCCCCAGTTAGGCGCGACCCCACAGGGAATCTGCCAGATGTTGATCAGGAACATGGAGAGCTGGAGAATGGGCCAGCGACCAAATTCCTCAGACCAGGGAGCCCACAGCTCACATCCAATGGAGTAAAGAACAAGATAGATCATCTGTCCAGTACGAGCCTCCTGCTCGCCAATGTTGAACGCCTTCGACAATGGCTGGACCGCGTTGGGAAAGACGGATGTGTTGAAGTTCATGGAGACCTGCACGAAGGCCACGGCACAGAGGTACGTCCATTTCTTCCATCGTGGCCAGGAGTAGCCCAAGATGTCATAGCAGTCAGTTTCCAGCAGCTCGCGCTTGCCGTCAGAGCGAACAGAATCTTTCTTCTCGATCTCGTGTGCGAGATCGACTTGATGGTCGGACTGACTTGAGGTGCCATTCTCGGAGGACTTGGACGTCCTGGTGACAGGGTCCCCGGCGCCAGTCTCTTGCTGTTCGACGTCGGTCATCGTCAGAGAGGGTTTATATCAGTGACGAAAGGCGACCTATATTCCAGGATTTTGAGCGTTCTCTGCTCTCGCATTTAATTACTAGAAACTTAACCTGCAAACCGGTTTATCAGGAAACTAAGCGCGTGGTACCCACTGTAATCCACTATAAAAGTGGATTCACCCATTCCGACGCACTTATTCCGACGCACTTGGCGCGTGCATCGAAGATGTCGGTCGAGCATTCTTGTCAGAGAAAAAGAACACAGGCAAAATGTACATGTTTCGACAAATTCAGACATCTCTATCCCATTATCGAACGCAAACGTGCCCGAAACAGGCAGTAATGCAAGGAGGCGAGCGCAGACTGAAAATTCAGATGGTACGATATCGGTTGATCATCCTCGGTTCAGACCCACTGCGGGTCACCGAACGGTAGAATTGACGTCAGTATGCAGATTGCGCCAAACTACTGTAGCATTCTGCTAATCTGCTAAAAGGTTAAGTATGACTGGCTGAATGGTCGCATCCGTCAATTTTGGCGAACCGTGAACCGCTAGCGGTCGGTATATGAGATTTTTTGAGTCTCGTGGAGTATATAAAACCTTTGTGCAAAAGAGATTCTGCTTCAATGTGATTTTTCGAAATTCATTTGACACTCGTCTAATCATAACTGGCCATTGAATGAACGGTTTCCCACCACTTCCCATTTCCAGTGGTGGCAAGCCCGTGCCTTTGGTAACACACAATACTCAGAGCCGAATGCACAAACGCTATTTGGGATCATCAGATCATCGGGATCATCGGTTATCAAGTTCGGCTAATCTTCAGTTCGGCTGACCTTCCCCTTGTCTTTATACCCTGAACATCATAGATTGAATATGCACCTATTACGCTCCTAATGATGGTGCGATAAACGCCTTCATAGCAAGCGTGACGTCGCCTTCGTGGGCTTTGAGTAGGTCGGTAGCTTTATTCTTATGCAAGTCCAGCTGATCGGCCTGTAAGTCGAGGGAATCAGTATACACTGTCACATGAAAATGGAGATAAAAAGGAAAGTAGACATAGCGCCGCCGCGAGTGCACTTGTGTACGGAGACGTACCAGAAAAGCGACATCACCGGCCGCAATCTTAACGGCCTTTATTTTCACCTCAGCTTCCTTCTTCTGCGTTTCGGCCGTATCCTTTTTCACAGACCCTTTCCCAGCTGCAATTTCAAGTCGACTCATGGCCTTACCGAGGGCCTCCTGCTCTGCACTAGATGGTGCCTTGGGTGCAGCATCTGCGGCTATTTCATTGGTATGAAGCGAGTCGAGAGCCGCAGCAGCTTTGCGATCTTCAGCATTCGCGGGGAGAGGCTGCTCCACAGAGTCGGGGGCCCCAGTTGCGGAGGGAATGGAGTCTGACATGGTCTCTCAGATATTAAATGCTGATAAATGGGGGATCTCAGCTTTGTTGTGTTGTGATGGAGAGGAACAACGTCACTGATAAGCGGGGGAGTCGCGATAACGGCTGACGTAACATATTAGACGTCTGATTTACCAGGCAGAAACATGACTCATCCCTGAATCCCGTGAATAAGCGCCGTCGGAACCTCTTGTGTTTGCTGCTTTTTAGTGTGGAATTTTCTGTTCCTTGTTCATTCCTGTCGATAAAAAAGATTCCTCAGGGCCTTTCGCTGCATTTTCGGGCAGTCAATTAAACTCGACGCCAATCGGAGGACCGACTGTCCCTCAACCTTTCGTCCCACCTTACCGCTACGGACCACCCCACTAACCATGGCTGACTGGACCCCAAGCTGTACGTTTCCCAGCTGTTCAAAGCTTCAAACGAAGATCAACTGACTCGATGTTCATCTCCAGCCTGGACTACGAAACCAATCAAGCAGGATGTGGTCTACGAAGATACAAAAGGAGTCAAGGACTCACTAGAGAAGTTGCAGAAGCTCCCTCCACTAGTGACAACACAGGAGGTATGTCAATTGTGCTCGATTTAGTCCCTTTCGTCCAATATCTAATCCCAAGTTTAGATCAACAATCTCAAGAAGAGCTTGAGGAATGTTGCACTGGGCAAGGCCTTTGTCTTGCAAGGTGGTATGTCGAGCAAAACCTCCTGAATAATTGACTTTATCTAAGTTTCATCTGAAAGGTGACTGCGCCGAGCTATTCGACTACTGCAACCAAGATATGATCGAAGCCAAGGTTAAGCTCCTTTTGCAGATGAGTTTAGTTCTGATTTGGGGTACGCATATCAGCACTTGTTATAGGAAGCATCGCTGACCACGTTATACAGGAGCCAACAAGCCCGTCATCCGTATAGCTCGCATTGCAGGCCAATTTGCCAAGTACGTATAGTAGATCTCAACCAGCCCTCATCCATGACTAACAACAATATGCAGACCACGCTCCAGTCCAACCGAAATAATCAATGGGGTCGAAATGCCATCCTTTCGCGGCGACAACATCAATGGCTTCGCCGCCGATGCCGAATCAAGAAAGCCAGACCCATCCCGTCTAGTCTCCGCATACTTCCACTCCGCCGCAACCCTCAACTACCTGCGCGCGTCTCTCTTCTCGGGCCTCGCAGACCTCCACTCGCCACTAGACTGGGGCCTGGGCCACGTCATCACGCCCTCGATCAGAGAGCAGTACTCGCGCACCGTGAACGCAGTCAAAGATGCACTACGCTTCATGCACACAGTAGGCATTGACAAAGACCGCGGCGTCGAAACAGCAGACATCTACACCAGCCATGAGGGCCTCTCCCTCGAATACGAGCAGACACTAACTCGGCTGATGAAAACCCCCGATCAGACATCCGCATTTTACGCTACCTCAGCACACTTCCTCTGGATCGGGGACCGAACCCGCCAACTAGATGGTGCTCATATCGAGTTCTTCCGCGGTATTGCCAACCCCATCGGAATCAAAATCGGGCCTACCATGGCAGCCGACGAGCTCGTGCGTCTGCTGGACGTGGTGAACCCGGATAAAGAGATTGGTAAGGTGACGCTGATCTCGCGGTACGGCGCGGCGAAGATCGCGCAGTTCCTTCCGGGTCATATCGCGGCTGTGCAAGCGTCTGGCCATGTCCCCGTGTGGCAGTGTGATCCTATGCATGGGAACACGCAGGCTACGCCGTCGGGTGTTAAGACGAGGCATTTTACGGATATACTGGCGGAGCTGAAACAGGCGCTAGAGATTCACCGTGCGGCCGGGTCGTTCTTGGGTGGTATGCATCTGGAATTGACTGGGGAGGCTGTTACGGAGTGTGTGGGTGGTGCTGCTGGGTTGACGGAGGATGGGCTTGCGGAGAGATATACGACTTTCTGTGACCCGCGACTTAATGAGAAGCAGGCTTTGGAGCTTGCGTTCCTTGTTGCTGGGTTCTATCGTCAGGAGGAAGAGGCTTGAGATGCGAAAGGTGTGTCTTGGTGCCTTTCCTTATTGCATGATTTCGGTTCCGAATGAGAACGATCAAATTGGGAAAAAAACTATAATAATATGCATTGTATTCAAAAGCAAATGGGCCAAGCTCCAAGTCCAATCCTAGCCAATTTGACCAAGTCGCCATGCAGAAAACTCCAAAAGCTCCCATATGTACAGTAGCTGGGACAGATGTATTTAGCAAGTTAAAATCAACAAAAAAGCAAGAATCACCGCCTAAGCGGGCTTTCAACAGAAGGCTTGAAGAAATTGGTCTTGCGGCGTGCAGCTTCCATGCGAGCGCGCTGCTTCCGTCTCTCGTCCTCGTCATCGTCGTCAAACAGTCCCCGGCGTGAGCCGGGCTTATTCGCCGAGAAAAGACCCTGCTGACTCTGCTTGGGTGGACAAGACTGCTGGACCAGTTTGGCACGGCTAGACATGAAATAAGGAGTGGCAGGCGACATCCCGATGGCATCAAGGTTGGCGAAGTTGTAGCCCGGTGTTTGAGGGACATGGTAGCGATCATTTGATGATCGCTCAGGTGTTGATGGCGCTTGGACTGGGGTTGGCGGGGTAATCTTGCGGAAGGTCTCCACGGTGCCCCGGTCAGCACCGTAGCGACGGCCACTGGCAGAGGGCGTGGATGGTTCAGCAGTGCGCACGAGAGTGCCGTTCACATTGCTCAATGCGCGTGGTTCCATGCTCTTGCGACGTTTGGCGCCACCGCGAGGAACAACTGAACAATCGACAGTGTATGGGGCCTCGTCGAGCCACTTGTTCTCTCTTTCGCAGTCAAGAACCCAGTTCACACCAACACACTTGACGAGACCAGCCGCATGCTTGACTTTCTCCAGGGTCCGAAGGCCACCGTCCTTGTAGACCACATGGGTAATACCCACTTTGGAGTTGGTCTCCTTGGGGTCTACCCTGTCAACAGGGGAGAGACTAGATCGCGGGTTCCAAGACCACGACTTCACACATCGAGCACCCATTTGTTGCAAAAGTTCGAGGAAAATTCCCGATGCGTCTTCGCCCTCGGTGGTATGGACATCCACATGCACAACAGCACCGCGTAAAGCCTGACTGCTGGGATTGAAGTTAGGGCGCGGAGTCTTCGCTGGGCTTGCAGCGACAGACGGGGCTTTGGGTGGTGCCATTTCTGTCGCTTTCCCACTAGAACGTCGAGGGGTGCTGCAACGACGCTTGGGGCTTGGGCTACGGGACACTCGCGGCGCATTGTGAGGAGAAAATGTAGACAAGCTCCCAGCCGGCTGAGGGAAGATGGGCTTGCGAGTGCGAGGCGAGGACCGAGTGGGAGATGCGCTAGCAAGCGAGTGGCCACGCTTCCGTGGTAGCTTCAATGGTGAGACTTCGCCCTCATCCCTAAGCGGCACCTTCGAGACCGTATGGATCGTCCGGCTTTGTTCGGGCACCGGTCTCACTGGAGTGGCTGGAGCAGGGGGAGCGGTGTCCGAGTTCTCTTTATCCTCGTCAGAAGATTCATGCTCTTCATCGTCTGTCGATTCATGGGCAGGCATATCCTTGCGTAACTCAGCATGTCC
This sequence comes from Penicillium decumbens, assembly GCA_027569385.1. Classification (NCBI taxonomy): domain Eukaryota; kingdom Fungi; phylum Ascomycota; class Eurotiomycetes; order Eurotiales; family Aspergillaceae; genus Penicillium; species Penicillium decumbens. Next base: position 317,058 of record JAPDEZ010000020.1, read on the forward strand.
CATTTCTTCGTCTTCAGGAACGGCAGACTCGAGGTCCTCGAAAATCACGCTCTTGGTCGGTGAGTCGATCATATTGTAATCTCGTTCAGCCAAGGGAGGCCTGACAGGAGAAACAGAAGGCGGGGGAGGTAACTCGGCGAACAAGGTTGGGGTGTTTGCGAGGGGAGTGCGCGAGAGGTCAGGATATGACACCTCCTCTTCTTGCACCGCAGTGTTGTTCTCAGCAGTTTTGTCCAAGGGGCCGACGAGAGAAAAGACACCACGCCGACGAGGTCGGATTGTTCTCTCATGAGTGGGGGTATTGGTTTCCCAGCCCCCAAACCTATCTGCAAGGGGCGTGAAGCCTAGATCAACGCCCGCGACGGATTTGCGGTCGTTTCGAACCCTGGGGGTGTTGGACACACTGCGCGCTGCTGGTGTAGGAATCTCAGACTGGGTGGTGTCGAAGGGGCTCTCCTCGGCAGCCGGCCGGGGTTCGTAGTTGATGTCGAAAAGGCGATCAATGGACTTGACACTTTCGGGTATCTCCTGGTACAGCGTGGACATCGGGGTCATCTCACCAGCTGGGGGAGTTGGTGCTGAAGGGGGAATTGACTCCATTCTCTGAGATGGGCTGGGTTTGTGCTCGCCCTCGCCGAGTTCATATGACGAGCCAGGCTGTGAAGTCACAGAAAAGTTGGCTTCGGACTGCACGAGAGTGAAGTCGTCGTCGTATACCATCTCTTCTTGTTCGCTCTCCAGTTCCTGTTCTTCGTCTGCGTGGCGGATGTATTCCGTGTGGTGTCCCTCCTGCTCGACCTCCTCCGAATCTGACAAGTCTTCGTAGGCCGATGGCACAAAGAGCACATCTTCGAGTGCGCTCAGGCCGAGAGTCGGTTCGGATGGCGGAGAAGGAGAAGATGGGACTTCCATAGAATGTATGTCAAAGATACCTGTTCCCTCTGCCCCCAAAGACTCAATGGGCTCATCGGTGAGGTCTGCAGGGTCGGAGAGCAGATACGGTTCACACTCAATCTCCGATTCCCCGTTCGGTTCGGCCTCATCCGAATCCATGTCAACGTCCACATTTTCCGGTTGCTCAAGATTTTGGAAGGGCTCCTGGAGTTCTTCCATTGTATTGAAGCAGAATGTGTCCATGTCTTCGGGCTCACGGCGAATCTCTTCTTCTAGCTCTTCCAACTTCTCATCGATATCTGCATCATCGAATTCACTCAGGATATCAGATTCAGCAGCTTTTGCGGGGGTAGATTGGGGCTCTACAACTGATTCTGCCGCCGAGGACTCTCTTGACAAGGGCGACCCGGATGCAGATTTCCTGTCAGATTGCAGCTCAATGCCGAAGATATCACGAGCCACCTCTTCCACCATCTCAAGATCCTCATCACCGCCATATGGTTGAAAGTCCTTGGAAGGAGAAGCGTGTTTCTTGGCCTTCGTGGCAGATGAGCCGCAAGTATCGTCATTATCGTAGTTATTCTCCTCTTGTATCGTGTGTTTTGAAGAGAATAGAGAGCTTTTGAAAGGAGAAGCTATTCTCTTCGCTGGACTTTGAATCAGGGAAGACCCAGCTTGAAATAACGGGGTTGAGGCTTTAGATGGGGTGCCTGAGAAAGACGCACCCAGGTGGCCCTTCCTCGGCGACATCTTAAGTGGCGATGACTGGCCCGGGGTGAAGGTAGGCGCTGGGACAGACATGGAAAGGCCACCATCTGAGGTATCCCTGCGGTTGAATTGGAAGGGAGAAGATACCTCCGGCCGCCTTGCTGGGCTAGACATGAAGACAGAGTCGCTGAAATCAATCGATTTTCCAGGCGGAAGAGGCAGGTTGCCGCTATCAGCCACGGTGTTTCGGCTGCGGTTGGGGGTGAAGTTAATTCTCCTCACTGGGGAGCTAAGACCTGTAGCTGCTGATCCGTGTCTGGGCATGGGAAGTTTCGGTTCGCCATTCTCGTCGACAATGCTGGAGGCTTTTTTCGGTGTAAAATTGATCCTGCGTACGGGAGAGGCGAGGCCCACGTTCTCAGAGGTATCTTTGGTAGGCGAGTGGACGACCAGCTTGATGGGACTTCTGATAACATCCTTCTCGGCGCTCAGCTCATCCTCTTCGCCATCAGAACTGGCATACGCGGAGGGAGACTTGGCCAGTTGCTTGGCCTTCTTGGGGGAAAGAGGTTGAGATGCATCCTTCGCCGCAGAGGGCTTGCGTCCACGACCAGCTGCCGCGGCGTTCTTGCGAACAGGAGTTGCTCCGAGACCAGCCTTTCCAGCACCTTTTGTGGGTGCCCTTTTCCGTCCAGCAGCTGGGGCGGCGGGCTGCTCGTCTACCGATTCTGCGTCGGACACATCTTGGAAAGTCACGGTCTTCTTCTTCGCGGGACCGCGGAGAATATTGGATCGTATAGCCTCCGGGTTGATGACAATTTCCTTGGGCTCCGACTCATCTAGGGCGGTCTCAGCTTCGGCGGTCTTCCGGGCATTCTTGCGCGTAGTGGTCGTTTTCGGGGCATTCTGAGAGCCCTTCGGCCGTCCTCGAGGCTTGGCTGTTGTCCCAGTTTGGGCACCAGCAGGCTCTTCAGGCGATGGGTTCTTCCGAGGTCTCCCAACGCGCTTCTTCGGGGGTTCTGGTTTCGCGGCTCCCGCTTCTTCGTCACCTTCGCCGTGTGAATCTTCCGTAGTCGGGGGTGGTGTTGTTTTCTTGCCCCGGACGGTCGTTTTTGTGACAGGTCGTCCAGCAGGTCTTCCGCGGGGTCGAGCAGGTTGTTGCTGTTCCTTCATCATCATGCTGAGCTCATCTTCAGTATCGTCTGAATCTGACAAGGGAGCGCTTTTCGCGAGTGGTCTGGCCGGCGCCTTCTTCTTCGCGTTGGAGGAAGCGGTGGTCTTGGTGACTGTCGTCCGAACCGTACGAGCCCCCCGTTTGGCAGGAGACGGAGGTAGAACGGCCGCGCGCGCCATGGTGGGGAGAGAATGGCGTATCTGTGGCGCGTCCTGCGTTGTGATGTTGTGGTCGCAGTCGTAGATCAGGTTACGGGAGTCGGTAATGCAATGCAACCGATGCACTCATGGCAGGCCGGGGTCTTGTCTCGGTCGCGGCTGCCGTGCGGAATGTAGTTAGATTGCAGGGCAAAATAATCCGCTGTGGAGCGTGTTTGCTTGGAGCTGGGAAGATGCGCAGCGTCGCCATGGCGACCGTGACGTGATATTGACAGTTCTCCACCCGTTGTTCCTCTTTGTCCCCTGGCATCCAGTTGAATTTGACGCTGTTTAAGATATTTTATACCCAGGTTTGAACTGAAGTAGGGTTTTTGCTCAAACTATAATGTCTACCGGTACAAGACCTCAGAATGCTAGACACGGGTAGAAACCCGTGGCTTAAGCGATGTGACGGGAGATGATTGAAGGTATATAGGCTCGCGGAATGAATCGAAGATGGAGATCAATAGTAAATTCGAATTCCGAATCTTTCTAAGGGTGTAATTCTAGATTCACACACCGTGTTATGAACATTCAAACGTTAGCCGCTTTACTGGCTAGGCTTGGCCTATTTCTACGAAAGCCACAATAACAGAGCGTGAATCTTCACTATAAGTCATGACCAAGTAATACATCAGAAAGTTTGTGGAAATCATGCGAACATATCGTAACAACCCGAAAGAAACCACCTATATGCATTGAAATATCCACTATCCACAGATCAATCAGCTTATGCTAACTTATACCAAGAAGAGCGCCATAGACACAGCCGCAGCGGTAGAAAGCACCGAGGGCACAATAGCCGAAGCACTGCTATCGCTATCAGCCATGAGGGTAACAGGCTCAAAGGCACCAGGCGCGGTAGAGTTGCGGGTACCGTCCCAGCAGTAATTCTTGAAGCACTGGGTGCAGATATCCGGGAGGGTAGTTTTTGTGCGCTCAAAGGAGCGGCTAAGGATAGCGCAGCCAACACAGGCGGTCCAGTTGCCGTCACGGGTGGAGTTGGCCATGGTGGCGACCTCGTAGCCGTTGAGGATGATGTCGTCGCGTTGGGAGTCCTCGTAGCTCAAAGTGAAGGTTGAGACGTTGGAGTAGGTGGAGTAGGGGTAGTTGGGGATGTAGACGACGATGGGGGCGGGACCGGTCATGTTGGAGCTGTCGCAGCCGAAGAAGGTCGGGCGGGTGTTCAGGCCCAGGTTGACGAATGTGTTCTGATCCGGGACGGCGGGGAAGACAGTACCATTTCCGATGCCGCTGCTGTTCAGGCTGCGCTCGTAGGTAGCTACAAGGGAGGTGCCATTGGGCCAGTAGTAGTCGGTGTCGGCGGAGGAGTCGACGGCGAAGATGACATCAACGGCGCGCTCGGGCTGGATGAGAGGGTGCAGGGGAATGTTCTGCAGATCCTCGCCGCCATCGACGACGTCTAGCTCGGTCTGTTGGGCATATGGGGAGGAGCCGTTGTTATAGTGGTAGAACGGATTGGGGTCGTACGGGGCGATGTCGTCATCCGCCCTATCCAGCTTGTGGAGGATGTCGTTGAAGATGTCCTTTACGAAGCCGGGGAGCGAGGTAGTGTTGAGCTGTAGCATGAACTGGTTGAACAGGGTGGAAGAAGTTCCAATGATGAAACCAGCGTTGTCAAAGCCACGCACACAGGTCTCGTTGCTAGGGAGCGAACCGCCCACGAAACGGGAGCCGAGGTACTCCAGAGGAACGAAGCCATAGATGGTCGGATCGAAGGTACCAAACTCCCACGGGTTGAATTCATACACGGTGGAGTTGCTGCCCACGACCAACTCGCCAGGGTTACGGCCATCTGCAACGACCAAAGGCATAGGATAGTTTCCATCCTTGAACTCGGAAGTCTCGGCAATAGACGACCAGGTATAGGCAATGCCTCCGTTGCTAGCATTGAACATTTGGTAGGAGAGCGCACGGCCCCAGATATCAGTAATAGCAGTGTCATAGCCAGCATCCTGCTTGCCATCCACCGTCTCAGCCAGGTCCTTGTAGTAGTCAGCCGAGTCTAGAAGCTGGATACCACCGGTGTCAGGGCCCTCCAGAATGGAGTTCGAGAACTGCCAAGTACCACCATCTTTGTGAGACTGCAGCGCATCGATAGTGGTGAAGTTATTGATATAGATGGAGCCAACCAACCAGCTACCTCCAGAGAGACCAGCAACATAGGTCGAAGACTGGAGCAGACCACCCAGGTGGCCGCTGGTAGTGGCATTTTCCGTTCGGCTGTCAAAAGCCTTGATAGCACCGGCGCCGTTCATCAGCGCGCGGTATCCACCCCCGGACACGGCAATACCGATATTCGGCAGGTTTGACGAGTTACTAGCGTGCTGGTTCAGATATGAAGTCACGTCATAGTCACCGACCTTGACATGACCAAAGAAATCCTTCATTGCATCCAGGGACTTGCTGCGACGAGTCTTGAGCCACGAGGTCTCATTGGGCGAAAGCTTGGCGGCGCTGCGCACCGTCGGCCGCGAAGCCGGGCAGCTAACGTTGGTCGGGGTATATCCATTGGGAGCATTGGGCAGCGCACGACGGGCGACGTCAAGGGCGAGGTCATTAGTGTCGAAGCCGATGGGAGGAGCAGCAATGGTGCCTGGCAGAAGATTAGCCGGATGTCTCGGGCAGAGGCATGATCGCGCGTCTGCGTCACACAAAGCAACGCGACCGAAGAAAAAGCATACCGGGCAGCAGGCCCAGGGCAATGGGGCCGATCAGCGTAGATAATTTCATGATGGAACTTCGGCCACCTCAACTGCTTTCACAGAACAGGGGGGAATGACTGAAGCGATCACCTAGGGGTGAATGATATTTATGCACCGGGGCCACCGGAAGCTTAGCCAAGCCCCGGCCGAGATTGCAGTCCTTTGGTGGTATCGGCATGTTTTTCAGCAGCTCCATCGTGCATTGTTCCCGGGGACTGCGGATCATGGCGCAGCGAGTGGGCTGTCGGACGGTGGAGCTGCTGATGTCAATCCCCAATGAACAGCCCCTTATGTGCTCGAACAAAATACGAACGATGCGCACTGATCCACTCCGTATACGGTGTGCATTTGCTAGTTGCTAAGAAATACTTTCTTCGGGATCGCGTTAAGTAACAGTATAAGGGAAAAGAATCAAATGAGCCAGACCGAGGCCAGATCGAATCCCCGAACAGAACCCGAGGACTCGGCGCTGTACGTTTTGTGCAGCCTAACTCGAATTCCTCGTGTTGTTCTATTACTAGTTCACTATAACAATGAGGCGCAGGGCTGAGGTGAGACTGCAGACTGCCTTGCTTCGCCTATGAAAATTGTTCTTTTTAGCTACAGCAATTGTTATTTGTCGTTCGTCATACCTAGGATAGCTGTAACCATCTACGCTACATTCGAATGGACGAAGATTACTATAGTAAGGTACGAGGTAGTGACAATAATAGATCGAGGGAAATATCCCGACTACGTTTTATTCCACTTGCCAATTTTGACCGGAGAGGATTTCCGGTACCTGCCTACTATTAGGCATTCAAAGAGAAAAGAAGTCCTTTCGGAAGACTCATACCGATATTTCCATAGGTAATCGCAATGCACCTCTTCCTAAACCACTCCCTTCATCAAGAATAAGAGCATATGCTACATAACCAGCATAAATAAGATCCACCGGCGGTTGCATATTACTAGTCTCCCACCTGATTCGCCCGCACATCGACGGATAGCGTCGATCCACAAGGGACCATGGAACGTGTAAAGGTCATTGGGTAAGAGATAATTAACCAACCAACAAGATCGATTATTACTAGACTATTCACCGTCATATCCGACATATCCCAACAGGCAGCCATCTTTTCCCCAGCAACCATTGGTACCGAATGGGTAGTGCATAGTGGCTGGGCTTTGTTTACTTCGGGTCGATACTTGCCCGGTTGGGTGGATATGATGGTCCTAATACTGTGCCTGTCCTGTTTTACTGAAGTTTCTCATAGTTGGACGTATTTATGAATAGAACAAGACAGGTTTTCATGTGCACTATTTTGGGATCCACTGGCATCGGCCGGATCGACCCGCCGTGGGAATCAAAAAGCTGGAGGAAAGCGACGATCGCACCTATAGCCCTACAAGTTATCTTAATCTCGATGACTCTTCGGAACACACGATAAAAATAAGTAGATATTATTCGCTAAGCATCTATTGGTGCCCGTGGCAGCGTATCCATGATGAACTAAAAATGAAAAGCCCTCTAGGCAAAACAAATATGGCAATAGCCAAGCAATCAAATTGTCCCCATTCTAACCCCGGACAGGGCCGATCTCAGCAGCCTCGAACCTGCCACGGTCGGCAATCTTCTCGTCCGCCTCGACGTGGCCCTGGGGCAGGTTGTTGAGGGCCTCTTCCTCCCGGTCCAGGTTTCTGAACTGCAGGATGAAGAGACCACCGCCGATGAATGCCACGACGGCGAAGACGCCGTAGTTCCAAATCAGCAGAGGGTCCCTAGACAGCGGGTTCAGAGCCTCGGCAATAGCCGAGGAGATGGCGTTGGTGAAGAGTGAGATGGCCTGGATCAGAGAACGCATGTTGACGGGAGCCTTGGAGTAGGCGTACTCGAGGGCGGTGATCGAGGCGAAGATCTCGGAGAAGGCAATCAGGACATAGGCGCCGGTCTGGATCCAGACGTTCAGTGGTGCAGGATTAACACTACCATCCGCTAAGTAGCAGTTGTTGGCTCGGGATCCACAAGGCGAAGTCTTGTAAATGTAGGACTGCAGGACGGCGGACCAGACCATGGCCATCGTAGCCAACATGAAACCGACAAAGATCTTCTTAATGGCAGTGAACTGGATTCCAGCCTTGCGCAGAGCCGGGTAAAGGAACTGGTCGCAGATTGGGATGAAGAGGATCAACGCGAAGGGATCAAGGTTGTTAAGAACATCATTGGGCACGCCATGCAGAGTCATGGTTCCAGCTTGAGCCGTCAGATTGTTGGTTAGCTGGCCGTATGCCAGCCAATACAGAGGATAGTAACAGAAGACCGCACAGGCGGAGAAACCACGGCGCACCTCGTCAACCCAGGCATCATCGAATGTCATCCAGTGGGGGCGGAGAGACGGAGGGATGTTGGAAGGCTTGACGGTCTCCCAGAGAGTACCATCGTGAGTGCGCTTCCAAAATGCGACTGGGTTCCAAGAGAACCGAGAACTCAGAGCATAAAAGAATGCTCGTGCGGCCTTCGAGGTGACCGAACCCTGAGGAGGCGCCTGGCGATAACGGTTCTTTCCCCACCACAGGACGAAGGGAGTAGTCAGGAACATGATAGTAGGCAGCAGGAAGGCGAGCCAGAATCCCACATACTTCTCAGCATAGGCCATGCCGATCTGACCGACCAGAGCACCGATGTTGATGAACAGGTAGAAATAATGGTAGATTCTGCTCTGGGTGATAGTTGGGTCGACGACCACGCGCTCGCCAGAGGGCAGAGTGCGGATCTTCAAGTTGGTAGCAGGAATCTGCTCCACAACGAGAGCAGAGATGTTGGGCTTGAAGCCACCAGTACCGAGACCCATGATGATGACACCCAGCATGAAAACACCAAAGCAAGCGTTGGTGTTGGTGATGACGGGAGGGATGGCCGAGATGACTAGAATGATATGTCCGATGATGGCAATGCCAACCGACCAGCAAATGGTTTTGTATCGGCCCCAGTGTTCATCCGCGATGTAGGCACTAAACAAAGGAACGATGTAGCACCAGAACGAGTTGAAAGTGTTCACTCCATTGGCTATCTCGACACCCTTTCCCAGAGCCCCAGAAACACCCTGAGAAGAGCCACCGCCGGCACCGGTGTTGTGCTGCGAACCAGCGGGCCCTTTAGGATAGGGAAGAGGCAGGGAGTGATTCACAAAGTTGGAGTCTGCGTGTCCCACGGTTATAAGCATGTCAATCAAGAAAAGCAAGACGGGCATAACTCTCACTTACATAGAACTTGGGTTCCATAGTACGAGAACCGCTCGCATAGCTCGACGAAGGCAACAGCGTAGACAGCCCATGGGATAGGGGCAGAGACACGACGTAGGGCATACGGGCCATGCAGCTCATCCTCCGTGGGGTCATTATCACCGATGTAGGTATTGTAGGAAGCAGAAAAGAGACCCTTCTCGGGCTTGGTGTAACCAACACCGGCTGACTTTTTATTCTCCATGGTGTTGGTGGTAGGAGGTCCAACGGTCTCTTTGATCTCCAGCGAGTTAGCAGAGTGGTTCACGGCGTGGGCCATCTTAGGTGAGAGAAGCAGAGTCAAGATCAGATAGTGAGGGGATGGAGGGGTGATGGTTGATGAATGAAGGATGAGCGGAGCAGGGGAAGAAGTGAAGAAGTGAACAAAGTGAAGCGCAAACTTATATCTCTCGCACAATCTACAATGCCCGGTTCGGACTACAGCTGGAAAGGGGCCTCGCTAGATGAGATCGTTAAACATAAGCCCTTGTCTTTCCTTTTTACCTTTGCCTTCCTGACTCGTGGCTGGCGTAGCACAAGCCCATGTTTACCCCAGACTTATTACGCCATCCACCATCAGGCTTTCTAGGAATGAGAGCCATGTCAGTGATGTTCGGCAGATAAGGCTTAAATAAAGAGCAAATAAGGGTATTACAATGGACACTAGTGTAAGTAGTGGATACATCCGTTCTTTGCCATGTAACTGTAGCGGAAGATATGTTTTGAATGATTTTGTAATATTTGCAAGGAACCTTCGCTGAAAGCTTGAAATTAAAGATAGAATCTATATTTCACCTACGCAGTACTCCGTAAATCAGTAGATCAGTTTAGAACGATCATGGAACAAAGAGAAGACCATCAAAGCAGGGCACACCGACCTGAAAAATACTTCGAAGGCTGAAAGTAAAATATGCTTGGCTTTGCCTATCTCGTTCGATTCCAACCCAAATCAGGTCTTGACACTCTGCCCCGGACTCGGCTAGTTATCTCCAACACTCCAAGCCTGAAATTTATTCACCTTTTTCCTATATGTGTGTTTACTCTCCGACAATGGACACCTCAGGTCACTACGCGACATATTCTAGAAATTCCAACCGAAGCAGAAAAAGAGCAGGGTACCAGCCTCGCCTAGTAATGTGTGCCTGCGCCGCCCAAATCGTACCATTAGCCTCCGTCATATCCCTATCGAATCCTCTTTTTGATTTTCTCAATATCCCTGTCATGCCCAGGGGGTGTCAGATATTATCTCCTTGTCTATAGAGAGTATGTGTGCGTTATTCGCTCTCGGCTCCCAGTGACTTATATTTCAACATTCACTACGATCGTTATCACGTCTCGTGGGATTCCTAAATAGGAAGTTCTAGAATGAGCAAGGGTACGTGGTCTACGGGGGACAAAAACTGAATATCTTCAAGCATCTATTTCCTTGGCATCTGTAGATGGAGGTGTTACGGCTTATAGGGTTGTCCAACCCAACCTGTAGTACGAGCAGGGGAGTCATGCGACTCGGCGCCGTTAGAGTAAGGAGCCCGGTCCGTCTGATACCGGACCTACATTGCCTCGAAGCGCTATAACCATTAGAGATCGTGAAATGGGAGGTGCGCCCTCGGTGCCGAACACCAGATTGGGAATCCCGAGTCTTGTCGTGACTTCACCAACACATCCCAACAAACGGATAACGAAATGCCGCCATTGCCCGGACCTCTACTTAACCGATGTAGACATAGAAGGACATCAATAGTCACGTTCAAACACGTTCAAACACGTTCAAACACGTTCAAAAGAAAAAATAAATGCCAACCCCCTTGCAGAGCGACGTAGCAACCTTCCAAAACCTAAAGATAGACCAAACTCTTGTATTCCACAAACCACAGTTAGCCCACAAAGCAAACTTGCCCCGGATCTTCGGGGATACAGCCTCGTTAAACCCACGCTCTGATTGGTGGAAAGCACTATTTCCACATTTTCCCCGGATTCCAGACGGAGACGTTTATGTAACAATATGTCGATCCGAATCATGTCTCTCGTGACCTGAAAAGAATCATCATCTCACTACGTCATGGAATTTGATCGGATTCGCCATTTCCAGCCCTGGCGTCAGAATGGTCATTTGTAAACTGGTATCCTCCACGGTATGGGGGGGATGTGTTCAGATCGAAGTGGACGATATATGAGAACAATAAGAACACCTGATCAAATCGAGCTGCAGGAGGCCCGGTCTGGGCAAATCAGCAGGGATTGTCGTGTACAAGTGGAGCCGATCTGTTAAAGAAGGAGGTGGGTCAGATCATAGATGGAGGTGCATTAACTCGAGCGATCGAGGCGAGTCTAATCAACATCATGAAAATATTAACAAACAGCGTGATCGTCATAATTATGTGGTTTTGGATGCTGAGTCGCACATAATCAAGTAATTAGAGAAAAGGAAAAATCAAAATCATAATCCAACCCCCACGCTATTCGCTATTCGCTCCAAAGAACGCCATGCAATGAGCGACCTGCTGGTCATACCACGTCACAAACCATTTACCACGCGGCATGTCCACCATCCATGCGCAGGTCACTGCCGGTCATGAAGCTGCTTGCATCGCTAAGCAGGAAAACGGCAGCGCCGCGGTACTCCTCAGGACGGGACAGGCGGCCGAGCATGTTCTCCTTGGGCCACTGGTCGCGGCGGTCGGGGAAGTCGACGAACAGCTTCTCGACCATGGCAGTGACGATGTAGCCGGGGGAGATGGTGTTGACTCGGATGTTGTACTGGCCCCATTCCATGGCGAGGTTGCGGCCCAGCTGGATAACGGCGGCCTTGCTGGCGTTGTAGGCAGGGCAGATAAGACCCTGTGATTATCGTGAGTATTGGCTCAATGATGTTTATGTGTGGATGCGGGTAAGGCGTCAATGGCCCATGTCCTTGTTCAACGCAAGCCCCCCCAAGTGAAACATAGGTGCCGGGGGGTACAAGGCAAAAAGCGACCTCGTGGATGGGGTGGAAACGTACCTTATTGGCAATGGTGCCGCTCATACTGGCGATCATAGCGATGCTACCACCGTTTCCAAAGCGGATCATCTGCTTGGCCACGGCCTGCGCAGTCATGAACACACCGGTGACATTGACCTCGAACATGGTGTTGGCATCCTTGGCCGAGTACTCCAGAGCCGTGGTCTCTTGTTGGATACCAGCGGCGGCCACCAGACCGTCCATGCGGCCCTCGGTGTTGGCAATGTCCTCGATGACGCTGTTCAGGAGCTCAGTGTCACGCACATCGATGCGGCGGTAGTGCAGCTCGGTGCCCAGCTCCTTGGCGCGCTGTTGAATTTCTGCGAATTCGGCGGCAGGCTCCTCGAGACGGTCAAGTGCATACACCTTTGCGCCAGCCTCCAGCAGGGCCTCAGCCTGGGTTAGACCCAGACCACGTGCAGCACCAGAGACAAGGACGACCTTGCCAGCAAGACTGAACTCGGGCATTCTGGCCTTCTGGCCCATGAGGACGGGCTGGGAGGTGTTGGGGGCAGTGGGAACCTTGGTGGTTTCAATAGAGACAGACATTGTGTTATTAATTATAAGAAAAAGTATTAAGAGTTGTAGTAATAGCAGGATCAGCCGAAGCTTGAAAGGTATAAAAGTTGAAAGTCGAGAGTGATTAAGATATTAGATTGAATACAATGATATTGATGGAGAAGAACAACCATGGAATGAACGACACCTTTAAATAAACCCAAGGAGACCATGCAACTCCGGCACCGCAATACCGAAAACCAAGGTGGTCCGAGAAGAGGTCTCGTGAACATGAAGAAACTTCCAGAGGAAGCAATCCGGACTGCATTAAAGCTCGGTCCAGGCCCGGGGAATGCGCGTTGGCGCTTAAACGGTCGTGGCGAAAAAGTGCTTGTACTATACGATGTGCGTGGCAAAGTAGTCAATCTTGCAATAATCCCTGTACTTTCGATAGTTCTCTAAGATCTCTCTATTATGGCCGGCAATATTGGCCGGGAGAATGCAAATGGGGAAGGTCGGATACCTATTCTAGGCAAGCCGATCCCCGGGTTTTCACGCCACTTGAGGTCTATCTTGTTCACCTGACCAGTTCTGGTCGCATTTCTATTTTGATCTTCAATGTCTGTCATGTGGTCTCTGGGTCTCCGGCATTTACCAATAATTGTGCCACCTGCATCTGTTCCTGGCTGGTAAAAAGTCAATCGCCCATTCCGAGACTTTGGGATGGGACTTTTTCTTGCCCGCATGCATTCCAGATCTTCTATTATAATCTGTACACACGGCGTCAACTGAAAAGTACCAGGATGGCTGTGTTATACTACGTCTAGACCATCGTCGCAAATAATACTATCTGCAAAACAACTATCAGAGCACACCCAAAATCAAACAAGTCAGAAACCAATACACACCTTAAAGTGCCATGTCCAGGGTCCCGGGGGAAGTCCGATAGTCCAATAGTCCAGATGAACTGTATCAGACCTAATCGGGCAAACCCGAGCAATCCCAGAATCCAGATCCCCGGCAGGACCTAAACAGAAATAAACATCAGCACCAGATCTTCTAGATGTTTCCGCTCTGCATAACTAACCAACGCACACCGCTACCCCAGTTCAATCCCGGTCTAGACCCCAGATCTAGCCCTAGTCCGGACCTCCCTCTACTAGTTATCTCCCTCTCCTCCTGTTATCTCCCTTTCCCCCTCCACCATCCTTATACAGTCCAAACTACACATCCCACCCTTTGCATCGTATGCAGAACGTACCACCATAAGTGCCCACATGCACGGGTCCTTCCGTTAGGGTTGATTCCTATTCTCGGGTCCATCTAGATTTGCAGGGGCACACGAGCGTATTTGGCTTGCAGTGATAAACTGAAGACGGCTTACCATTTCCGGCTGGTTTCGATCTCACTTGGATCTTTAACGGATGCTCGCCACGGTGGCGGATATGTCTTGTGTAGTGACACCTATTCTGGAACTGCTTTCCAGTTTCTCTATAACTATTTATATGCAACTGACTAACTATTGGTCGGACGTGTTGGAAATATGTCTAGGATGCAGCTCCCATGACAGTATCGTTTTTGGGCAAGGACAGTTAAGTAAATTTTTTCTGGTTGTTCTTGGTGCTTAAACTGCAATGTAACGGATGGGGTTGGAGAAAGATCTGTTCAACTGATTGATATTCTGCCAAGGTTTATGGTTTGATTTGCTATATTAACCTTGGAAGTGGGCCTTTCTAGAAAGGTTATCTTGGCCTCTGTATGACTTCACATATCGACTGGAATCAGGTTGAGGGAGTGCGCGGACCGGGCCTAGATTGCTGACCAACATCGTGGACCTTGGAAATGGGAGCTGCAAACACCCTGTTTAGCTCGAGTCAAGTGAATTCGAAACTTGGAATACTGGCCGTACTTCTGTTCACAAACTACAACAAAAGCACTCCTAGGTAACTGGATGATATTAGGCTAAGACACTACAAAGATTGTGCTCCAATCACGCAGTATCATGCTTTTGAGGGTCATAAACACATCACCAGTCCAATCCAAAGAACTCCCTATAAACATATGTACAGACAGAGAAGCAGATAAATCGACCCAAAGAAAACGTCCCACCAAATGTGCTATGAAGGGAAACCCCCAGCCTGAACAAGTAACAAGATGCAGTCCTACACACCAAATAAACACTGACCCGATTTTCGTGATAAATCAACAGGATATGGAAGGTAGATGATAAGAGTGAAGTGTTTTCAAGTACAGAAAATACTTGCTTTGCAAACCACGCGCTCCGGAGAATTGAATCATTTCTCGCGGTAGCCCCAGATTCTCCGTTGCTCGTTGACGTACCACTTGCCGACCTGCTCGGCATCTTCGATCCAGGAAGCAGGATCCTCACCGAACTTGGGGAGGACCTCGTTAACGAGCTCGGATAGGGACCAAGTCTTCATGGGGTGCAGTTCACCAGGGTCTTCGTCCAGGTGGGTGAAGACGTACTCGAAGCCCTCGCGGATGGGCAGGATCAGGCGGTAGGGGGTATCAGCGGATGTGACGGAGATCATCGAGCCGCCTGCGTTGATGAGGCCAAAATTCCAGACGCGCTGGGTGTGGGCGTCTTGGTGCTTGTGTGTTGGGCGCGGAGAGCGGGCGACGTTAAAGTGGCTGTCGGGGTTCTCAATTTGGACGCTGCGGTCGGTCTTGGATTCGTTGATGGCGGAGATAAAGGGTCGGATTAGGGATTGGCCTTGGTACTCCGGGAGTAGAGAGGAGGCGATCGCGGAGTCGCGGGCGTCGAGGGACTGGGTCTGCACGAGGAGGTCGAGGATGGTGGGGATGATGGAGAGCGATGTTGCGTTGGCGGTGATGTCGATGCGTGGCATGTGAGGGTGGCGGAAGACGAGAGGTACGCGGAAGTTGCTGATATGGCCATTTTCATAGGTACCTGTCATGTCCTTGTTGTCCTCGCCGAAAGCCTGGCCGTGGTCGCCAACGACTACGACGAGGGTGGAGTTGGCGATGCCGGTTTCGTCAAGCATGGTCATGATATCGCCGAGCCAGTTGTCGACGAATCGCTGGGTATTCAAGTAGTCGTTCATCGAGCTGTGCTTGACGGTCCCTTCATCACCCATGTAAAATTCCGTCTTGAAGTCGTCAGGCGTGTTCCATGGGTGGTGCGTGGTACTAGTGATGTGCGAAAGGAAGATGCGCGTCTTGTTGTTGGCGGCCTCCTCAAAGAGATCCTGCACATACGGTTTCAACTCGGTCTCCGCATATCCGAAGTAGTTGATCTCTTGGCCCTTGGGTGCGTACTTGGAGCCAAGTCGAGCGCGTTTTAGGGTCTTTTTGACAACCTTCTCCTTGAATCCCATGTTCTTGTTCAATACATCTTGACGGTCGTAGTCGTCGGTAATTGACTGCATGAAGACCGACTTCCACGGGTATTTGACAGTCTCGGATTCGTCGCCGCGGGCTTCGATGGGCTCGGGCAGGTTGGGCTCCACGGGCGATTTAACCTCGTTGAACAGTTCGAAAAGCTGCGGCAAACAGGGCTGATAGATCTCGAGCGCGGATTCCTCCAACATATCCACAGGAAGCGGGTTGACGCCGCAGTGACTGCCCAAAATACTCTTGAAAGTCAATGAACTGCCCGTGAGTGCACCCCGAACATTCAGTCCACCCATCCCCTCCTCTGCTGTATCCTGCCAAGTCGCATGACTCAGATCGACCTTGTCGCCCTTGCTATCCGTGGCATACTCGCCCGTGAGCATCTGCGCGACCGGGGTCAACTTGACTAGGCGGTCGATCGCCTTTTCTCTCTTCTCCTTCTTATGCGACTCGAGCAGGGCATCGAACATAGGAGTGCCTTGCTGCGCTGGGAACAGCTCCTTGCGCCCACTTTCGAGGGTCAATAGAACGACGTTGTCAATTGCCACGGAGTGCTCCTTGAAGGCCTTCTGCAAGGGCTCGTAGATCTCACCGCCCAGATTGGAAATCTTGAGCGGATCCTGCTTGGGATCGTAGAATCCGGGCTTCCCACCACTACTGCACAGGTACCAAACGGCATTATCCTTCTCTGCGCGCTCTTCGGGACTGATGTCCCATCGGCTGAATCCGGGGGGCGGGTTCGGCGGCAACCAAGCTGCTCGAGACCATCTCTCTGAACTAGTTTTACCCGCAGTCCAGAGAGGGAAATTCATTGTCGGGTTGCGGCAACCTTCAACTGTGACGGACTTTTTGGTAAATGCCTCCATCAAAGTCAATGGCAATGCACCCGAGAGGTGATCGTATGGGATGGAAGGTCTCGTGAGCTCCAGGAACAACAGCGACACAAAAATGGACACGGCGATAGCGGTTCGGCGTACGGTCCGGAGATCGACAGAGGCCAGCCAAGATTTGTTGGGCACGGAGAGCAGAGAATAGCGGGCTTTGTAGCCTCCCATGAACAGATCTCGGATCGCCTGCAATCCAAGGCCGGTCAGGTGGTATAGGTGTGCGTGTATCAGCCAGGCGACGAGGCCAAGAACGGTAGCAGTAGCGGTAACGGTGGTGATGCCGCTCAAGAGAATCTTCATGGCGGCAGGATCACTGAGGAAACTATTACTTTGAGCCCAGGCGACTTCGGCACCGGTCTGCATGAAGAAGCCGAACTGGATGGAGGCGGCACCCCACGTTACTAGGCTAGTAAATCTTGTCAGTTTCTCACTCCATACACATATCCGGTATCACCTACGAAAGCAGACCCCCCACGGATGTCGAGAACCATTGTAGCCGGGTTTCTGGGCTCGCGAACTGCAACAGAAGTCTCCCGACGAAGATGACTAGCAGGTCTGGTAAAATGAGAGTAGGCGAATAGATGACCAAGTAGAGGAAGGGTAAGGAACGAATATGGAGGCCGATGTGTAACGCCTTGGATGCAAGGCCGCTTACGACCAAAGCCGAGAAGAGAAACGGCGGAAGCGGAGGGACGAGGGCGAAGAGCGACATGGCGAGATCACTTCATGATTCGAGAGATGTGAAAGAGAAAGGGCGCGCGAGGGAGAATACGCGCAAAAAACGATTGGAATGGTGAGCAAAACACCGGGAATGCGGCGAGGAAGTATAGAAAAGAAACCTCGGGTGGAGAGGAAAAAGAAAAGAAAGAGAATTAAGGTAAATCCATAAATATTCAGGGACCGAATGTCCCGAGGAAGACCGGTGGCACCAATCAATAAATGGAGCACGGCGTATGTCGCAGATGCAGAATTCTTTATTGTCAAAATAACAAAATTTTATGCAGCTATGTACTGTTTAGTTTGTCTAGGGTCCAGTCCAAAGTCTAAAATTACTCAATTGTGGACCTTGAAAGGGCATAGGGGCACGCGACTGAAGCTTAACAGTTTTTTACATAGCCCCTTGGGATCGATCGACCGACATACGAGACCCATATGTATCCGATATCCAGTAAAATCTGGAAATCCCTCGACGATGTGTTCCTTCGGAGTCCACGGAACTCGCCTGCTACACAGAAGAATTTGGTACGTTCCACATATGAGGGAACTTCGACGTGGACCCCTTTTATGACTGTTGCCTGAAGCCTTTGAATTGTACTGAGACATTCACTTTTGAAAGGTTTGCTCATTCGGTCGTAGTCTGCAGCCTTCCCCCCTTTGCTCTCCCACGTCGTGTTCTATAGTTTTCCTCGGTTACTCCTACTACTTCTAAATACGATCCTCGAACCACACAGTTTCTCGTCACCAAAGTGGCTCTGCTGACGTGATCAAGAACGATCTATGTAAGACCTGTGGATCCGGCCGATCGCACCGGGCAAATCAGCAAATCAGGGGGTATTTCCTGAATTGGACACAAGCACGCCAGCATGAGGCAATACGAGGTCATTCCTGGACCCTGAAAACTCTAAGAGGACCTGACCCCATTGGACTGTGCTCTCTGCATCACTCTTATTATGTTATGTAATTATAATGTACTAACTAACTAGTTATGGTTAGTTATGTGTGCAGTGGCGTTCGTTTATGTTCGAAGCGCCATAACATATTTGACCGCCTTTTGTACCGCCTATTCATCGGCTGACAGCCCCTAAATGCGGTCTAGCATGTTTCACTGGCAGAAAATTATGTAATCTATGGATAAACACCCAGTGTACACACAACTATGTGCGTACATAACTCTAATATGTATCACAAAAACCACGCTTTTCTTAATGTAGTGGATCCAAAGCCTCGCCTACCGAGCTTATAATTTTAGACACGGTGGTATCTACCTCGGTACCTGTCAGCCAAATATCCTGCCCCTGATGAACTTATTGGGTCAATTATGACCGTGCAGTCCTAGTTGACATTTAAACATCTGCCATTTCTCGTCTGACTCTGACACCGTCGCATTGGAACTCCACCTCATAGCACAATGCCTACAAAACCAGTGCCATTCCCAGACTTCACCGCGATAAGTGAGCGAGTCTACCTACGCAATGGCCATGAAAAGACCAAACCATCCCCAGCCGACGAGCCAACAACAATCATTATCTTTGCCTGGGGCGACGGGATGCCAAAACACGTCTCGAAATATTCAAATGGGTTCCATGAGCTCTTCCCATCTGCACGAATCCTAGTGGTCTTGTCAGGTACATTCCAAGCCTCTAATCAGCCCCTTGAATCGCGGATCGAAGCCATGATGCCCGTCATCGACACCGTCTTCCCAACACCCACGGGCGACGGCATTGAAGACGAGCGCATCCTTATTCACACCATGTCAAATACAGGTGGCATTTTCACCGCCGCTGCCTTTGTTGCCTATCAACGACGGCACGGCAAGGATAAGATGTTCCCGCATACGCTTCTCGTCTGCGACTCCATGCCTGGCGGTCTGGATTTCCCATCGCAGGTTGGTCGCTGGTCACATGCGATGGCGAAAGGAACGGCGACGTTCTTCCCTTGGCCGTTTATTATCACACACGGTCTGTGGTATGCTTTCCTCTGGGCGAATTGGGGTTGGGAACGGGTGCGCGGCTTGGAGCCGTCGGGTGTGTGGGCTACTCGGGTGACGAATGATACGACGATTACCACGCTGGATTCTAGTAGGCTTTATCTCTATTCCAAGGAGGATGAGATTATTCATTGGCGGGATCTGGAGGAGAATGTTGCTCAGGTCAAGGCTTTGGGGTTTCAGGTTGATACGGAGATGTTTGAAGGATCGCCGCATGTTGGACATTTGCGGTTGCATCCGGAGCAGTATTGGAATAAGATTCTTAGGTCCTGGAAGGAGGAGCAGGCCAAGCATTAACTCGGGAATTGCATGGTAGCTGGGCATATTGCAATGGTTTATACAGGAATTACTCAGACCCATAAAGTCGTATAGTTAGACAGTTATATAGTTAGACTCGGGGGCATGCAATCAAAAACACTTCAATCAGAACATTCATGGACCTTGAAAAACCATACTTGGCGGTTTCGGGTAAATAAACTATACTGTGATAAGGGGATAACTCGAAGAGCACCCGTGGACTGCATGGGAAACCCCCGGAAAAGCCATTGAAGGAGAAAGAACACATTATATATGCAAAGCCGCTGTTTCTTCTATGGATGTAAAGTACACGTGGGGAATACGGACACAAACTCAAAAATCAACGTCCAAACAAAAAGTCACTATAAACGCCATTCGCTATGCATTGTGTCGGCGTGAGGCTTCATGGGCTTCGACCCGAATGTTAAAAAGAAGGTCGTCGACTTCACGAAGGGCGTCGGGTCCCAAAGCCGCCAATTTTATGTCACCCAAGAGCTTTTTGAGTGACTCGGCGATGCCCTCTTCACTGGGATCGGACTGTGGTAGTCTTGGTGTTGTGTGGTATTCAGCATCCTTGATATTCGCGACCTGTTCGACCACTATGGCGGGTTTTTGCGGCGAGGACACGTTCACGTCCATGTTCGTTTGTACATTGGTGGACGAGCCCATGTCTGTCATTTGAGAGTCGGTAGCTTCTTCCATGGAGACGAAGGGAATGATTGGTGATTTCGGCCTTGATGAATCAATGACACTGTCGGGAACCACATCCTCGCCATCCTGTTGATCCTGGACGGGCTCAGTTTCGGGCTGAGACTGAGACTGGCTTTCAGGTCTAGAAGACCGTGCTTTGCGAGAGCGAGTGCCCCGAACTGATTTGGCTTGGCTCGAACTCTCTTTAGTACCAGCTTGAGTGGACTGATCCTCGAGGTTAAGGGATTTGCGCGACCGCTTCGATGGCCGGCGCGGGGTCTCTTGGTTTTGACCAGGATCCTGGGTTGATTCCGGGCCTTGAGATACGAGTTCATCATCTTTTCGCTGAGAGCCGCGCGTAGAGCGACGTAGCGTCGGAGATTGGGATGACGCCTTGATCGCTGAGGCATCTTGAGGGGGTTCGGAGGCATCACGAGTAGCATCCGCTCCATCTATGTCAACAGCATCGCCATCCTTGGTCGATGAAAGCCTGGTCGATCGACGTCGGTCCTTTGCCTTGGACGCACGATTTTCATTCGCGTCACGCTTCCTCTTCTTTGTGGACACTGGAGGGGGCGATGGGTCCTCATGCTGCTTGTTGGACATATACCCACCCAAGTCCACCGCAAATTCCAAGTCTTGTTCAAGCTGGGAAGCGATTTGTGTCTCCACATCCTCACTAGAAGAATCAACGACATTCTCGGGTGCTGGAGCTGGAGCGGAAGAGCCATCGGCACCGGCTTGTCCCGTTTGTTGGCTCTCTTCGCTCGTGGACTTCGAGGATCTTCTTTTCTTCCTCTTTTTGGACGAGGATTTGGATACAGATGGGGAGTCGGTAGCTCTGTCAGGCGTTTTAGATGAGGCAGTTGGGCCGGAGTTTTGATCATTATCCGCGTTCTGATCATTATCCGCACTTTGGCCCAGTGCAGACCGTGTCCGGCGGCTAGGTGGCCTTTCATCCGTCTGAGAAGCAGCAATGTTTTCCTTGGGATGTTCAGGTTCATCGGCCGGGGGAGGGTCTGGGGCACTCTCCGTGGATTGAGTCGTATGGGCGGGACTGTTCATAGCGCTGGGCTCCCCGGCAGCACGACGATGCATCAGTCCCTTGATTTTTGCGGATTTCCGCCGCGCGCTTCGTGAGCGCCTGGGGCCCTTTTGGGGGCTGGGACTACGGGAATCGAGTTGTGGCGGCGACGATGGAAGGTCTGCCGCATCGGTCATGGTGATATCTTGAGGTTTCAATACAGGAGCATTGGAGTTCATGGCCGGAGTCGGGTCTCGGGTTGCAGGGGTTGGTGATGAACCGACGAACCCTTCCTCGTTCTCCGCAGGAGCAAGGGTTGGTGTCAAAGGAACTCCAGAGCCTCCATACAAGCTATGCGATCTGCGCAGGTGGACTGGCGTATCATAGCCCAGTTTTCCGGGAGTATTCACGGGAGAAGAGGACCGGATGTTTTCAATCATGCGGAATAAGTCACGTCGGTTGGCGGGATAATGAACAATGGAGATATCGTCGTTAATTCGTTCCTCATTGAACTCGGGCTGTGCATCGGGCGACCGGGGTTCAGCCGACTCCGCGGTTTCTACGGCACGGGGCGGTTTCGGTTCAATATCGGGCGATAAAATCATGGGTGCTGCAGGAAGACTGGGGCTTCGCTGATCACTCGGGGAAATTGGATCCGTGTTCTGGGGTTCCCCAGAGTCAATATGAGAAATAACAAGAATGGACTAGCCGAACTGACCTCGGAAACATAATCTTTCGGTATATAGCTGGAGGCGATCAGTCGAGATCTGGTTTTGCGCGCCACTTCACCCATAAGGGTCGAAGAACAGGGCGAGTGGGCAGAGTCCGACGTTTCCCAAAAGTTGAGGAATCTCAAAGCTCTTGACATGTGAGGAGACCCCAACCCGGCGCAGATGATATACTCAAATTTCTTGTAGACCGAGATCTCGTCATGAACACAAGTCTTCAGCACGTCAAAAACAGCATGTGAAAGTTCCCGAGACTGCCAATAAGTTAGCTTTTGTCAAAATATCCATCGAAGACACAAACTCACCGCAGTCAAAACCTGGCTATCTACACCACGAGATACATCGAATTTGTGTTCTCCATCATTAACCCATACACCCAGCGGCAATTGCAAGGCTTCGAGAACACCGGAGCGAAACTGATCTGTGCCGGAGCCGATGAAAGAAGTCAACGATCCGAGGAACTTATCAAGACCACGGTTCTCCGAGAGACCTATAATCCTGTATGACATTTGCAAAGTTGATCCAATCACCTCGAGCAACTTCCCGGGAATCGGTGGCGATCTTTCCTGCTGAGCAACGGTATTCTCAATTCCCAGTCCAGTCTCCTGCGTGAACGGAATAGCAAGGGCGTGGTTGAGTAGTGTTGTTATGTGCAGATATGTGTCTTCAACGAAACAATGCATGAGACATTCAGCAAGGGGCTCAACGATCAAAGTAGCCAAAAGTCGATCACCCTTTTCTGTCCGAATCACACGCACAAATGCATCCAGCAGATGTGACCACTCCTGGAAGGCACTGATGAATGGCAAGCCAGAGGCAAGCATCTTTCTAACGTGGTCATAATCCCGTGAGACGGAGCCGTCGCGCTCTCGGGCAGACTCAATAGGGAATGACTGTAGAGCATCTACAGCTGCTCGGGCGCTGGACTTCCAAACCTCCACGGAAAGTGGAGACTGAAGAGAAGTAGGCGCTGATTCCTTGCTAACCAAGCTTGCACACTGCTGCAGAAGTTCGAGACGGGATCCACGCGAGACCTTGCCATTGCATGATGCAGCGATGGTTTGCTCAACCAGGCGACTATAAGACGGAGTCGGTGCTGCTGCCATGGTGGTAGACCTGACAATTCGCAAAAGATGAAGGATCGGACTATCCATATGGGTGCCTGGGCCCGAGTTCCTATGTGTCGGAGCACTGGCAGTCTGGTATGTTCCATCGGCAGTTTTCTCGAGAAGCTTTTCAGTAAATGGAATACCTCCAAGTGAGAGGATGATTGTTGTCGAGAGAAATCGGAATCTGTCGAAAAATATGTCCGCGCTGCGATCGCCAATGGCATTCAAAGATGACGGTCCGGCGACCCACAGACGATGAAGTAGCCCAAGAACACTGGCAACAGCCTGCATGGACTCCCCCGATGGAGTGATTTCTTTGCTGGACGCAAAAGACAGAGCACTGGCGAGACAGTTCCAGGCCGAGGCCACATTTGAACGCTCCAAAGCGTCGTCATCCCAAACCGATAACTTGAACAGGGACTCGAAAACCTTCAAGACCGAAGAAATCCTCGACCGTACCCATCTAGGGTCAACCGAAGGGAGTTCCTCAGCCTCCATCTTGTTGGTGTCGTTGATGCGATTCTCTGTCCAGACCTTGGCTTGTTGGCTCCACATAAGATTGGCTAACACGCGAGAAGCACTGTCGCTGAGGGCCGGTACTGTTGAGAACGTACATGCAGACGGTATGGCCACATACTCCTCCCAGATCAGATCAAGGTAGTTGAAAGGGGAGGACGGACGGAAGGCGTAATAGAGAAGGTTGTAGTAGCTGGCTAGAGCAAGTTGCGTGGGTGGTGATCCGGGCTTATCAGACTTCTTCCTCTCAAACTGCGAGAGAACCGGCTTGCCCAGCATTTTAAGCAAGGACCGACCGGTGGATTCATGGGGGTTGACAGCATACACGAACCGATTCCAGCCCACAATAGCCTGCGCCTTGATGGCTGGTTCGCTGCAATTGAAGCATTTCTGCAGAACGAGAACCCATTCCTTAAAATGCTCCCACTGATCCAGGTTCCACTTCTTACTCCTAAGCAGAAGGACAATAATGCTCCAGATCTGCGGGACATGAATTCCGCTATCCAGGGACCCTATCATCCTTGACATACGCTCCCGAATCTCATTGCCAAGTTTCCGGTCACTCTCAATGGGTCGGTCAAAGAGGTCTCGGATGTTCTTGGAAATGGCAGGGCTTGGACCCGCTGCCATCGATATTTGAAAACCAAGTGCAATGGCTTTAGATCGAGTATCCTTTATATGATGAAGCAGGCCGGAGATCAAATGCTCGACCCAAAGTGCAGAGTGGGAGAGGAATGTTGGCTTTGATTGAGTGAGAAGGCGCTGGTATATACTCAATCGGTGCAGCGCAATGGCTTTTCCGGAGACATGTTTACTGAGATCTTGTAAAACTGTGAGGATGCGAGTGATCCGGCTACCAGTCATGATGCGGGAACCGAAGTTTTGTGTGGACAAGATGGACATGTAATGTGTCAAAACGGACTTGGGCACTTTAGCCTCTTGGAGACAAGTGATTGAGTGCTCCACAAGGAAGACCTTGAAATCCTCCGAGAGCTGTGTTGAGATATCTGCATGCCAGACAAAAGCAGCGCAGAGCTTCAGAGCCTGGTTGGTCAGGTTTGTATCCAGGGGTGCGCCATCCACCAGATTCCGGCTAACATCACGCTGGATGAAATACGTGATCAGGCCTAATTTGTCCGCAATATCCTTCCCTGCTGGTAATCCATCATATGTCCTCAAAGCACCAAAAAACTGCATGTACGCGTCGAGTCGAGAGGTGATGGAATTCCCAGCCAACTGCTGGATAACCGATTCAAGGAGCATCGCGAGCGATTCGGTGGTAAAAGTGTCCACATTGGGCGACCACGTAGGGATCGGAGAGCTGGTCTCTTTGAGAATGGACTTGAACGGCCGATCGTCGATTGAGAGTGGACTTTTAACGTTCGGGCTTCCCTTCGGCTTGCATTCCTTTGAATTCTTGGAAAATTGCGGCGATTGAATCGTTGTTTGGAGCCATGGCGAGAACGTCACACGTTTGGTACCGCGGCTTGACGGAGGAGCCCTGGAATCTGGTTGGGAGGATTGGCCCGGGGTTTGAGCAGCGACTGGAGACGGTGGTCGATCCTGATCAATACGAGAGCCTGGCCTTGGAGGTGTGGGCGGCCGAGCAGGAACAGGAGTGAGGATCTCGACCATGGTTTGGTCAAAGGGAGGAACGAATAAAAGATATGAACATTGCTGGGTGGGAAACAGTCTGGAGCCCTCCCATGAATGACCGGGTTGCCAGATCGATTGGAAGCCAGGGCCGGTGAAAAGTAAGTTCGGACGCGCCGCGCATCGCGTAAAGTGGTGGCCTTCGGCCTTAGGCATGAAATACGCGCTTCTCAGGTGTCGAGGCCAGTCACCCGTTGCGCGACTCCTCAACTCATTTTCTACTCAACGAGGTGGAATGTATCAAGTTTCGGCAGTCAGGAAATAAAAGCGAAACTGCTGTGTAACTATAGGTGTTTTCTCTTTATTTCTTGGCGTCCTTGTACTCGGGTCACGATGTAGGGCACTCTAGAGATATACTTCGTTCAGCAATGTCAAGTGATGTCAACTGCTAACTAATTGTTAAACGAAGAAAACTCCTATAATATATAGATAGGAAAAAGCAGCAGCAGTCAATTACCTGAGGGTTCCAGCTCAAGACCTTTTGTTACCCAGTTCCCAACCTTTGGTACTTCTCTTTTCTAGTCTTGGAGCGTGTCACTCCGCCTGCCTAACCGGGCACGCACTGTAGCTCCAGGGCTCTACTGAGCTCGATATTTGATAGAGCGGGATATATTTGAGCATCATATGGAAATCATAAATTAGAGCACGCAGCGAGTATACGATGTTCATCTGACTCGGAGCATCTAATGATGCAGAACGGGCCGAGTTCGAGTGGTGTCTCCGCTTCTGATTTAATTCCCTTCCCCGCGTTCCCGCGTCTCGCTTGTAACCCCTCAACAATTCGCTACCTATATTCACCGTGAATATTGTTTGCGGATCCGTTGGACTTTGCATTGCCAGTGTCTCCTGTTACCAGCCTTTTGGGTGTCCGAAAATTCTCAAATACCCCGATTCGTGCCGACACGGTCTGCGCAAATTGCCATGGAGTCTCTCCAGCTACGGGGACCAGGTATGTCTTGGCAATCCGGGCCTTGAAACGAGCTAATGATTTTGTGCTTCATAGCAAAGCTTCAGCAGGTCACAGAGTTGCTAGACTCGCTCAAGAAAGATCTGGAGAAGCAGCAGCTCTCCTCGGCGCGTAAGTCGGGAGTCACCAGAAACACCAACCGAAGCTTCATACTCATCAAAATCTTCCCCGCCAGAGCGAGTGCAGACCCTTCTGCAGCTGCGCCAGCATGGCACCAATCCCGTCGATGCCGGACCGATCTACTGCAGCGATGTACGATGAATACAATAGCCCTATTCGGACCGAGCTCTGACATTTCTGGCAGGGAATTGGCGTACTGGGACGTTATGGTGTCGAAGGGGAGACCGCGGATGTGCGACGGGCCGCGTTGCGCTGTGTCGCCAATGCGCTCCTCCTCGACTCGAAAATGCGCCAGATCTTCGTGGACACGGGGCTTGCGGGCAAACTGGCAGAAAGACTAAACGTGCGCTTGAAAAATCGACCGACCTCATGACAAGAACTCACAAGTTCATCTAGGTCGACAACTCGGAGGATGAAATGGTCACGAGCCGGATTCTGTTTCTGCTGACGTACGACACAAATCTCGATTTCGAAGCCATGATCAAGAAGCACGCTCTTGGTGACAATGTCAACTACGTATGTCCAACCGCCCAGTTCGACTTTCATCAGTCATACTTACTAGCGCACAGCAACTTGGTCGCCATGCAAAGCAATTCCCAGAATCGGATAGACAGCCTCTGTCACAGATGGACGAATTGGCTCTGATAGAGACATTAAAACTGACTTATAACGTCTCGAAAGTCTACCCAGACCTCGCAGTGGCGTTTTCACCCTCAATACCACACGTTCTAAAGATAATCAGCCGCATGGATATACCCGCAAAACCGCTGGAAGGCCTGGTTAGCCACTTGATTAACTCCTTATCGGTTCTTGACCTCGAAGAGAAGAAGAGCAAAGTATTCGACAGCAATCCTCTTTTCCCGGAGTTCAACCAGACCTGCAACGTGGATAGATTGATCAACATTCTTGATAGGGCTGTATCAGTGTACAGCCCAGGGCAGCTAGAAGACCAAGCCGTTCCGTTGTTACTCTCTCTCATCGTCATCCACGAAGTTGCCCCCGACGGACCACGCAAGTATATGCAGTCGCTTCTGCTGCCAGAGGACAGCGACCGAAGTTTGCCTATTGGACGGGATGATAGTCTATCATCACGACTGTTGAAGCTCTCGACCAGCCCCTATCCGCACCTTAAGACCAGCATCTCCGAGCTCATGTTCGCGCTTTGTGGAAAAGATCCCGAAACCCTCACAAAGAGGATCGGTTATGGCTTTGCCTCGGGATTCTTGGCATCTCGTGGCATGGAGGTCCCACAAAGTGCTGGAGAGGCGTATGCTACCAATACAGGCAATGGGCTAGACGCAGCGGTCAACCCTGTCACTGGCCAGCGCTTGGCGTCAGAGCCTAAGGATACCGGCCCACCCATGACCATGGAAGAAAAGGAGAGAGAAGCAGAGAGACTTTTCGTTCTCTTTGAAAGGTCAGTCTGCCGACCCGCATTGTTGATCAGCTGCTAACCCCGACTACAGGGCGAAAGCAAATGGCCTGCTAACTGTCGAGAACCCTGTGACCCAGGCTCTTCACGAAGGAAGATTGGAGGAATTACCAGATGATGCTGATAGCGATTAATGTTATGGGCTTTTAGAAACATCGTCTACAGCAAGCACAAGGCGATGGAGGTGCTATATCAAGGCATTCCATGTAGAACCTATCATCAACATGAGCCTGTATATACAATTCTTTTACAGATGCCGTGCATCCACCCATGAGCATTTTAAACAGAAACCAGGGCAGACTAACGTCACCGTAATACTTGACTCTATCGGTTCTCAGCGCGGGAGTTGTCGTTTTTGACATAAAGCCGCTGCTGCTGCATTCGGAGGTCTGTCACTACAATCACTGCTTCTGAATTCCACTACGGTTGACTAATCTCCTACAAGAGAGATGTCATAATTTCGTCCAATCCATCCATGAGGTTGACGAAGCGATTTAGAGAGCAGTAACTGCCCTACAAAACATGACAGGTGAGTATCTGGAGTCTAGCTCCGACCACAGAGTGTAAGATAATAAGGCTTCCCGCCCGCTTAGCTGTATTAAGTCATATCTTGTATGGTCAATTCCAAAACCCCTCAATAGCCGTGTCCCTTTCAACAGGCGATGCAAACTTCCTTGGATTGAATATAGGTGATATAGTTAGAGGGCGAGCCAGACCGCCTTCTGAATGACGTCGTGGTGAGTTGGCAGAACTGTGCTCCGCCCGCCGAAAAAAAATGATCGCGGGGCACAGGACTTTCTCTCCACCTGGCTCACCTTCTCTGACTTGATCACTTTTGTTTTGAGCTAATTTGAAGAAAAGACCTTATCATAATCGCCAAAATGTCGAAGCCCTTTGACCCCGAGCAGGCTGAGAACCTGGAGGACGTGAGTTGCCCGTGTTGCCCCACTGGCCTTAGAATAGTGAATCGCTGACCAGCCCGACAGATGGAGAAGCAGTTCGCAGTGAAAGGTTGGTGGCCAATTCTCACCCATGCGCCCACTCGCACATACGCTCAATCGATTTCGGTTCGACAATCCGGCGCCCTTCCAGTACTGATGCATCCCAACAGCTGTCGAGCACCTGATGACATACTGGGCCATCCTCGAGAAGGTCAAGGGCTCCCAGCTACGCCTGACCAAGATGGACGATGAGATCTACGAGTCCTTTATGAAGGAATTCCCCGATTTCGACCCCGCCGCCACCATCAATGAGGACGAGATGAAGAGCAAGGCAGGCAAGGAGAAGTGGCGCAAATGGGTCAATCAGTTCGAGAAGAAGATTGACGACTTCAACTTTGGCACAATCATCCGCACCCGCGCCGATCAGGAGTATGAGCAGCACAACACAATTTTCGGTGGGTAGAGACCTTGGAGTGATGTGATTCGAGAGGGGATCGCATGGAACTGACGGGAACAACAGGTGTGCGTATGCAGTTCTACGCCATCGAGCTCGCGCGGTAGGTCTTCTTTTGAACTTGGAAGTCTGGAGGAGAAGCTGATCTGATTCTGATAGCAACCGCGCCGGTCTGAACGACTGGATTTATGAGAAGGCTCAGAAGGCCTGATTGCGAAGCTCCTCTCTTCCCACGTCCCTATTTCACCCTGGCTGTGAGGTCGAAGGCATGTGGATTACACCCATCAGACAGTTAGCAGTGCCTGGATGAATTGGGCTCGGACACGTGATGGATGATAACCACGATATAGACAACCGATCCTGAATTTGATAGAATCGTCAGGTTCTGAAGGGAGATTGGCCAGGAGGTTTGGCAATGTCAATATACCCGGAATTAAAATAGCGTTTCCTACGCATTCATTAATTCCGTTGTTTTCGGCCCGCTCACTGCGTGCCTTCTATCGCAGCCTATCAAGGCTAGTGATGATTAACGAGACATAAAGAGCACCACTTAAACATGCACAAATGGATCATCAACAATCAATCTCGCCCCATCTAAGGCTGCCTGCAGGCCATGTAATTCAGGTATGACCACTTGAAGTCTTTCAGTCTTTGTCATTCACCTACAACAATCTTTCCGCATTGGGAAATTTTTAAGTATTGTTCTAGAATAACAATGAACCAGCAAGAAAGTAAATCGAGGATATGAACCTTCTAGGGCGATTCCTTTGCATGGCCTGTGCAAATGTCTTTCCCATCATGTCGCTATACATTTCTGCCATGGTCTGACTTTTCTGACTTTCCAAAAGCACATTCCCCGGCGCAGGATATCTCACATACGACATCTAGGAGCAATGGCCATTGATCCCCAAGTAACAGATCCAGCTGGCACAGCTGGACTGAAGCCAGGCTGGAAATCGTTATTGCTTTTTACGACTCGACAGCATCTACCAACCCTAATCGTCGGAGCGCTGCTCGCCCTTCTGGCGGGTTGTGTGACCCCAATTCTCGCCATATTCCTGGGCAATGTGTTCGATGTGTTTACGGCATTCGGAGATGGACAGTCCGGTGCTGATCAGCTTCGCGGCAAAATTGCGACTAACTGCATCGGCATGGTTGGGTTGGGGGCTGCTGGCTGGATCCTCAACGGTGCATACTTTGCCATATTTGTCGCATTCGGAGAGCTTCAAGTATCGAGTGTTCGAAGCAGAATTTTCTCTGAGCTACTACAACGTGATGTCGAATGGTTCGAGGCGCAGAAAGAGGGATCGGGGGCTTTTCTGTCTAGGATTCAAGCGTGGGTTCCCATCTTGCGTATCTATCGACGAGGACTAACTTCTGAGATTCTTTACAGACATATTCACGACTTGCAAATGGCGACGTCGCAGCCGCTGGGCCTTCTTATGCAGTACTCGTGTCGATCACTGGCATCGCTAGGCCTGGGATTCTATACCTCCTGGAGTCTATCGCTTGTTACGCTTGCTGGGATCCCCATTTTCTCGTCCATCATTGCTTTTCTCTCGACTCGCATGAAATCTAGCATTACTGCTCAGCAAGCGGAGCTGACACACGCTTCCAAGATTTCCAGCAACGCTATCGCTTCTATCGATTCTGTCAAATGTCTGAATGGTCAGGCCTTTGAGTCTCGCGGCTATTCAAGTCGGATTGAGCAGTCAGCCATCCATTATCTCCGACAAGCACGATTGAATTCCCTCCAGATTGCCATCATCCGATGGATGATGTTTGCGATGTTCGTTCAAGGCTTCTGGTACGGCAGCTCATTAGCTCGCAACGGAAAGTTGACATCGGGTGAAGTATTGAGGACATTTTGGGCCTGTTTGACTGCAGCGCAGTCTATCGAACAGGTTCTTCCGCAGATGATAGTCATGGAAAAGGGAAAGGTTGCAAGCGTGATTCTCAAGTCCCTTATCCAGAACTGCTCAGAGCAAAAGGACATGAGCGAGGCGAAGGATACCCTGTACCCGCGTCATTGCGAGGGTGGTATTGAGGTGAACAATGTAAGTGTGTAACACATAATTACCGTCACTACCAATACAAAAACTCAAGTCTTCATCCAGGTATCATTTGCTTATCCCACTCAACTCGACCGAGTCGTCCTGAAGCCGTCCACATTTTCCTTTCCGGCGGGGCAGACGACCTTTGTCATTGGCAAAAGTGGCTCCGGCAAAAGCACGCTCAGCCAGCTACTCATGCGATTTTACACACCAGTATCAGGCGAGATACTTATCGATGGCATTCCCATGCAGACGCTGAATCTCAGCTGGGTCCGAAACAATATCACTCTTCTAGAGCAGCGAAGTGCCCTCTTCAACGACTCTGTATTCCAGAACATCGCTTTTGGAAGCCGAGATCACGGAAACGTTACTTTGAAAGATGTACAAAATTCAATCAAGCTTGCCATGCTCGAAAATACCATTGATAGTCTACCCAAGGGAATCGATACCTGTGTCGGTCCTGGCGGAAGCTTTCTCAGTGGTGGCCAAAGGCAAAGAGTGGCCATAGCAAGAGCGAAATTGCGTGACACTCCCATCTTGATTCTGGATGAGCCTACCAGTGCTCTTGATCATACCAATAGCGTGGCGGTGATGAAAGCTCTTCGCGAATGGCGAGCCGGAAAAACGACCATCATCATTACCCATGACATGTCCCATATTGTCAATGAGGACTATCTTTACATTCTCGAGAAAGGGTCAATTGTGCATTCTGGACTCAGACAAGATGTTGCCAAGCTTCCCGGCAGCGAGAAATATTTCGGTTCGACAGTAAAGGCCAGTACAGCGGGCATTTTGCCGAAGACATTCCTGATGGACAAAGGGCTTGAATCTGACGAATCTGACTGGGATACCTCGTCGGTGGAAAGTCTGGAGGATCTGGAACCCCCCATGCCCCAGCGTTTATATCAACCACGACGGCAATCATGGGCACAGCATCACATTCCCCCCAGTCTTCGCTCGAATGCATGGGAAGGTCCAGCAAGAAGGGTTTCAATACCCTCAGATCCGCCCAGGGAGTCGGAGGGTGTTTCATTCCCTCAGAGTAAACGCCTATCTTTCTTGGGAGTACCAAAGGCTTCCATATCTCACAACGGACCCGGTGGGGATGCTGAAATACCAGCGGAAGAACTTGAGATGGTTCAACTCGACCCTACCGGCCCCAGAACTGATAGACTACGCAGTTTTGAGAGATCAAGACATCTTTCAATCAACCGTGCCTCATCCACTATGCATCCACCAAAGCGGCGGAAGGCAAAGGAAGAAAAAATGGCTTCTCTGTCCCAAATCATGGGTACAATTGTGCCCAACCTGACCACAAAACAGCGCGTCCTTCTATTCACCGGGATCGCATCGGCCCTTGTTCACGCAAGTGCAACACCAGTCTTCTCATACTGCCTGTCTCAGCTGTTCAGTACCTTTTACGCTGGAGCAAATGGCGCGAAGCTGACAAGGACATGGTCGCTGGCTGTACTGGGAGTCTCTTTCGGAGACGGCTTGGCATCGTTCTTCATGCACTACTTTCTCGAATTCTGTGGCGAGACCTGGATGGATACCCTTCGGAAGAAGGCGTTCCAACGAGTCCTTGATCAGCCTCGGGCATGGTTTGAAAAAGATTGTAACAGCTCTCATCGACTCACATCATACCTTGACCAGAATGGAGAAGACATGCGCAATCTCCTGGGTCGATTCGCTGGGTTTGTGATTGTAGCAGCTGCGATCACAGTCATGGCGATCATCTGGAGTCTGATCGTCTGCTGGAAATTGACGCTGGTTGCTTTGTCGTGTGGACCGGTCATTTACGCGATTACAAGAGGCTTTGAGGGGGTCAATGGCTTATGGGAACGGCGATGCAATGAAGTCAGCAGTGTGGCTACTGATGTTTTCACGGAGACCTTTTCAGAGATTCGGACTGTGAGGGTACTCACGCTCGAAGGATACTTTCACCGCAAGCAAGAATTGGCTATTTCTCGGTGCCTGGCGATGGGTTTAAAGCGAGCCATTTACACAGGGTTGCTGTTTGGGATGGTCGAATCGACTGTCGTATTTGCAAGTGGTAAGGATGTGCTTCTTTTGGGGGAAGATATGTCCAGCTAACATTCATCATAGCTCTCATATTCTACTATGGTGCCGTTCTCGCCGCCTCCGAATTTACGGTCAACGATGTCATGCAAGTCTTTTCGCTGCTTCTTTTCAGCATCGGATATGCTGCGCAAATCCTATCATGGAGTTCGTGAGACTTCAACCCCATTTCTAATCCACTATAACTGATCGTGAAAACAGTCCCCCAAATAAACACCTCGCGTGAGATAGCTTCTCAACTTCTGCGTCTGTCAAGACTCCCTGTAGGCTCACACGAGCATCGCGGCAAATTGAAGGTTTCAAATTTGACCCCAATCAAGCTAACCAACATCAACTTCCGATATCCATCCCGTCCAAACACCTTAGTCCTGAAAGACGTGTCCCTGCACATCGCCGGAAATTCCTGCACTGCCATCGTGGGACGATCAGGGTCCGGCAAGTCAACCATCGCCTCGCTACTCCTCTCGCTCTATGAAGCACCTGTTTCCAGAACTGGTCGTCCCACAGTGACACTCGGAGGACAAGACATCCTACGCCTACATGTTCCGACACTGCGCTCACAGATAGCAATCGTGTCACAACAACCAACCATCTTCCCCGGCACCATCTTTGCCAACGTAAACTATGGAATGGACAAAATCTCCACACTAGGATCAGTACCGGATATTCGAGCCGCAGCAAAAGCAGCTGGGATCGACGATTTCATCATTTCGCTTCCCAGGGGCTACTTCACTGTTATAGGTGATGGTGGTATTGGTTTATCAGGCGGTCAAAAGCAGCGTATTGTTATTGCCCGCGCACTTCTTCGGCAACCTCAAGTTCTCATCCTAGACGAAGCTACGTCTAGCCTTGACCCTGCAGGAGCAGATCTTGTGCGCCAGACTGTCAAACAGCTTGTCTCTGCACGGTGCGGGCTCACTGTGATTATTATCACGCACTCGAAGGAGATGGTTGAGATTGCGGACCATGTCATTGTGCTGGATCAGGGTGTTGTCGTAGAGGATGGGCCATACCGTGCCTTGTCGCAGAGAGTCGGGGGCAAGTTGTATGAGCTGGTCAATGATCCTGAAGAGGGAGAAGCATAATATGGTTATTTCTGGACTTTTTCAGCTCCTAGTGGGAATTTACCAAAATGTTATATTATTACTTCATGCTCATTATTGAAAACATAGTGAGAAATAATTGTTTCGTGTCCCCAAGGCTTAAGAGTGTCAATTTGGTGCATGCATCAAACTCGGGCGTTCGTCACCTAAATATCGACTCGCCCTTCCTTCGCGTCCCTCCTTTTCACACTCACAACTGCCACCACACCATCCAAACATGTCCCTCAAAAGATCGTATAGCCAGTGGCCTAAAGGTATTCCCACGGGAGGATGGTTGCGAATTTCTAGCATCTGAAATTGTGATGTTTTTGCCCTTGGAAGATAATCAAGGCGATATTCTCGATACTTTCAAGCTCCAGCAAGGCGTTGCCCGGCCCAATTTTCTCGTATGTATATGGCGCCTAATAGAAGGGTGATATTTAGGGAGTGTTATGCCAAGCCGATTATTGATGACCGAACCCTAGAGACCGGAGTAGGGCTTTGGGTTGAGTTCGGAACGAACGGCATCTATGAAAAGGCCTACCGGGCCCAGATGATGTCGGTTGAGTTGGCCGACCGTTATCGTGAAATTGGTCCTGGCAATCAGACTACGATAGAGCGCTCGTTGGAGTATATTAAGTCGAGATATAGTGATCTTGATAAGGATAGGGATCCGAAGATTATCTTAGAGGATAAGCCGTGAGTCTTCTCACTTTTGGTTATAGGGTTTTATATACTAATCGGTGCTTAGGGTCGATATACGCAAGCCGTTTGTGGAGATCTACCAGGGTGATAAAGTCGATCTAGTAGATGACTATGCTCCTGGCTTTCGTGAGGCAGAGGAGGAGGGCAATGGCCTAGCGACCGGATTTGATTTGCGACAGATACTTGCGAACGATGGAAGTCCCTTGCCAATCACAGATCATGAAAGATTTTAGAGTCATGGTTAGATCATCAAAAAGGGGAGCCATTTTCGGCGTCGATTTTATAGGTCCTCATATTCTAGTTTGTAAATGTTCACTCTGGTCTGATTCTAACCCTATCACTCCTGATGTTTGGTATCTCCGAGAACACCGACGCGTAGCCAATCAGCGGAATATCTGTCCCGTCTTCCCACTCGGCAAAGTCAATACCAGCATCACATCCAGTTTTGCAACCGATCACTTAATTCATCTCATCTGCCCAATTCAGACCTTCAAATTACTGGGTTGAATCATGAGCAAACCAACCTTCATCTTGGCGCCGGGCGCGTGGTACCCACCCACATCATTCAACCCCCTCATCGAGAAGCTAAGCGACTACACCTGCCACACCGTGGCCTTTCCCTCAATTCAACAGGCGACAACCGTACAAGACCTCCAGCCAGACATTGACAGTGTCCGAACACTAGTCGAGCAGGAGGCAGACGCGGGACACGATGTTATCGTCGTTGTGCACAGCTGGGCCGGGTTACCAGTCTGTAGCGCGCTGGATGGGATGAGTAAGACCGAGCGCGAAAAGGCCGGTAAGCAGGGTGGTGTCGTGAAGCTGGTATTCATTGCAGCTTTCATTCCTCAAATTGGTGAGAGTTTGATCAGTACGTTGGGAGGTGCTCCGCCTCCGTGGTATGTTCGCGATGTAAGCTTTTTCCCCCAGAACTGCGAAGTATAGTGTATTGATAGCCGCAGGTTGAGAATGGGACTTTCATGCCCAGTGACCCGTTTTGGCTTTTCTTTCATGATGTTCCTGATGGTCAGGAATGGGCTGCTACGCTTCGGCCTCATGCTTGGGCTACCGCGAACGCGCCTGCGACTGGTGCGGCTTATTATCAGATTCCGTCTTCGTATCTGCTTTGTGAACAGGACCTTGCTCTTCCGATGGCGGTGCAGCAGCTGATGTTTGATCGGGCTCGGTTGAGGGGTGCTCAGATTAAGACGGAGAAGATCGTGTCGTCACATTCTCCTTGGCTTGTGTATCCGGAGAAGGTGGCGGAGTATCTTCGCCGACAGGCTGATGAGTCGGTCTGAAAGTCTTCTGCGGTATGAAAATCACATTAGCCTATATAGACAGGATAATGTCTGCCGAGTCTTTCCTATCTGGGCTCCGCTTTTATAAGGGCGCTTAGGAAGAGGTTAGTACGGGCTCGGGCTCGGGATTTACGCTTAATATCTCCAATATGTTATGTCGGTTGATGATGATCCAAACACGGACTTTTTGTCAAGCATGGCGTGAGAATAGGTGCCACTCGCGCTTTTTAGGTAACACTGGCCTTTGCTTGAAACAAATCGGTGAAGTCACGATAGAAAAAAAATATAAATAAATAAGAAGAGAAAGAAAGAAAGCCATCTCATCCATATCAGTCATGCATCAATGCAAACCATACGGATCTCGACCCTAATCAGCCCACGACGTTGAAGACCGTCCAGTGCATACCAAGCCCGCGGAGTAATAGGCACAATTACATTTCTTCCATTAATACTATCCGTTTACATTCCGTGGAGCTTCCTCCAGACTGCATTTAGACTTACTCGATGAAGAGAATGTCCGGAGGGTAGTGATCACTTATAATATAAGAGCCTTTTGGAAATCCATTTTGCTCAATAGTCCTAAGCACTGTTAGCGATAGCATCTAGCAAATTCATTTATGAAAGACAAAATACCTCATCACAGTCTCAGAATAGTCGCGGTATACTTCAAGAGATTTGAAGATAATGATTGTCTGTTTGGAGTCAGGAGTCAGTAATCAAACACGGGAAGAAAGATTCCTTTCAAAATTGTTTCTTCACATACAGCCATGGTTGCAACTTGCAAAGCATCTAAATATTATATCCAAGAGATTAGTGGAGTATAGGCGGCAGACATACAAAAAAGAAAAAAGAAGAAATACTACGCGACGCGTATATAAGCGCGTTTTTAGTAGGTTTCTTAGCGTGCTTAATATGGTAAGCGGTGAGGTGGTCAGAAGGCGGATAGGGAACCCTCTTCTCTTCAACTTGCTGTCTTCATTTATTAGAGATCAAATTTGATACATATTCCTCCATCTCCTAGACTATGAACTTGATGTTACGTTACTGTGAGGCGGTCTAGAAGAAGGAAGAATACCAATTTAGGTCCCAATAAATGAAGGCATCAAGTTGAAGAGAAAGGAAAGAAGGAGAAGGCAGGGCAAGAGGGTCCCTTATAACCCTTCTTACTACAAACGACACTTCTCTAGGCTACAGTTGACTTCCTGCAGCCTGACGGGGAACATCCTTCACGGTCATTCTACAAGACAAAGAAGGCAAAGAAACAAACAATCCCCCTCTAAAGAAGCATGCAAAACAGACAATCTTCCATCAGCTGGCCCAAGATCTTCTAACTGTCATAATACTAGAGGCCCATTGACTCGGGATTACTCTCAAGGATTCGTCGTCACCGACCTCCATGTCTGCCTACTCATCGGGCATCGTCGGATTTGCCCTAGCTCAATTCTACTCAGCGGCGAGGGTGCCCAGGTGAGCACTAAAACTGAGACATTATTCTATACATATGCTACGCTCTCGTGACCTCACAACGTTATTGCATATAAGTGAGGTAGGCGAAAAATCAACCATCATATCCACAGGCGTTATCCTCAGGCTATAAACAGGAAACACCAGAGCAACTACATACATTGCCTGTACAATCACCAGCTCACTTCTTCTGGAACAGTTTGCGTAGGGTCTTCAGACAACTCTGTTTCTGGCTTCTGCTCAAAGGCACTGATGTAGTAGTACTATCACCCGCCACCTGGTTCATCGGCACACCACCCAGGGTAACAGTCAACAGCTTGGGACTCGAGTCATAGACACTGCCCGACTGGTCTATGCCATTTGAGGGACCGACGTCATCGTAAGGAAACGCGTAGCCGCGGTTGTCCAAGCTTGTCTCGTGGCAGATGCGCGAATAGTGGTTGGTGACAGGGTTCTGGTAGTAATCCGCGACCTGTACGCCGTCCGGCTGATTTGGGTTGATCAGAAGAGTAGAGCGGTTGAATGCGGCGGCCAGGCGAGCGGTGATCGCGTCCTTGGTACTATCTCCCGAGACGGCGAAGGCGCCGGAGCTATTGCTGAAGATATCTGCCGTCGATGGCTGGGTGTAAGAGATGCCCCCGGTTGAGAAGTTGAGAGTCCCATTAGAGGCTGTGGCTGTCACATCGCCTGCCGCTGCTTGGGTGTTGACCGTCAAAGTGGTGCTCGCGTATTTGGCCCAGACTTGGTTAACGTAGGCAGCGTAGTATGAATTGAACAGCCCGCTGTTGAGTACGATGCCGGTGTTTGGGGACACGGCGCGAAGGTTTGTGCCATTCTTCGTGACGATAAGTTTGTCCCAGCCCGCGCCGTCTTTGGTATTCTGAGCTTTCAGCGCGGTGCAGATAGTAGCGAGTCCGTTAGCTGGGAGGCCCCGCACAGTCTTTGTCTCACCGGAGGTGGTGGTCAACGTCAGGGCAATGGGCAGCGAGACAAAGTCTACGTAAGTAATGTTGACGTATAGCTGTGTGGAGTCCCATGTAAACTCGCAAAAG
The DNA here is from genome assembly GCA_027569385.1 of Penicillium decumbens. Classification (NCBI taxonomy): domain Eukaryota; kingdom Fungi; phylum Ascomycota; class Eurotiomycetes; order Eurotiales; family Aspergillaceae; genus Penicillium; species Penicillium decumbens. The sequence goes on from JAPDEZ010000020.1 coordinate 356,151, forward strand.
TCCCAAAACAGATTGTAGTTTGCATCCGAGGGGTTTGACGAGGATGGCTCGACCAGCGCAGGACCCGGATTCAGGTAAAAGGTCAACTTAGCATCGCGTACGAACCACAGTCGAGCCCCAGCCAGATGTGGGATTGTCACCGTTGTAGTACTCCCTGTTGCGCCGAGTGGAATAGCACAGTCTTGCGCGAGGGGAGTGATCGTGGTCGACGGGGAGGTCGGGTAATAAGCCGTCTTGCCGTCGGCCCGTAGGAGGAACAGCGCACGATTGTTGTCAATGGCCTGGCCGGTGATATATGCATAGGCCGTGTTTGAGCCAGATTGATTGACCAGGTTGAAGTTCAGGGTCGCCATAATCACGGTGACCGGTCCGATGTTTAGAAAAGTATCTTAGAGTTTGAGGTACCCACAGAGCTGCCGCAGACGAGGAAGGTCCCCACGGCGGGGCTGCTCGATGACCCATAATTATAGCTGCGCCATCACCGATATCCCTCGAGTCTCCCCGGATTCTGGAGTAGCTTAGTAGGGCAGGCTGACAGGATCCTGTGATGAGATGGCGCGGCCTCGCCCCTTCCACTGGTCGACCCCTGAATGCGCCGATTGGACTGACACGCCGAGACCCTCTCAATCATTGATGAAAGTAGGCTCTGCGCCGGTATCCGAACGTGGGCGGACCCTGCAAGCGTGTCGTACCATGATCATGCCGGGCATCTGCGTGATCCCCGTTCCCGCGTGTCGATCGTGGCCGAGCCCTTTTTGCGGGGTATACCTCCGCGGGAAAGGGGAATATTAGGATAGTCTGAGAGGGAACTGCAGAATTTAGGCTTCAGGGTGGTCAGCAACTTGTCAAATGTCAGAGGTGCGTGACGAACATTAAGTCTTGGTATGCAATAGACGTGAACCTTCTGCACGGCGCTCGAAGCCGTGCTTGAGTACGAGTACTAAGGTTATATGCAGAATGTTTACAAAACTGACGAGCTTAGAATAGTTATTGTTTGGGGTACATCTGCGCATGAATGACATACTAAATCGAAGGAATAATGGGGAGCTACCTTGGAAGTCTGATCCTGAGGTTTCCTATAGCATAGGCGGATAATAATAGAATTCGCATTCGCCACCAGCCACAGTCTCAAGGTCGATTGTCTATTATTTTCATCTTGATCTCTAATTCCCATCCGGCTTCTACTCCACTACACATACTCGGCATTACGCCTGAGCCGAGCTACCAGAAGATGAGGAGCACAAATTATGCCCGTCACTGGAGGCCTTTGCCGTCTTCGTGGACTTGATCCATGTCAATGGAGGCTGTGTGCATGAATATCCCGAGTCTACAGGGGAGTGGGAGAACACATTTTGTAGTGATCATGTCGGATAACGGCGCGGAAGGGCAACTCCTCAAAGTAATCTTAGTCCTTGCGGGTGCAACCGTCAACGACGTCTGTGAGAAATACTACGACAACCTGATTGATAATAAGGTAACTACAATTCTTTCGTGTCATACAGCCCTCGGTGGGTGCAAGGCACCGAGTCGATGTGCGAAATTTGACAGCACTGAAGGAGCAATTCGCTGTACCTGCATTGTGAGGTGTTCCCAGGAAACGAATCTTGCGCCGCGTATCGTGACTCTGACTTGTACTACTGTCATGAATATTCTTCCCACGGTACTTGGGGTCCAACATCCAGAAAAGGAATTGTGATAGGGAAGTCGTTCCGGTCCGAGGCAAGTCTTGGAGAGCACTTCTCGAGGCATCCTCAGACACCCAAGTTACTCTGTAAATTCTGAAAATGACATCCTGGGCTGGGAACAGGAGGGTATCGCGGCGCTGCGTGTTGGTTAACGGACAGGGGTGTTTCTTTCGCCGCCACAAGGACAATGTAGATGGGAACTGTATAACATATCAACAGACCAAGGGGAGATCCATGATTTGGGAGAAAGCTACAGATACAGATTGATGGAGATGATCGCATATTACGAGACCTACTACCAGGAAGTGGGCCTTTTTAATACGTATGCCATGGTGACGGAGGACTTGAAGAGCAGAGGAAAGAAGCTGCGGTGGTAGGAGGAGCGGCGATACACAGGGTGAACTTCGAGATGATCATTGGCGTGCCATGACTACACGATGGTCTCGCGGAAAGGGGGAGGGGCAGGGCAGACCGTGAATAGCTTCAAAATCGGCGAGGTGTGGTGGCCAATAATACGCGCTAGTAGGATAGGGTAATAGTGGTAAGGTCTTGATCTATGAAGGAGGCGGGGTTGGTTTAACACCAAGTTCTAGTTTCTGTATGTCAACAAACCTTCCCTATTGGCCTAGTGGTGAAGTCCGGTGGGCTCACTAAGCCTACTGTAACAACCTAGGCTGACCGAGACGTATGGCAACTAGCGTTACTGTGCAATCACTATGCAGCGGAAGGTTTGCAGTAGTAGGAGTAGCCTTGAGCCCGGGTGGGATCGCCTTCGGGTAGGACAACAAACTTTTTTTCTTTTCTTTTTCCTAGCTATTATAGTAGGAGCTGTCACTACTATATGAGACAATTTTACTAAATATCCTAGGCCTATTGTGGGGGTGGTGAGGCCATCGCGAGACTGTGCGAGAACGTTGAGGCCTCAAGATATAACAAAAGACGAGTCTCGGGGGAGTCAAGTGTGTGGCCGGTAGTTAATCGCAAGGTTGACCGTTCGAAACCAGGATACGACTTTCGATCCTACTTACTTTTTTTTATACTGTTTCCTTGCAAACGTGCCCGATGCGAGGTACATATGTAACTAGTTACATAGCACTCGTGCTTAGTTACTATTTTAAGAGAAACAAACTACGCCGACGGGGAAGTACGCTATCCATGAATTGATGACCATTAAACAATGTAGCTTATCAGGTAACTATCAAGATGGGATCAGTGACCTCCTAGCAATTTCCCCCTTCGAATTTGTTTTAGTTCTATCGTCTTTTCATTTGCATCACTCGTGGCAAATATAGAGACCAGCTCACCCTCTCCCTCTCCCCTTGCCTATCGGTGCCTGTGTCACCGTACCTGTCGCCCTTACTTGCAATTGCTCATGTACTTAACGCTCGACTACTGCACTGCTGCACGAGCACCAATGACGAGGGTTTCAAGAGAGACAAGTCTCAGGCCGGGGATGTATCCACTCGGACTATCCACATCGTGCGAAGATCTCCCAGGCCAACTCGACGATCCCTGAGGAGGAAGAAGGCGAGGAGCGCAAATTCAATGACAGACGAGGCATGATCAACACCGATTTTCAGGCCAAACTGGGATTCGGGCCTTTGGCTTTGTCGCCTCCACTTGACGCGCGCCGCGTCTCACTGCTCCACTCGCCCTACGATAATAATAGGCGACTCGCCCGACTCCACCTTTGTCTAGAATTAAATCCGGTGGCTGATTGCTTGGAGGCGCCTCTTCAGCTCTTTTTCCTGGCACTCTGGGGACTTTCACCTTCCCATGCCTTCCGAGGATCTCTAGGGCCCGCTGCCCGCACATTCCACGCCATGTACATTCCACAGAAACGGGCTCTTAGCCACAAAGATAGCATCTTCATCGTCGTATGTGCTGTTCCCCGCTTCCGATCCCATCCGCTACCTTTGGTCGCATCGCTTCGTCTGTTTACTCGTTCTGTTTACTCGTCACTAACTCGATTTTCATCTAGTGTGCCGCCTGCATTATCTTCATCCTCGCCTGTTCTGTATGCTTGTATTTCGGCGCCAGATTTCTACGTCAACGACACTACAACCCGAAGTATATCCCTGGGCACTTCTTGAAAAGCAAATGGAAACATTGGTGCCCCGGCAGTGCCGCCTACGGCGAGGTCCCCAATCCTCGAGCTCAAAATGCAGATGATACTGCGTACCATGGGGCCGGGGGAGGCCCCGAAATGACCAACGTCACGAATAATGCGGGCATTCAACGTGAAACTTCCGTCCGATCCATCATGACGCTGCCTCCCTACTCTGCCAGTCCAAAACCGACCGAGCAAGTTGTTGCCCGCGAGGGCGAACGAGGAGGCATGGACATGGTCGTGGAGTTCCCCGAGACGGCTGATGAGCAGGAACATCGCCGCGAGGAGCTAATGGAATCTCTCTACCAGCTCCGTCTACGGCGACGCCAGGAACTCGCCGAACGAGAGGCCCGTCGACAAGATCGGCGCGAAGCACGAGCACGAGGTGACTCGGCACGTCTGGAGCAATTGGCAGCAGAAATCCGCGCTCGTCGCCAAGGAGTTGACGGCAGCAACACTTCTCTCAATGCAACGGCCCTCGTTGCTGAGCACCAGTCTCGTGAGCGAGATAGACGCATCTCCAGCGTCAGCTATGCTTCACTCGGTCATGTCCGCCACGACGGGTCGCGTCTTCGAGCCGACTCCTACGACTCAGACCACCACCCACTCCTGCCAAATGCCGTCATGGATTCATCATCTCCATCATTGATGGATCCCCCCAGTATGCGCTCACGAGTGCAGTCATTCACATCCTCAATCATGACCGCATCAACATCCATGACCGAAGCCGAGCCGCTAGTCCTACGCCCGACGTCAACCCACTTATCCAGCCGCCCTGTCTCAGTCTCACAACCCGACGAAGGCGACCTCGGCACTCTGAACATCCCCCCACCGCCAGAGTACGAGCATCTAGACTGGGGCGATGCACCCGCGTATGAGGGTCCAACGCGCGAATGTCACACAGGCCCTGGCTCTGCCTCACCGCAACTCCCCCAATTGTCCCGCCTGCCCTCCATCCATGTCAGCGCCGCCTCCCCAATAGCAGTCTCCCCGGTAACCCCAACCACCTCGCATCGGGACCTCGAGCTGGATAGTAACCCGCCTACACCTCCAACTCCGACGGGCCCAATTCCGACCGTTGTTTCGTCTGGATCCACAGGACATGCCACTGTTTCATGAGGACCAGTCGAGGGGAACTTGGATCAAACTCTTCCTTTTTTCTTTCTCGCACGCCTTTATGAGCATGATTTATGATTCGTATTAGCATTTTCTTCTTTCCCCCTTGCCATGTTCCTTCTGGTCGGAAACCTTTTACCCTTCGGCTAGCAAGGCGTTCAGGGCTTTTTGGCCGGACAGGCCTACAATTCTCCTTCTTAGTGATTTTGGATCTCTGCTTCGTGTTGTTATATCATGGGACATGCTGGTTTCGGCGAAGGATATTTACTGGGACAGGATAAGGATTGGGATGGGGTGAATATGTAGGGTTCAATTTCATTATGCATCTTGATCAATCGCTCTGCCTTCGGGACCTGCAATCATTCCTTGACTCCTGTAATTTGCCAATCCGATCTTAGAATGAGTGAGGGCGAGTTTGTCCACAACCGACCACAATATATACCTGGTTGCTCATTCGATTGACATTGCAAGGTTGAAAATAGGTACCCAGTCCTACTGCAACTACAAGCATTTTCGAAGGCTCCCATTACAATAATCATCAAAATATGCGCAATCTAAGAGTCCAAACCGAGATATACTCAAGCAAGACCATGGAAACGAGAAGTGGAAGTAGAACGGGCCGCGAGTGGAGAACTGGAGATGATAGTGATTGGCCGAGACGCGCGATCAAAACATTCCACGGGTCAAAACAAAACCAACCTTAGATCAAACTTGAAGCTTCCTTCGTTCTTTCTCAATGCTTCACTAGTTTGTTGATATGCCTCTTTCCGACGCCAGTTTTACGGTGTCTGACTTCGATCCCGAACACGAAGCCCTCGCGTCCACCCGCGAGTTTGGCAGTCCGCAGCTTCCCAACAACATGAGATACCACGAAGAACCTGAACCTGACTTTGCCATCAACACATCCACTCTCGACCGCGCCTTTCCCGATTTCTCTCAGCTTCCCACTTCCGAAGAAGAAGACGCCCTTGACGGAGAAGTTAGTGGAGGTGTAGACGCAGGTGCCATGTCTGATTCAGAAGGTGAACTGTCCTTGGAGTTGGGCCGAGGCCTGGGTAAATCATCTCGTCGACTAGACGATTCTCGCGAATCTGTCATGAGCTTCCAGAACAGCGTGCGGTCTTCATCTCCTGCCGTGCGCGTGGAATACCCGACTCCCCAGAAACAACAATCCCCTGCCCGCTCGACGCGACGCGCTGCCAGCGAGAATCTCAGAAAGGACGCCCAATTAAGACGAGCCACTCAGGCTCAGAAGGAGATTCAAGTCTCTAACAAGGCTCGTGATCAACGACGCACTTTCTCGGATATGCACGCCAAGGTGCGTGACAACTACGACGGGTCTTTCCTGGGCGATGAACGCCCTGCTCCCGTGGACATGAAGCCTCGTTCGACGCGTTTCAACCAGGTCAACAACTCGCAAGAAATCGCCGAAGCCATTGAACGAGCCAGCCGTGAAGCCTACGCCAAGGAGCGTAAAGGCAGCGCGGCGGGCACCCCGCGCAAAAACGTCTCATCAAACACCTTCAACCACAACAACACCATGGGTGATACCATGACTCGCCAATCCTTCCTCCTCCCCGACCTCCCCAATATCTCTGAACTGGTTTCTGGTGTCTACGAAGATGGCACTCCCGTCTTCTCCCGTCAACACAAGATGCGCTCCACCCGTTTCGTCTCTCCTCCCCACGACGCGGGTGACGTGTCTTTGACCCGTGAACACATGCCGCTTGATGCTGTCCCGATCCCCGAAGACGAAAAGGCCCTTTTTGTTTCCCTTCGCCTCCTGCAAGACAAGGTCTCCGAACTAGAGATGTTCAAGTCCGATGCCGAGAAGCGGATCGATAACTACCGCCAGGAGAACGCCGCCCTCAAGGCAAGCAGGTCGCGCCATTCCGATAAGCACCAAGATGATGATGGCATGTACAAAGGTGGCTCCAAGCGACTTGCCAGCGAGTACCAAAGTACGTGTACTCTGATTCCAACATTGGCGTTCATCCTAACATTATTTCACAGAACTCGAGGCATCAAACATTTCCCTACAGAACCAGCTCGACATTGCAGATCGTAAGACCCAGGTCCAAGAAGCGGCTGTAAAGCGCCTGAACCAGGAGCGGGAATCTGCCATCTCGCAACTTGGTGTGGCCTACCTTGAAACACGCGAGCTGAAGGCCGAAAACGAACAGCTACGACAGGAGAACGCAGAGCTCAGGAGCCAGCTGACGAGATTCTCGGGCAAGAAGGCCCAAGAACAAGAAACGCAGCAGACTGATGTCAGCTCCAGCGTATCCGATGCCGAAGACAGCCAAATGTATACTGAGCGCAGCGGTGATATGAGCCGCAGCACCACCCGAGATATCACCTCCAGGAGCACCAGATCGAACAGGCGCCAGGAAGAATCGCGTGCCAAGGTTTCCACTCAAGTTGACAAGGAGATTACTCGGCTTGAGAAGGAACGCGCAGAGGAAGCCCTGTTCTCGCTGGAAGTGCCCAACCAGAGACGTTCGTCTTCGTCCAAGGCCACCCGGTCAGAACTTCCTCGTCATTCCGAGTCTAAGAGCGCGCGCAAACAGCCCAATACGAGCAAGCAGCGTGTAAAGCGTGTTGTCATGGAGGATAGGAGCGGACCCGTCGAAGAGACGGAGCAGACTAGGGCATCCTCGGATGCGGAGAACCTCACCTTGTTGAGTGTGATTGATGTGAGTATCAGACTGACCAATGTCTCCTGTTGAACACGACTGACGCATAATCCCCAGACAAATGAAATCGCCCGTTTGCGAAAGACTTTGGAGGAAGAGCGGCTGTCTCGGAAGAACCGCCGATCTAGTGTGCAGAAGGACCTGACTGCCAACGAGACGATGAACTCGACACGCCAGAGCATTCCCAAGGCGCCTCTTCCCCGAAAGTCATCGCTCAAGTCAACTCAGCCGGCTATTCCCCGCCCTGCCTCCGCCATCGGTGATGTTACTGCTCGCTCTGTAGCCACCAGCGAAGGTGATACTAGCTTGGTCGTGCCTACTGCTGATCGCCCGAGGCGCCACTCGGACCACTCGGTTGCGACAATGTCGCAGAAGAAGAAGCGCTCTCGGGAGGACATGACATCTGCATTCATCCTTCCTGATATCACGTTGAGCCGTGCCGACCTCGCTGCTAGCAATCCTTCGAAACTCCCTGAAGCCACTCAGCGTGCCCTTGATGGCATCGCCCAACACGATGGGAAGAACTGCACGGTATGCAAGAACTCCCCACCCCACGATGGGCCTTGCAACCACGGGTCCGTCAAGATCTCCAAACCGATCCCAGTCTCAGAGCGCATGCCTGAACCTGCTCCATACAACGAGGACCCCACAATGCGGCCCTCTCAGCCTCCTGCCGTGGCCCTTGCCACCGTCCTCAAGGCCCTCGAAGACGAACTTTCCCACCTCAGGATGCAGCTTGCTAGTTACCAGAGCGCGTTCAACAAGCTCGACGCATCCTTGGGTAAGAAGCAACGCAAGGCCCTTACTGAGAAGGTCGAGAAGACCATCAAAAGCATCGATCTGAAGTCCGACCAGATCTACGCACTATACGATGTGCTTGAGGGGCAGAAGGGCAGAGGCGAAATCACCGAGCAGGAAATGGAAATGACCCTCCAATCTATTGGTATCGATACCACCACAAATACTATGGACAAAGCACAGGTAGATGAAGAGTCTGAGGATGAGTTGCCATGGGAGGGTATTGAAAGCACAGCTGAGTTGACGGGGCGTACTTAATAGTGTAAACAAGCGTGATTCTGTTTTTATTGAGGTTATTATTTCTGTGTACTCTTCTGGAGTTTACACTGCTTGTTCAAACATGAGCGATTGGACGTCTTTGAAGAGCAATTTGGAAATACTATGAATTCGAAGTTTATGAACTGCAAATGGTAAAACCGCATTAAGAACTCGGTATTAGCCACGTCTTCATTATCGTCGTGTTCATCCCTGTGGATGTGCCCTGGAAATACTTCAACCAAATGCCTGTATATTGAATACCCTGTTTTGAGACCACAGACCAATCTGTTTCGAACGCCAACGCTATGCTATGTAAACGAATGCCCTATACTATTGACCCACTGCCGCCATCGCAGCGCCTTCATCAGCCGTCGCCTTTGAAAGACCGGCATTTCGCTGCGCAACTTCATCTTCAATGAAACAACCCAAGCCAGCAAATGCCTCCATCAAAGTACGAGAATAATATTCTCGCAGATCGTATCCACCAGCTGCAGCCTGCGTGTTCTTGCGAAGACGCTCGAGGTATTGGGACGGATAAAACTGCTGCAATGTAACATAATCCCGCTTCTCAGGCACATGTCCCATGAAGGGATCGTACGGCTTCTCCGGCTCGGGCGTCTTGATCTTGCGCAGACCCTTGATAAGTCCCGTATCTGAAGCTCCAGCGTTTTCGACAGTCGTGAGATTTGTGCCCCTCTTAATTTCAGAACCACGCAAGGCAGCTTGTTTCTGTCGAAGACGCTCCTCCTCGCTGCGCCGCGCAGAAGACTTCCTGAGATGCACTTTGTGGCTTTCGCGGGCGATAGATGCTGCATCGGAGGGATTCCCAGCTGCAAGCCGGGTTAAGAAGTCCTCTCGACCAGCCTGTAACTCCCGCCGCTCGTTCTCGTACTCTTCTTTTGCGGCTTGTCGGCGAATCCGGGCTTCCTCTTGTTCCAGCGATATGCGTGCCTGGAAGGAGGTTGCCTCCTGTTCCTCGATAGCTTGGTTTGTACGGATGGATTGCAGATTCTCTGTTGCGTATTTCTGGAGTTGAGCTTCGGTTCTTGCCACGTCGATTCGGGAGACGAGGTTAGCGATGATCTCTTCGCGCTGCTCGAGGAAGTCGTCGTAGGCGCGCTTCCCGTCGAATTCTTCTTCACGCCGATTTAAGCTATTGAGGTGAGGTTAGTATGCTTCCTGTGCTGGGCAAGGGCCAGTCCGTGACGTACATGTGCATCACGCGTCGTCGAATGTCCACCTCCCGCTCGACCCCGATGTCCTCAAAGGTCTGGGCGCGGAACCGGTTTTTGCGCAGTGTCTTTCGGCAACCGGCGACGGGGCAGCTGGAGGGACCTGATGAGAATATGCGGTCCACGCAGGACTCGCACATCTTATGGTAGCATTCGGGATTGATGAGGAAGCGCATATTCGGGTTCAGGTATCGCGAGGACTTGCAGACGGGGCAGACCTCTGAGAAAGCCAAACGTTAGTATATGGTACATAGAGAATATTCAGCCAGACGTACCGTCCTCATCCCGGCGGTCAATCCCATTCCTGGAAGCCATGGTGTGGTTGTTGAAGGAGAAGTGAAAGACGGCGATCAGTCGGAGTGATAAGCATTCGGAGTGCACGGACCACGTGCACTGCTCCGCGTCTTTTTTTTTGCCCCTCCAGTTTTATCTTCTACAATGCACCATGGGTGTCCCTAACCACGACCTGGACGCACTCGAGCAGCGTCGCCTCACTCTTGAGGACAATGTCCTTCAGCTCCAAAAGTCTTTGTACCACTGGCGGAACTGGGAAGCGGAGTACGATGGCTTCCGCAACGCGATTAGCAATCTCAGCAATGACGCCACCACGGACGATTTCGTTGCTGCAGGCCGAGAACTTGGAGGTGAACTCGTTACGGAGGATGAGATTGAAGTGATCATTGCAGGAAAACAAGGCGCATCGAGGTCTCGGGGACAGGTGGTCGATCTTATTGGAAGACGGATCGACTATGTCAAGCAAAATGTGGCAACCATGGAGAAGAGATTGAGGGCAGCCGAGGATGAGTTATACAACTTTGACTTACGGGATGCTCCAGTGCTCAGCGGTGCTTTCCCCGTGAGGGAGATTATGGAGGAACTGGACGAGGATGGAAATGTCATTTCCAGCTCGATCAATACACCCGGTGATCAGGCTTCGCAGCTTTTGGAGACCCTGAAGAAGGCCGGTGTCGAAAATATCCCCGAAAATGCTACCGCTGCTGCTGCATCGGGCGAGGCTTCCAAGGGCGTTGCGTCTTCCGCGCCGGAACAGAAAGCAGTCAAAATGGACACAGACAAGGAGGAATCTCAACGAACTACGACTTCGAATGGCCAGCACCTGGAAACGAACGGCTCCTCTGCGCAGGAAGAGGAAATCGACCTCTCCAAGCCAGTGTCCCTGGTGACGGCGGAAGACCGCATGCAACTACCAGTTACCGACGTTGACGAGTCCCCTGACGAAGCCAGACTCCGTCGAGAAATGCTGCAATATGGGATCGATGAAGTTGGCGCGATTGTCGCTGAACTCGAGCTGGATGAGGATGGAAGCGAATTCTCCGTTGAGGACGACTACGATATGGATTCCGATGAGGAGGATGAAGACGAGTTTGGCCGCTCACGCACTATGCTGACCGAGGAGTATCACCAGCAGATGCGTGAGCTGGAAGCCAAGCTCAATGCTCGGGGAATGTATAATATGGGAAAGGACTCTCAAGGGTTCCCGGAGGAGATACGGCAAGATCTCGAGAGACCTTCGGCGGCAGAAGATGCCCAACAGGATGCCGCGGAGAGTTCCAAGGGCAAGACGCCTAAGAAGCGTGTTGCATTTGCCGATGCTTTGGATATTGCTCCTGCGCCTGAAGCCCCGGCTGCCGAGCCAAAGACCCTTCCGCCGCAACCTGACATTCCTGTGCTCTCAGATGCCATCGTCGAACGTACGAATCGCGTCCAAGAAGAACGACCGTCCACGGTGGAACGCCCCAAGAAGGTCTCAAAGTTCAAGAGTGCCCGAGCCTCCGCTGTGGTCGATGACACAGCAGCCCAGTCGAACAGCTCTCTTGCCTCGAATTCCTCAAAACCGTCCAAGTTCGCCGAGGCTCGGGCGCGGAAAACCGTCAATGCCGTCCCGTCGAACACAACACCTGACCTATTCCCCGCCGCTCCTAAGGAACCAAAGCCTTTTTCCATGCCAATCACAGAGGTCCCTTGGGAGCCGTCCGTCCCCCGGCCTCCTGAGGGCAAGACCCTTGCCGACAACCTTGTTGAGCGAGAAATTGCACCTGGTGCGCCCGCCCCAGAGCCAGATGAGTTGGACGAATCGATCCACCGGCGTGAGATTGCCTCCGAGTTCTACAAAATCCGAAACCGGATCATCCATAAGCAAGGTGGCTTCGTCAACAACGAACAAGAACAGGAGCTCATTGAAGAGGAGGGCCAGCCGCGGATCAGCAAGTTTAGAGCTGCTCGCATGCGGTAACTTGGACTCGACTATATACCAAAATCAAAAAGGGATACACTAATTTCCATTCATCTCTCTGGTTTGTAGAATCTGACTGCAGGTCTCATTGATTACCAAAGCAGGAATTCATGTGTTGTGGCATCTGTCATGACATAGTGGACATGCCCTTCTCTCCAGAAGCACCTTGGTATGGCTCCACTAAATGAATTCCAAGATCAGTATAGCAACGGAGGCTCTCTGGCTGCATCACCACAGGTCTTTAGCCAGCTATTGCAGACAGGAAAACTTCGTATTGTGCTCTTCAGTACTTACGAAGGTTTTCTCTGGCGAGGAACTGGCTTGGGATCTGGATAATGGAGATGTGGTTTATTTTCATCCTCCGACATACTTGTTATTAGAACCTCATTAGAGGGGACATGGTATTGGATCAAGCTATGTATTCAGCTTATCTATACCCTTTCTCTCCCCTATACGCTCTTGTAACTCCTGGCCATTACCCCGTGTTATTGTCCTACGGCATGATTCTAAATGAAAACTAACTAGTTAGAGAAGTGGGCACTTACAAAACGTTTCCCCGGTGACCTACAATAATACAATAGTGTCTCGGCCGTATAATCTAAAAATATAAAATATGGGGCACCTGGTCACAATAAATCCGGACTGCTACCTGCCCCTCATCGACAAGTTCGCCACCTAACTCAGCACTTTATATTTGTTCTTTTGAACAATAATGTAGTAATATGACGACATTTACCCCGCGTATGATTATTTTGGAAATTATCCCAATGGAACGACGCCCTAACATGCACGTGGTGGATAATTGCCTCTAGAGAGCATCGAGTGTCCAAGGCACCCTAAACAAGATAACAACATTGATATTTGTCATTTTCTTGCTAGCTTCCGCCAGGCTCCAAAAATGAGTCTAGAAAATCGGGTGAATATACCCGACACAGGTGGAGGTTCTAGGGGCAGCTTAGTCTCCACTCTCGAGCTCTGAACTTCAGGATAACTCACCCCTCAGAGCTGATGACTGCCCATATATTTTAGTCACTTGGTTTTAAGGGAGTTGACAAATTGGTCCCAGGGGTTCAAATGCCGTATGCGTAATGACTATGGGGCAAAATACAGTTCTTTCCGGCCCCTCTTTGCCCCTCTTTCACTAGGACAGATCAGATCGAGCTCAGATCGAGATCAGATCGGGTTAGCTGTAAAGATGTAGCTTTCTTGTGGCTTACATTACCGGCGTCATCCGAAAGAACCCCGAGAGAATCCTGAGAGTTAGTTAATCTCGGAAGTGTTAAATAGTAGAATATCCCCTCGTCTAGCTGGATGATATTACATTTCTCTCATCCAAATTTCATATTACAAGATGTCTTACAACGATAACGATGTGCGTTCTCCCCTCTCCTATTCCTTTTCTATATAGACCTTGTCGATCCGGGGACTAGGACTTCCAACCCTTGCAAAGCTTTACCATGCTGTCTTGTGCTTTTGCTAACAGAGGATATATAGCGCTCTTACGGCTCCGGCGGAGACTCGTATGGTTCTTCGGGCCGCGACACCTTTGGATCTTCTGATAACACCGATACTTTTGGGTCCTCTGGTAACACCAACTCCTACGGCTCCACTCGTGATAACAACTCCTACGGCTCTTCCGGCCGCGACAACTCCAACAATGACTCCTATGGATCCGGGGCTCAATCCGGTGGTAACGGTTCCTACGGATCGTCTGGTCGTGGCGGTGACTCGTATGGCTCTTCTAACGACAACTCCTACGGCTCTTCTGGCCGCGACAACTTCGGATCCTCTGGTAAAACCGATACCCTAGGATCCTCTGATAACACCGACTCCTATGGCTCTGGTCGTGATAACGCCAACTCATACGGTTCTTCCGGCCGTGGCGATGACTCCTATGGCTCTTCGGGCCGTAACAACACCGACTCATACGGTTCTTCGGGCCGTAACAACACCGACTCATACGGTTCTTCGGGCCGTGGTGACGACTCTTATGGCTCTTCCGGCCGTGACAACACCGACTCCTATGGCTCTGGTCGTGATAACACCGACTCGTACGGTTCTTCAGGCCGTAACAACACCGACTCTTACGGCTCAGGCCGTGGTGATGACACCTACGGATCTTCTAACGACTCGTACAATTCCTCTGGCCGGGGCGATAGCACAATGGGCAAAATCATGGAAAAGGCTGGCGATGTTCTGGGCAGCAGTAGGCTCGAGGAGCGTGGCCAGGAAAGACGTGAGGCAAAGGGAGGTTACAACGATACCTACTAGAGCCCTGGGGAAGGAATGTTCTAGTTTGATCTACTTGAAATGCTGATATCACTTGAGTTTATCGTGTGCTTTTTTCATTTATGCTTACTGCACTAAGTTGATAATCCAACGCTCGAATTGCAATGCACTTGGTTCGTGTTTCAAGAAGAGGTATCCTGGGCATGTATAGTCATGGGTAGTCATAAAAAGCATCATATGCAAACATATGATACAGTGGTGTCAGAATGTCATCGCTGCATCCCTATTCCAGACGCAGAGAGCGCCGAAGCGAATGCCAGCCACCACAACGAGCATATGTGCAAGGGTGGAGAAGACCTGAACCTGTAGAGAAGTGCGCAGAGTCACTGCGGCTAAAAGGAGGAGAGGATATAGAATCCATGGCTTAACCGCCAAAGGCGAGCAGGGGTGAAGAATCGAGACCACTTTTAGGAGGAATAATGAGAATTGCAGGGCCGGAGGGGTTACGGTGGATGTCCTTAAGAAATCCAAAGTTGCGAAGCGGCTTGGTGGGGGCGGAAGAAGGTGTTGAGGCATAAGCGGCGGGGAGTTGCGATCGTGAGTCTGTTGAGTCGAAGATACCGGTGGAGATGTAGAGTATCTTTGCCGGACGACAACGTCGCGATCTGGACTCATGGATGGGCGCCCGTCTATCAATGCATCCGGGGCGGTGGGTGTGCTGGGTGAGCCACTCGAGTCGAATACTGAGTCTTGTCGGAAAGTCACAGGACTGCGAGGTATCCTCTTCGTAGGAGAGAGAGCGCGCCCAGAAGGCTTTGGACTGTCCACGGGACGAATGCGTGTGGAGGAAGGCAAGTCCGAACTAGGTGTACCAGTGGAACTGACTGAACCGGATCTCTTGACATTGGCATTGGCATTGGCACCGGCTTGGATACCGCTCAAGACCTCGTCTGCTGTCGGGCGACGATCGGGGTCCACAGCAAGCAATCGTTCCAAGAACGTGTACAGCTTCTGTGGAAGATCGGGTCTCGTCCGTCGGGTATCGCTAAAGCCAGCCCAGCTTGTAATTTCTGCTCGAAGCTGGTCTAGGTCTTCTGTCTCTTCATTGATAATGTCCGCGTTGGCATACGGGAGTTCCGCGAAGCACAAGAAGTAAAGAATCATTCCCAGGGAAAAGATATCGGACTTGAATGTGAAGTTCCCCAATGGTCCACCTGCGTAATCGCGCCTGAGGACCTCGGGGGCGCAATATGAGAGCGTCCCCGTCGCGCCAGTCGATTTGCGCATTGCGTCCTCGGACTGTACTTCGCCGAAATCGCTTACCAGTACTCGGATGCCATCGCTTGTTTCATGGAGAAGGCAGTTGTGGGGCTTGAGGTCACGATGGATGTAACCATTCATATGTAAATGTCGCATACCCGAGGTAATATCTCGGAAGAAAGAGTAGATCTGATCGAGTTGGAGCATGCGTGGCCCACCTGCACCCATTTGTGGATCGGGATGACCTTTGGACTTTCTTCGTAGTCGATCCTTGAGCTGCTGCGCAGTGTTGTGTGTCTGGACGGAGCCACATATGTAATTGTGTAGGTCACCGGCATTGCAATATTGCTGAAGGATGAATGCGCAAGGCACGCTGGGGCCGAATGTGCTGATTTTCGCATTCTCAAGCCAGACATGACGATATGAGACGAGGTTCTGGTGGGAAAGATGCTGGAGCAGCTGGACCTCGCCCAAGACTTTCTCCAACCACTCGTGGTCGTCGCCGACAGGTACGCGCTTGCATGCGTAGTGTCCTAGTGAGACGCCATCTAACATATGCTTGACAAGCAGCACAACTCCCTTCCCGCCCTTTCCAAGGACCCTCTCTTCTACAAAGAACCTCTTGAAATAGTCTGTACTGAAAGCTGCGGAGGATATTCCTTGGGAAGGGCGTGGTTCACTGGTGGGACGGCCGTCCGAAAGAGCAGGCGGCACAAGATGTCGCCTCGGGGATGGAGGTCTTGAAGAATTTGCCGAGCTCGGGAGGCTGTTATCGAGCATGCGAAAGTAATTCGGGTTGATAAATTCAGCTTCGGGGTCGGTGCTTCCGCGATGCCGACCTCTGCTGCTTTCGCGCATGGGTCGGTGGCATAAGGGGCAATTTGTGAGCTCGAGA
This sequence comes from Penicillium decumbens, assembly GCA_027569385.1. Lineage (NCBI taxonomy): Eukaryota > Fungi > Ascomycota > Eurotiomycetes > Eurotiales > Aspergillaceae > Penicillium > Penicillium decumbens. The sequence continues at coordinate 372,684 of JAPDEZ010000020.1, forward strand.
TCTGCATTGCGGGAATCGGAGGCATTCCTGAGGGCCACCTGCTGAGAATCACGGTCGAACACCACGACTGAGTCATTGTGCCGGCTATACAATCGTCATAATCAGTCGGGCGGTTGGGATAAGCGGGAGAGGGTCTCGTGTACTTACAGCACGACGTCAAGGTTCCCCCCGTAGGGAATGATAGACATGTCATCAGGCATGGTGACTACAGCTCCTAAGACATGCTGACCATCGGAAACAAGTGCAGAGTTGCAATGTTCTTATGAGCTCACGGGTGAAAGATGACGAAGACGAAAGGCCCCGCAGGCGGTGAACAACTTCCAGACCGAGGATTTAATGGACCGAAGAGCTTGGAGAAGTGAAACGTGTGTTCTATGAAGGAGATATTGCTCTAACTACGGGAGAATCCTTTACTGGGGCTATATTAGGAAGGGATAATTTTTGTTTGATTCAGTATTGAACCGGGTATCTCGAGTGGTGCTGGCTATAGGCTCTTCAGCTCTTACGCCAGATTTGGGTCGGGCATTGACATTCACAGCCTCTCGTGGGGAAGGCTTCGCCAGCCAAAAATGCGCCTTGGAAAACCACCTGGGCACTCTGGGAAGATGAATATTGGAATCTCCAATCAAGTGAGACAGGGACTCAAGGCTCCCAAAAGGGTGGCACAGCTTGTGATGCCGCCGGAAGTGCCGATCGGCGAGCACGTACACTCTGTCTTTCAAGAGTGAGTGCAGGAAATGTGGTGACGGATCGCCAATTTGAAGGATAGAGGTATCAGAACTGCGTAAGCCTTCAATCCTCTTCCCCACTCTCCACATCGCTGATCTCTAGGTCGGCAATGGAATCATCACTATCCTCTCCGTCATCGATTCCGTTAAACTCCTCCTCCTCCTCCTCAGGCTTGGAATCGGAGGAGTCATCTTCCTCCTTCTCGACCTCATCGGTAGACTCGGTCTGATCAATCTTGCGCTTGCGACCCATCTCACCGAGGCGGCCCTCGCGGCCCTCAATCTTCTCGTCCTCCTTACCGTCTCCCTTGGGGGGCGGGGTGAACCAGGGAACCTTTCCACGAAGGAAGTCATTGATCACCATCTTGGCCACACCGTCCAAGTCCGGCTCGCCTCCTCTGAGGAGACGACCACCCTTGCGAGCAAGGCGGCTGAGGAAATCAATGGCATCCGTGGGCTCCTTGATACCGTAGGTGCGCTCCAGGTGACGGGGCTGAACACGACGGAGAACAGCGGGAATGTACTGCTCAGGGTTGTCGACGTTCTCAACACGGCAGACACCACGCAGAAGAATGTCCTCCTCGGTGTCGTTTTGGTTGGGTGGAACCACACCAGGGCAATCGATAAGATAGATTCTCTTCATCAGGGTGACGTACTGCCACACCTTGGTCTCACCAGGGATGGGAGCAACGGTGCAGACCTTCTTCTTGCGAAGAGTGTTGATAATGGAGGATTTGCCGGTGTTGGGGTAACCGATCAGACCGACGGATATCTGCTTGCGGTCGGAGTGCAGAGATGAGAACTGGCGAAGTAGCTGAATCAAAGAGCCCTTGCCGAAGGAGTTGTTGATATTCGCGTGGAACGCCAGAGTAGGGTAGTCCTTGGACAGGTGACGGACCCAAGCAGCCTGATGAATGCCATGTTAGTAAATGGTCACCAGAACATATGAGAATGCAGGAATGTGTGGGATGTTACTAAGAGTTCTACCACTGAGCCACCGAAAAAGGCAGAGGCAGAACTCAACTCAAAAACAAAACACATATGACCCTTACGACAGGCCTTCAAGACGAAGGCCTGTCAACCTAGCCTCAGAAAGAGATTCGGTGCGGGACATTGTTGATCTACCAAAGCTGTAACAGACAGACCTCCATGGAGAAACAAGACGACGTATAGTCGTAGGAAGAAGCCTTGACTTAGCGATGGAACGGCGCAACACCAGTGAAAAACACAAAACAAAAGACACAAACAGAGAAAGTAAAAGAAAATAATGGGTGTGAAATGTGACACTTACAGCAACACCGGTAGGAACAAGATCGGTCTTGTTCAGGACAAAAATCAGATGCTTGTGGGGAGCTTCCTCGCGAATGTACTTCTCAATACTGCGGCAGCGAGTTCCGATCGGGTCACGGGCATCCAAAACATGAATGACGACATCAGAGGAGTCAATAACCTTGTAAAGCTCGTTCCAGATACGCTTGCTTTGACCCTTGGAGAAGACAGACTCGCGGGCGGTGGTGAGGGCAGGGCCCTCATCGGTAGCGTTGACATCACCTGAAACTGCAGCACTTCCATCTTCGTGGGTACCCTGGTCGTTCTTCTCCAAGTAAGAATCATGCAGCTGGGCGGTCTCGCCGGCGAGGTCCTCCAGGGATGTCACACCCAACTTGACACGCTTGCGTTGAGCCTTAGGACCGAAGGTATCACCGAATGGGTTGTTCTCAATCTCCATCTTGGCCTTGTGTTGCTTGAGCCCGTTCACGTTATGATCATTGTCCCGGATCAGACTCATAGGCAGCTTGTTGGTCTTGAGCAGCACCTGGTAGGGGTCCGATGTTTGCTCGGCGACAGCCTCACGGAACGATGTCAAGGCCTCCTGGGAGATGACTCGCGTGTTACCGAACCATTTACGGTTGGGCTCAATGCGAGCGACCGGGGCATCGCGAGACTGGTAAGAGGCAGCCTTGGTAATGTCTCCCACGGCGTTGCGTTGAGCTTTGCCATCCTTGAACATGTTCAAGTGCTTTACCTTCTTCGCAGAGCTATATAGAGCGAGTCAGTACTGAAACCCGTCCGAGTTTGCATGGTGGACGTACCGATAGAAGTTTTCACCTTTGGTTCTGACATTGCTCATGCCATCGCCAGTCTTTCCCTGCCGCTCTTTACGAGCGGCTTCCTTCTTATGAGTACCCATTATTGGGATCTCCTGTGGTCTTGAATTTGAAAAAATTAAATTTGCCTTCAAAGAGTGAAGGTATGACCAAAACACAAGGAGTGGCAGAGCGCGGAGAAGAGAAGAAAAAAAAAAAAGGCGGAAGGACTATTTTTTTTGACGCCAAGAAACCGTGTGCACGGACCACGGCAAAATCGCTTCTGTTTCTTCCGACGCTGCATCTTCCGCGTATCCTCCTTTTCTGTGATCGTGGTCATCTAGGCCAATTGCGTCTTTACTTTGATTTCCTCAATTATATGCCGTCGTTCTAGTCGCCCTTGTTTCCGAAGCGAACGAGTTCATCCAGTGCAGCATGTCTGCTCTCCGCAACAGCCGGACTGCCACTAGGCAGGTCCGTGGCTTCTCAACCTCTGCCAACCTGAGAGTCGGTCCCGAGTCGCCTCATTTTATCGAAGCACCTCGACCTGTTCAGCCAAGCAACCCCGCTAAACCCCATGTCAAGGGTACACTCCCCGTTCCTCGCGAGCTCTTCCCGGCGCGCCGGCAAGACAAGCCGCGCAAAACATATCTAGATGCCGCGACACCGCTTCCCCTGATCGAGCGCAAGGTCAACAACAAGAGTGCCGACCCAGAGAAGCAGGCCTTCAAGATCAAAATGGCAGAGCTTCGAAGAAGCAACCTCCGCGAAGGTCTCCGCAAACTTTACAAGCGGAAACAGATTGCAGAGCAAACGGTATTCGAGCGAAGTCTCGAGAACCAGGCCCGACGAGAGCGTGTCCTTCAGCAACCAGAGCCGGAAGATGAGCGCTTGACTCGGTCATCGGTCGTGGAGGCGATGCGGCCCCAGAAGGGTGCTGCTCTGTCAGACCCCAACCGGGAAGCACGTTTGGCCCTCTCGCAGGCACGCATGGAAGCCAAGCAGGCACAGAAGGCGTCTATCCAACAAGATAACATTCACTCGCTGTACATGAATGCGCGCACCTTCATCGTCACTGAAGAACAGCTTGCCGCTGAGATCGATCGCGCATTCCCCGAGGGCGAGAACGAGGCTTGGCGCAACGACCACCAGCAGGGTGAGAACATCTGGAACTTGGGCATGCCGCCGACAGTGCAGCACCTTGTCAATGCCTCGCGGAGGAGCGAGACTGCTCGCTGGGATGTGATCCAGGACCGACTCAAGAAGCTCGGTGAGCAGATCACTGGTGGCAAGATGTGAGAGTGCTATTACCGTGTACAATATTTTGAGGCTGTTGCATTGTTATTTTGTGCATTTCTGTCGCCCTAGGAAAGGGTTTGTGTAATATACACTCTAGCTGAATGAGGCTATCTCCTACTTGATCGGGAACTCTAGTAAACCTTACACCTGCATCTTATTCTCGCAATATCTGGTCTTATACTTGGAGCTCGTTTATAGCAGTTAGTATCCTAGACTTTGCAACTTCGATGTATGGATACTTGGTGGCGAATGCTGCCTCCACCCGAACTGCCTTGTACTTAGATTGGCCCGTTGCTCTTGAGAAATAGCGTCCATTGATATTCTACGGAAGAGAGAAAGCGATTAATTAGAATTGGGGATGATATTCAAAGAGATCAAGAATCCTAGCTATGAAGGTCTGTCGACAAACTCAAGAGCACACATTGAGAATGGCGGGCAAAAAAGAAAAAAAATACCTATCCCAAGTACATTTATCTGGCACTGATGCATCTGCTTCTACTTTAAAGCCAGAACAAGCACCGAGGTGTAAGTAGTTGGAACGTAAGTATGAATCTCCTCGATGCGCAAGCCCGCCCGATCAGCTAGATCCAGCCACTGCTGCTTCGAGCGCTCCTTTCCAGCGCACATGTTCATCATTGCAATGTCTTGCATAGTAGCCTCCCAGTGGGCATCGGTATCCGGCATGACGATCTCGTCGATCAGAACGCGGGACTCTGTGGCCATGGCACCGGCGACGTTTTGAAGGATCTTTACGGCTTCGTCGTCGGGCCAGTCATGCATGATTCTTCGGAAGTAGTAGAACTTGGCTCCTATAGGATCGATGTTAAAAGCTATGTAATTGTAATGTACGGAGTTTAGCACATACCAGCAATGGGCTCCTTCTCAAAGAAGTTGTAGGCTTCGGCTTTCACGCCCTCGATGGGCGGCAGCTTGTTGACTGCCTCTGGTAGATCTTGGAGCACGAGGCGATTGAGAAGATTGGGATACTTCTTACCCAGCTGAGTGCACTGATGACCATGGCCGCCTCCAACATCGACGAAGAATGGCTTCTCGGAAGGCTGAGGAAGCGTGGAAGGAACTTTCTTTGCCTCGATATCAAGTGTATCGAAACCAATCGTCCACTCTGCTCCCTTGAAGCCGGTCATAACTTTTTGCAAGGAAGCAAAATGCTCCGGATTCTGCACCATCCAATCGAATGATTGAAGCTTGGTGTTGTGGGCAATTTGGAATGGAGTATTTGTGTTGCTGGTGATGTCCTGGTATTTGTTGGCTGCAAGGAAGTCGGGCAGTGCTTGAACAATAGGTCCGTGGGTATTGAAGCCGTGGTAGACCATGCCCTCACCCATATCGCTGGCAAGAATGTGGGTGATATTGCTTGCTTGGTACTCTTTGATGCCAACTTCCTTGATTGCATTGTTCGAGGCCAGGTAGCGAGCAATTCTCTCTGCGAAGATTGTGTGGTGAGTATCTGTGACTGCCAAAGAAGAAAGTAATCACGCACCGAGGAGCTCCGGAGTTGCACCAGTAGCTTCTGCCAATTGTGCAAGTTTGAAAGGCTTATCATTTTCAGCCAAAGTGCGGAATAGCCCTAGGTCTGCTCCGACGCGGATCATTGCATAGAGCATGTTCTACTATCGTCAGATTTGGGGTTGACTTTGGGGATTTCACAACACGAACTGAGTTGATAAGATCGACGACCACATCCTTAGGACTTTGCAGCTCTGATAGGGCCTTCCGAAGAGCAATCTGGATGCTTAGTCGGCCCGCCTCGTCGGCAGATTCAGCCAGAGTGTGAATTTGGGCAACAATAGAGTCCATGTTGAGAAAGGCGGAATGTTTATGAATGAAATGGCAAATAAAAATAAGTTAGAATCTTACTGACGGGGTAGAATTTGGGATTTTATATCGCACAAGTTCTCTCATACACGTAGTCCGCGACTCCGCGGAACTTCCGCGGGCCATTCTGATTGCTGATTGGTGCCGTGCTCCCTCCACCTATCCAACGTCATGACAGTGCGACGGTGGTCTCCAGCACGCCTTGTGCTGAATGGCACGAACGATGAGCCGAATCGAAAAGCGCGTGAGATCGGCCCGCTCGCGCCCGGTGTCTTGTCAGTTTTGCCGGTCTCGGAAGTTGCGATGCAGCCGTCAGTTCCCTTGTCCGAACTGCACTAGTCGCGGCGTCACCTGTGATCTAGATGAGCAAACAGCTGCGTCAATTAGCGGAGCTATTGAAGAGGCCCCTGAAACACCGTCAGGTACATTCCAGCAAGATGTTCTGTCGCGCTTGCAGAGATTGGAGGAAGTTGTGATGGGCCAGAGTGAACCATCAAATGGCCCCTCTGTTTCAACAGGTTCACAGCCATCACCGCCTCCGCTACGGACGCGCGATTTCTTCACCGGAGAACAGCACAATTCAATTGATCTCAGTTGGATCGAAGGGGAGGTCACATACCCCACCTTGAAGGTACAGTTATGCCTATTGACATGTTTATTATGACTCGCTAAATAAAACATAGAGCTCCCTTGTATCTTACGAGCTCGAGTTCAAGACGTGCTACATCAAATCCGTTACCCTTTCTGAGAGAATAGTATGCAGAGCATCGCCAGAGAAGATACCGACGCGAACAATCTGGCTTCCACTCTATGAGGAAGCGAAACAGATTGTCGACAAGTACCTCACTAAGATCACATATATTCATCACATAGTCCATGCCCCATCCGTGCGTGCAATGGTCGAGGATCTCTATCAGAATCTCAATAATCGAAAGCCCATAAAACTCGGTCAAATCTCTCTTCTTCTGGCGATCTTGTCTAGCACGACTTTCTTCTGGACGGAGCACGATATGGACACGCCATTGTTCTCCTCAGTCGAAGAAGCCAATGGTCAGTTCACTATGTGGATGAAGCTTACTCTTGAGGTGTTGGAGTACTCTCGTCGTACGGGCTCTGATTCCCTCGAGGATGTGCAAGCTATGATCATCGTGGCTTTTGCTATCTGCAACATTGTGGGGATCACATCGCAAGTCCGATACGTATTTTATACGGCCAACTCAGTGGCACGTCACCTGGCCTTGCACCGTATTGATCATCCATACAATGCAGACAATACCGAGCACGAATTCTTATCTCCAAAGACGGTGCGTGCAGAGATCGGGAGACGAGTATGGTGGTATCTTGTTGCGACGGACTGGTTCGTGCAGCTTTCGAACCTACCTCTATCAAGTGCAGATGCTGACTTTTCAAAGGCAGATATCACAGTTCACAAGTTCCCTAAAGGGAACTTATACCATCAATCCACAACACATGGTCACCAATAAGCCTCTCAATGCAGACGACGAAGATCTCGTTGATGGGGTGGAAACCGGCGGCAAGCCGATCGACCAACCCACTTCCATGTCATACTGCCTCCAGCGAATTCGACTCGGTGAAATCTGTCGAGAAATTTGTGACAGCATTCCATTTACAGAGATCGGCTCCAAAGAACCACAGTATCAACGAACGCAAGATCTCGACATCAAGCTTCGCGAAATGGCGCAGACTTTACCGCCATTCTTCTCCTTAGATTTCAACAGCAACGAACTCGCCGACAGGGACCAACGTAGGGACCCTGGCATCGTTATTCAGCGATACATCATCAATTCGTTGCTTCATGCACAGAGATGCAGGTTACACATGCCGTACCTGTCACGAGCCGCCACAGACCCGGCGTACGCTTATTCGAGGGATGCATGCATGGAGGCGGCACGCATGGTCATCCGCACCGAGCGACAACTCGCTACAGAAAATATTCCTTTCGCATTGGTACGCCTGAAGTTCTCGGGTGTCCTGCACTGCGTTTGCATCGCCATCATCGTCCTCTTGATAGACCTCTGTGGCAATAAAAGCCCCCAGTCCGAGGGGGACCGAGACAGTCGAGTGGAGATCTACAATGCATTCAGCCTCCTAGAAGAAGCCCGGAGCCAGTCGCCCTTGGCCGAGAAGATACTGGAGTCGTTTCATGCCATTCTCCGCCGACATAACGTCTCCATCTCAGGCAGCGAAGGCAGGCCGGTAACCCAACCGGGCAATGATGGCGAGCGGTCTTCAAAGCAACTTATTAATAAGTCTGTTCCTTCCAGGGACACCGAAATGACGGACAGTGTGCCTGATCCGAGCCTTCCGTCATTTGATGACCTCTGGCAGGCCTTTGACACCAATGTGGACCCTTCATCTCTCGTGGACTGGAATACACTGTTCTCCGAGCTGGACTCTCCCTTTGTGTCGATGTGATTCATTCAGTACTACGAGTTGACAGGTCCACCAATGTATATGACGCAGAATCGGGAAACTCGTCACGTAAATGCCATGACGCGGAGCGTTTCGATATTAAGCCCCGCTCAGAGCCCACCAGGATCGACATTGTGAATAAACTTGGCACTGGCGTCAGAGCTACCACTAGTGCCCTTCGCTACCGTACATAGAGATCAGTAGGCTGGAGTCGATGATGGCAGCTTGCAGTGGAGGGGTCAATGCAGGGCTCTACTGCATACCCAGATATGTGACGTTGTAGCTGGAACGGCACTCGTGAGTGTTGCCTGGTTCCTGGATGCACCGGGATCTCGACCAGGCACAATTTTGTGACCCACTGATTTTTCAGAGTTTTACTGCAACTTCATTTCAGATTTTTTTGGGGGCTTCTTGTCCTTAAGGGAGAGTTCTAGAAGCAGTGGGAGGAATGATCGGCCTAACACAATACAGTAGACGTTTAAAAGCGGTCCGTGACGCGTCTCGTGGATCGCATACTGTTATGTACGAGACCCTTCCACACTCTGCAGATCTACACATGTTCAATCACGGCCTACGAGCTGCGACTATGACTTGTTTCACTACAGTCGTATCTACATCTTTACTTTTACTGCCAATTGTCCCATTGTAGCTTTCCATTGTTTGGCAATATACTCCGGATTCCTGAAATCATTGTGCGCATCCAGAGGTCATGCATTTCTGGGTCAACCGTAGGAACAAAAATAGCACAGAATCTCGTTGGCGCACTACTTCATCGGCCCCACTCCGTTCCTTGTATAAGATCAGTTAACTAGCTAGTTAACCAATGATGCATCCGATAATTAAGTCCCGGCTTCACACGATCCCATCCAATCCTGTTGCTTCTCAGATCTCCACGCGAAATGCCTGCTGCTCTCGCTCTCCCGGTTTTGGGCATACAAAGGCTGTGTATTCTCAGTCAGCTCACCTTTTATTCTGTTGCATAGACTCCAATGATGTGATGAATCCGGAGAAGCTTTACATCATCACTCGAGGGTCAATTTAAAGGCTGCTGCTTCCGAGCTTCCCACTGTGTGATCTGATCAAGATTGGAGAACTGCATACTGGACTTGCGTGTTTACGCTTTAGCTAGTATAAAGAAAACCTGGAGGTGGGCTCCACCTCGAATGAGAAGCAAGGCATGAAGTCTGGCAACCGTGGGAACTCGCGCATTGAATCCGTCCGATCAGGAATGTCATCGGCATGAAGCGTCGCAGACAGATGCGCATCCAGCCTATCGTTCCGTGGTTAATCCGACTGTTTCGCCACTTCCACAGGCTGTGCTGTGCACTTGGTGAATTACTGGATAAGGATCCAGACCACGATGGGGATCGAAGATGTATTTGATATGATAGGCTCCGAGAATCCACACCGATTCGTCCGCGGCCACTCAACCAATGTAGACATGTGGAGTAGCTGGAGTACATAAATGGAGTGCGTACAGTACAGCATGGATCTCTTCTCCACGGTGACGCTGACTTCAAGTAAATATACATAAATGACGTCGACGCCTTTGCGGACCTTTCTCCGGCTGGTTCGGAACTTGCGTACCTACTCTTTCACTCAGGTCGCATCTCCACTCTCATCATCCATGGTCAATGACAGTGGACATTGTTTTGGGAGGGCTATTATCACACTGTTTCTATTTATTCCCCGTCTTTCCGGGATACCGGCCGGATCCTCGTCATGGCACTGATCTATTTTGATTCGTCCCAATCCACTGCCCGTTATAAAAATGCATCACGTCCCCCGGTCTTGGTACCTCCATCTCTACTGCGGCAAAATCTCCTAGCCCTACCTCGATTTAACGGTCCCTTTGCCCGACTGCTCTCTTTCGTTGACTAGGCCCTATCCGCACTCGCTTACCATGATGAAGACCTTCATCACCGTCGCGGCTTTCGCTGCCGGCACTAACGCCCTCGTTGGCCGCGGTGACAGCTGCTGCTTCCACCTCACTTCTTCCGGTGGTGCTTCCGGTTCCCTTGGTCAGCTGAGTGACGGCCAGAACCGCATTGGTGACAACAGTCTGTCGCCTGCGCAGTACTGCATCAACTCGAGCGGCGGTATCACTGACAGCAACGGCCGTGGCTGTATCCTGACTCGTGAGTATTTCTATACATCAAAATCATCTATCAGATCTAACAAGGGATTAGCTCCTACCACTCAATTCCAGTGTGATGAGGGTGCCTCCCCTACCACGGGCTTCTCCGTCGGCTCCAACGGCCAGCTGGAGTATAACGGCAGCCCTCAGTTCATTGCCTGTCAGACCGGCCAGAACGGGGGGCTCAACGTCTATACCCAAAACAGCACCGACATCACCCAGTGCGTGGACGTCAACCTGAAGGCCGACTCCTGCTCCGGCTCTGGTGCTGGTGCTGGTGCTGGTTCTGCCTCGTCTGCTGCTTCGACCTCCTCTGCTGTCCGGTCTACTCCTGCCGGCTCCTCTGCCGCCTGGTGGTCTACTCCTGCCAGTTCGTCTGCCGCTTGGGCTACTCCTGCCGGTTCCTCTGCCACCTGGTCTGCCCCTGCCGGCTCTGCTCCCATTGTCCCCGGCGGTGTTGCTAGCTCGGCGTCGCACCTGTCCGGCTCGCCTGTGACTACCACTGTTACTGTCACTAACTGCGCCTGTACCAGCTCTGGTGCTCCCGCTGTTGCTGCTGGTGCTGGCTCCTCCGCCTCTAGCAGTGTCGCTGCTTCCACTCCCAGCTCATCGGCTTCCGCCGTTGCTGCCGGTGGTGGCTCCTCCGCCTCTAGCAGTGTCGCTGCTTCCACTCCCAGCTCATCGGCTTCCGCCGTTGCTGCCGGTGGTGGCTCCTCCGCCTCCAGCAGCGTCGTTTCCTCCGTCTCGAGCAGCGTCATTCCTTCCGCCTCGAGCAGCGTCGCTGCCGGTGGCGCGCTCTCTTCTAGTTCTCAGCCATCGACTCTGACTAGCGTTCGCGCCAGCTCTGCCAGCTCTGCCTCCAGTTCTGGCTCCAGCGTTCCCACTGACACCGTGGGGTCTAGCAGCCACTGCCCGACCACCTTGTCCAATGGCAAGTACCAGTACCCGCACCTGATCATCCCCGTTAACTCGGCCTCGCCCGACACCGCCTCCGGTACCTCGTACAACGGCACCGTGTCCTCGACCGTCTCGACCATCTTCAACTTCGACATCCCCAAGGCCTACTCTGACCAGACCTGTAGCCTGGTCTTCCTCTTCCCGAAGAAGGCCGACCTCGAGACCTCCTCGTACAACTTCAGCGGTGACGGCAAGATCGATATGTCTAAGCTTTCCGGCGTCGCCTCCGAGTCGACTAGCTACAACAACGCCCCCTCGATTGCCCAGGACCTGGGTACCATTACCATCTCACCCGGCAACTCCTACGTCGTCTCCACCTTTGCTTGCCCCGCTGGCAAGACCATTGCCTACGAGATGAAGAACGCTGGCAGCACCTACCTCAACTTCTTCGAAGATTGGAACCCCTCTCCTTTGGGTCTCTTCATCACCACCTGCTAAATGAGCAGTTAGTTCCTGGCACACAGTTGATTCCTGGCACACTTGTGTAGTGTATACGACAGCCGGGTCACCATGTGTTGTAAAGTTTGGTAATGCATCATGTTTACGCTTTATGGCTTTTTCGCTCGGCTGGTGACTCTGGACATGCAAATATGCATACGGATCAACGCGCCCAGTCGGCATTTTCTCCTGCTGTATTAGTACAATTCATTCCTTTAACATACTGTCCATATAATTGTTCCACTACCTCAATACTATCCAGTAATACTCACCGGTAGTTATATTTTGTGGCTGCGTACTCCGTACAACGAAGAGGTCATATTCAAATGACGGTGCCTAAAGCCGGTGGATCAGTGGATCGGCCGAACAACGTAGAGCCCAACAGATAACATACACAGCATTGGACGCATGTGCAGGTATTGTCTATTATTGTAAGGTGTCGCGCTGTATCCTTCTGTTCTGGGGTTCGCGGTCTCGGCCTGCATAGGACCTCCTGAATCATGCTGAATAGTGTTAAACACGTCCAAGACCCCACTCTCCAACGCGGAGAAAGGCTACAGTGACAGACTCGGCTGCTCTGATTCGTTAATCGAGAAAAGACACAAGACAAAAGTCAACAAAGCGGAGGTCAAAAGAGCAAAGTGAAGATGAGTCTAATAAATCACTAAAATCCCGCCAAGAAAGGCGAGTTCACTGTGTCGATCGAGTTTTAATTAGCCACGCGACTAGGCATCTTCATTTTCTTCGAGTCACCGAGTACATGAACTTGTAATCTACTTCTCTCATTCCCTAGTCATTCTCTACTTCACCTTTCAGGTATGGAGATCCCGGCCAAGTTGCCGTTCTCCAAGCGACGGTTACGCCCACGCGTTGTGCTCTCGTGAGTTTGTTTCTTTCCCGAAATGGCCTGGACTAAGTGACCTTTGATTTAGCTACATTTTTGACTACGTGATTCTCATGTAAGTATCTTATACTTGGTCTCATCTCTCTTGTGGCTTACGCTAACCTTCCATAGTGCCTGCGTCATCGGCTTCTGGATCCTCGACTCCATCGAACCCTACCATCAACACTTCTCCCTCACCAACATCTCTCTCCAATACCCCTACGCCGTCCACGAGCGCATTCCCATCGCCTACGCTCTCTGCATCTCCGGTGCCTTCCCGCTCGCCCTCATCATCGTTTATACCCTCTTCCTCGATGGCCTGTTTTCCCACCACAAGCCCCAGGACTCCGTCTCCGGGAAGCGTAAGCTGCGCGGACCCTGGCGCTGGAAGGATCGCCTATGGGAGATGAATTGTGGTATACTGGGACTGCTACTATCGCAGGGACTGGCATTTGTAATTACACAGGTCCTGAAGAATGCCTGCGGCAAGCCCAGGCCCGATCTGATCGATCGCTGCCAGCCGCGAGCAGGGAGTGCTGATCTCCCCACGTACGGCTTGTCCAATTCTACAATCTGCACTGGCGATGCGGCGCTAATCAAGGACGGATTTCGGTCATGGCCGTCCGGTCATAGTAGCTGTGAGTCATGTGTTTGTTGCGAGTCAAAGAGCATAAGACTAACCGGGAGATCTCGGGTACAGCCTCCTTCGCCGGATTATTTTATACGTCGCTATGGCTGGGTGGAAAGCTCCATGTGATGGACAACCGTGGTGAGAGTTGGAAGACACTGCTTGTCATGGTGCCCATCCTTGCTGCAACCCTCGTCGCCGTGTCTCGCATCATGGACGCCCGTCATCACCCTTTCGACGTCATCACCGGGTCGTTACTGGGTGTGGTCTGCGCCATTGTGTCCTACCATCAATACTTCCCTCCCCTCGCCGAGGCCTGGCGCAAGGGTCGGGCATACCCGATCCGTACCTGGGGCTCCGCGCCCGCTCACCCCGTGCACGGGAAGCTGGATTCGGAGACTGAAAGCACCACTCGCCTGCGCAATCCTGAGGCAGATCGATTGAATCCCCCGGATCTGCGCGAACGGTCGGCGTCACCGAGTTTACCGGTCGCTGGAGCTTCGGGGTACGCGGGCAATCCCTATGCACCACCGGTGTATCACCGTCGCTCACATGATCATGATCCTGATGGAAATTGGTCTTCTAGCGAAGACGATGTTGGAAACGGATATGAGATGCAGCAGGGTTACGCGATGACTACCAACCCTGCGGCCAGGGGATACTCCCCGCCGTTTGACACCAACACTACATACGCTTCTCAGACTCGGGTATCGCATCCGCCAGAGGTGGTTGTGAGCCATTCCGACCGTGGACGGCAGTTGACTGAAGTGCCGGTTGTGTATTCGTAAGAGCGTCTGTTATTGGATGCCATTGCATTGCATCCAAATTACCTTGCAGTTGTCGAGTTTATGGCATTCGCATGATGATAACCTGTATGAGTATAGAGATCGGCGTTAGGGGGAAATGGATCTTATCAATGCTATTCCATCTACATTGACCTTTTGACATTGACATGATCCAAAAGAATAAAACCAAAAACTATGAAGCTACTGCTGTGAGTTGATTGGCTGCAGTGGATCCATACAGGACTGGTTGCCATTCCAACAAACTACAAAACTACAAAAAGCACAAAAAGTAACTCAACTACTGACCAACGAGGATTAATCAATCGGATGCGAGACATTAATTAATGAGATGGCGCAGCATTAACTAGTCTCATCTCAGCCCAATCTCAGTGTGGCCTCGACCTTTCTTCTACATGTAGATAAAAGTCCGTTGCCCAGCCACCGACAAGGACCGCGCTGACAGGCCCAGCCTCCCCTCGTCGCCAGCACAAGATGACGGCACGGTCTTTATCTTTTTCTATTCCTCTTCTCTTTTCTCTGTATTCCTCTCATCGACTCTAGGCGCATCCTGCATCTGCATACGGTGCGATCGCAATCCTTCTGCATCGATAGCGCTGCGCACGTGTAGCTTGACTTGTACACAGGTACTCAAGCGCATCACAGTCCAGCTCATTTCCCAATCCCCGTCGCATTCCTCAGATCGAATCTCCAACTCTCCACTATCTGACAGCCTACCCCTCACCATGATTGGCAGTCTATTCTTCATCTTCAACCGAATGGTGGAGATCACATTCCTGATCCCAATCATCGGCATACTGGTACGTTATCTCTATACTCCGTACCTAACCCAAATCTAACCATTTACAGGCATACTTTGTCAACGGCTACCTCAAAGCAAACATGCTCACACCACCCTACATCCTGGTCCTCTTCATCACCAGCGTCATCGCCATCTTTTGGGCCATCGACACCCTCATCCGCTTCAGCACGACCAAACGCTCCGCCATCTTCGTCGCCTTCGTCGACCTACTCTTTTTCGGTGCCTTTGTCGCCGGTGTCTACGAGCTACGTTTCATCGCAAGCGCCAACTGCTCCCACTGGGATGGCGGCTCTGTTTGGGTTTCCCTCGGTCCCTTTGGCGAGTATGGCGCCCATACTGATAACCCGCTATCTTTGCATGTCAACAAGACCTGTGCCATGCTGAAGACTTGTTTTGCTATGGGTATCATGGAGACTGTCTTCTTTATCTGGACTGCTCTCCTTGCGCTGTTCTTGCATAGTCGCGATAGGGATCGTGTTGTTGTTAAGGAGACGGCGCGCAGACGTAGTCATTCTAGTCGGCGGGGTCACTCTAGTTCCCATCGTCATCGGAGCTCTAGCAGACGGCCGTATGTTGTCTAGGGGAGTTAATGGGGACGGCTTGTGTTTTTCTGTTTTGATTTCTTTGGGGGATTCCAACTTTTTTTCTTACGATTTTATGAGGAGATGATATTATTTGATTAATGAGGATACGTGAGCAAATGACCTGTATGGGGTCTAGGAACCTACGAAAATCATCTGACGTGGAATAGCATCTTGTTTATGAGCGGATACACTGCGATAAATCAAATTGTGTCAGACCAAAGATTGGGCACAACAATCATAAACAAGGACCCGGAGCTGCAATTGCACTCACCCCGCACTTCACCTTCCAACACCAATTCAAAACCCGCAAAGGGCTCAACATTCCATCTCAATATGAATGTCACAATCCATCCACGGCATAATCCATCATTGGAAGAGCTAGCCAATGTGATTAAAGGGTCACTTGAGTCCAACTTCGCTCATGCGACTGCAAGCGTCGTGCAGTGTCCAGATCTGAGCCAGCCACCCTTCAATCTTGCCGCGCCAGGTCTCTCAGGCAACTCATGCATAGCGGATATAGGCGGCCAGCCCAATCTCTTCCCAACGCCCAATTTCAACGCAAAATACTCTCTTCTGTCTCTGGCGAAAGATATGAAAATGTCAGCTACAGAAGGATTCCTCCTCGGCGCGGGAGCAGCCCCGTTTCAAGATATAGGCCACAATGCCGAACTGGCTCCCAACATATCTTGGAAATCTAGATCGGAAGCACCGGATCTCAACGATATCAGCTCGCTGAGTATAAACAATGGTACTCGGGTTATCCAAGTGAATCATGATGGTTCGCCGTCATGCGGAAAACTTGCGAGTACAAATTGCGCTTTGATGATGAATCTGTATGGCTCCGATGGTCATATGGGACCGGTGCTGAAAGTCACTGCCCGCGAGCGCACTGGCCCGCTAAATTTCACAAATTGTATCCGGTTGGGTCTACTCGATTTCTACGGCGCAGAGAGACCGGTTAGTCTCGGCGGTGCCTTCCTGTTGAAGTCTGGCAAAGCGAAGTTTCACGTTATGCCTGATTTCCCTAAGCCGGATAACCTACCGTTCCGTGACCGTGCTCAATTGGAGAAAGAGTGGCTTACGTATCATATCTTCGATGCCCCGGTTGTATGTCTGACCGTCTTTCATAGTGCTGATCCCGAGGAACTGGGACTGAGGATGGAGCATACGCATTGTTTCGATGCTGATGGGGACCGGAAGGGAGGTCATTATCATTACGATGTTAGGGATGGAGAGGAGGTGGAGTATGAGGCATACTTGCATCCTGCTTCGATTCTGTATCGTATTGATCGACCGATAGCCTAGCCTTGGGTCGTTGTTCTACGCATCTGTGATAAGACATTCAGACAACAATCAAATAATAGATCGAAATCAGGAAAAGCAAAGCCTAAGAAAGACAAAAAGAGCTCAACTAAAACTCGGCCAAGGATAAACATCTTCCGTAATCCGATCCAATGGACAAACCCTGGGAAAGCTGGCGCACCGTAACTCGTCAGTCCCTCTCGCTCCTCTGAAGCCTTTTTCTCCACCTGGTATAATCTCAAAGACCTGAGCATCCACAGACCGAACGATGCCGAAAAGAACATACATCCAACAAAGACCTGTGTATGCAGATAGCTAGACCCGTTCACTAGCCCAAGCGCAATAGGATCAGCAACAGCAGTCGGTATGGCCAACGTCAAGCATATCAAAGTAAAAGTCGTCGACAGATGACCCAGTCCAACAATCTCAGCCAGCACGGGAGTAACAGTGCCCCAAAAATTCCCACAAACTGACCCAGCAGTAAGAGCGAACACCAAAAGAACCGCATACGAATTTGCAGGAATCCAAATAGCCAGACAAAGTAAGCCGCAGACAGCCGTGACAATTGTGGAAACGGTAATCCGACCGAATACGTCGCTGGTATAGCCCACAACAGGACGACCGATCGTGATTCCCAAATTCAAGAGAGTACCAGCGACAGATCCCTGCTGTGCGCTGAGCCCGATAGATGCAGCATAACTGGGCAGGGAGTACCACAACGCAATGTATCCGAATTCGGTGGTCATTCCCCAGAGCATCACGAGAAGGACTTCGGGACGCGCAAGATCGTGGTAGTCGAGTGTTCTTCTCTGGCGGTTACCTTGGGGGTTATCACGACTTTTCAGAAGTAATGATGAGACGAGGTTGGCTCCCAATGAACAGAAGGCGAGGATTTTGTACGTCGTCTGCACACCAACGGCTTCAAGGACGCGGCCTGCGGCAAGGTTGTATACTATACTTCCGATGCCAGCGCCAGAGCCAGCGATTCCCGTGGCTAGACTTCTTCGAGTAGAGAACCATGCTGGTAGAACAGACATGGATGTTATGTAGAGGAGACCGATTCCAAAACCGCTGCAGATACCCTGAGTAAGAAATAGATGCCAGATCTCATAAGCATAGGCGGCTCCAAAGAGGCCAGCAAATGTAAAGGCCGTGCCGATTAAGAGGGTGATTCTGGTACCAAGAACCTGCTGTGACTTCGACACGATGGGCCCGATGAGAAAGGCTTGTGAGATTGTCAGACCGCCGATAAAGGCATATTCGATCTTACTTGCACTGGGAAAGGTTGATTGTGAGATGAAATGGGATAAAATGACACCCCAAGCGCCAGTCACTCCCAGGTATGAATGATGATCATGAAGGAACATACGGTGCACACCCATCCGTATCCTCCATTGGGTGGCACATCCTCGAAGGCTGTCGCATCGGATCTGAATGTATTGTTAGGATCACCAAGATCCGACTCCGGTTCGAACGTAGGGCTGTCGGCTTGTTGGTGAGATATTGGTGTCTGGATAGAGGCCATGTTAAACCCATTGGTTGCTGTGTAGTTGAGAGATTGAACCTATCTAATGCATCTACCCGTCAAAGGAACTCTCATTCTAGGTCTACAAGGACCGACATCAAATCTGTCACCCAATCAATATTCAATGACCCCGACATGACTCATAAAGGTTGTCGGCATAATCAGGTTGCAGCTACGCATCGGGAAACAGAGTCCACCCTGCTCCGCCAACCCAATAAAAACAATGGTCATATCCAGATCAGCACGGGATATAGAGATGATACAGGGCGCGATCTAGTTCAAGTGAAGGGGATAAAGGCTTCAATTTATGCCTTTGAGAAAAGCTACCAAGGTTATAAGGATCCAATAGAGACAATTCTACATGGTAAGATAAAAATTGCACTAAGCCACCCTAGGAAATAAGATGACACACGATTGCCAATTATTCTTCAAGATCATACACGTACAAAGAACTTCAGGGATGCGATCCCCGAGGGGCCAGTCTTGGCATTGGATGGTTCCTAATCGGGGAAGGTCCGGATCGCGTATCCAGAGAGGTATAGCGTGGATGACGTGGCTGTGTGGGTTAGTCGAGCTGAATTTGACGGCACGTACCACATCTTCCTCAACTGATTGATATTGATTCTTTGCTTCAATCCACCTCAAGGGAGCTTTGATCCCGGTGCGAAAATGCAAAACCAAACAGCTGAACGAGGTCCACGGGGAAAATATGCTCGCGTTATCTGTCGCGGCTGTCGATCAAGAAAGATCAAATGCGTCATGCCGGATCATGATCTCGGGATCTTGGGTCAGCCTCAAGAAAAGTCCTGTGAACGATGTCGCAATATGAGTCTGGAATGTATTGTTGAGCCTACCTTTTTAGGACGTCCTGCAGCCAAGCGTCTTCGTGGTATGGCGTCACATGATAGACCCGTAATTTCGACAGGATCCGGCGATCAAACTACACTTTCCAGTGTGGATATCAAAGACCATTTGTTTTGTGATATAGCGGCGGCGGGTCCCGCCGAAAATGGAGACGGGCGAACGAAATCAGTTCAGCGACCTACGAAACAAGAGATTTTCCAATCCATGATAGAGCCCCATTATTTTCTTTCGTCCATTCTGGCAAAAGACCAAGCATTTGGGGCCCACATGACTCCAATTCCGCCCTTCTGGAGTGCATCCCTTCCCGAGCTTATTGACAATGACATTGCGATGTCGCTTGAAAAGGCGTGAGTTGCAATCATGCGAAATTTTCCTCACATGCCTAATATGATATAATAGTTTAATTTGGCATCAGTTTTTTCTGCCATCAATGCCGGGATTGATTGAACTGAGGAGCCGTTTACTTTCAAATGAGTTCATCTTGACCAGTTCTGCCACCAAATTGCTATTTGCCCTGCTTTGCTTGACTGCTTTAGACATTGACCAGCGCTCGGATAGCCTATATCCACATTTGAAACCAAGGATGCGCCTTGCTGTGGCGTTCCTAGGTCAAGAATTCATATTTTCACCACCTACACACTATGACTCAGTCACGCTTTGCCTTCTTCTGGCCGACTACCAGCCCACAGCCTTAACTACGACTCAAAGAGTCTTGCACCGCGCCGTCAAAGCCGAGACATTTATTCATCTAGCACACAGAATCGCGCATCGACTGGAAGAATCTTTTGAACAAGGCGGTGCAACTCCCCGCCAGTTGTGTATCGCGGATGGTGTCGACTTTGATGCAGGCTTTCACAAAACGGTACAGCACTTACAAATACTCTATTATGACACATTCCTGGATGGCTACATTTCAAAATCGCATAACGCCTTACGACAAGCTCTTGGAAAAATTATGCCTGTTGTCGATACGTACGAAATCATTTTGAAACATCGTCAGTGTTCACCGAAAGCAATCTTCCATATGAGCTGGGCCATCTCAGTCTGTATACTATTGGATGCCTTGGCAACCTTGAAAGAAAAATGGAACAACCCTGGCACCCTGTTCGCGGTCATTGAAGAGACCGAGAAAAAATGTGGTGGACAACTGGAAGCCAATAACGTCTTGTTGGATGCGGCATCAAACTTCTATAAATCAGAGAAGATAATGGCCGCTCGCTCCCTACTAGAGCTAAGGTTCAATTCTGTTATCGCTAGGATCTGGGGTCTCGGGCTTTTATATGCCGCGGTCCTGAAAGTGAGGTCCCTGGAAGGCAGAATAAAATGGGAGGATGAGATTGAGAGCCATGAAGCAATCCAGATCAGCGATCAAGTCACAAGCAGCAAGGCAGACGTGCTTGCCGGTGCAGCTGAGCCTTTTGCGATGGCTTTGACTCAGCTTGGGACAAGATACCCCGAAATGTTAGGAACCGTTTTGGATCTGTTCATCAAGTGCACGCATTTGAAGCTTGGCGGCCTCGTCCTTCACCCCCCACTTCAGCATCTTGCTCTGGAGATCATCACCCATTGCAAAAACCTTGTTGAAAACAATCTTGTTCATTTGAAGTGTTTTGGACGGTTGAATCCCAACTTTGACAAGCAACACGAGCTATTTAAATGCTGCAAACAACGATTTGAGGTCTTTCATGCCACACCTTGGACCTCAACTGATGCATCGTTTGGAAATGGCTGTGTTTATGCTGCGTGTAGCAAGATAATAAGAGGGTTTTGTGAGTTAATGGAAAAGCTGAAGGAAAGGTTTCCTAGACAAAACGAAAGAGAAGGGTGCCAGGCCGGTCAGGAAAAGCAGACCGGGCCGAGTATATTCAGTATTGACCCAGAGCTGAGTGATGCCACTTTTATTGGGTCGGAGACCTCAACTGAAGCGTGGAATATGTGGCCATATCTTGGAGGATTTGATCCGCTACCGAATCCACAGGAACTGTATGACTGGATCGAAAGTCTGAACTCTAATGCCGGGCTAGATGCTGTCTAATCTTGCTTACGGGGATATGAGCGCGCAACTGACAAATTTCCGCGTGGGGGCCGTCGATCCCGCGCAAAAGCAACGCGCAACGAGCGCGCAAATTGATAATGCCACAATCCAACTCTCTTAAAAAACACACTCTTTTTTCTTTTCATGCAATGAGACTTGTAGATCAGCAGCAAAGTTTACTAGTAGTTAGCTTCATCCTTTTTCCTGCCGATCTCATTACATTTTCGAAATGAGGTGGATTTGGGCGAGTTCTCGTAAGCGACATATCAAAACAGTAGAGGTGGACTTCTGATAAGAGAATAATGCTGGCCTCCTCCTCTTCATCTTCAGCTCTCATTCCTTCATCAGACAAGCAATCAATATGGTTTTCCTTGTCAAAATCCTCCGAACAGGTCTCGGTTTGGCATCGGAAGCTATCCATGCCGCTCGGGATCAACCCTCACCAAAAGATCAATCCCATGTCATAGACTCCTCGCGAGAGAACCTCGAGCATCCCGTCTCTCCCGTGCAGATTTCAACCAACAGCTCCTGGGCGCCCGAAGAGTCAAAGCATGATGTTGGTCGGCGCCAGGAAGACGAGCCTGATGTCGGATCGGACTCGCCGTCACATAATGTATCTGATGTTAACCAGGATGAGGTCGCATGGCAGATTGATGATATGATCGAGTGGTTGAAACAGCCAAGTTCCAATGAGGACTTGTATTCGCTGCCACACGACAACGCTTCAACCTACTCATGTGACGAGACGGAGAGTGAGGAGGAAAAAAAGCTCAAACAGAGGGAAGCATTAGCCCGTGAGCTCGTTTTCATGGCCGGTCCCCTTCCTGAAAAGTCACAACGACTTTCTTGTCCTGTCATAATTCCTCAACGCCGGCCCAGAAACAAGGACCGCGGGTTTGTACGCGCATATGCACCCGCCCTCGAGGACAGCGGTATTAGCCAAGAGGTCTTTTTGCAATTTTTGGAATATCTGGATATCGTCAACCATGTATGTGCAAATGACCCTGCCTTGCGTCTGTAATACACTGACCCTTATATAGGCCTCTGCTTGGATCGAAGTAGTTTTCATCGCCGCTCAGATCACATCATTTATCCCATTCCCAGCAGCCATGGCTGTAGGAATGGTTCTCTCGGTTATTGCCGGCACGGCTCGTGAATTACAAAAGCGAACTCGGGCAAATTCCTTCCTCGAGTTGGTGAATCGTGATTTGTTTATACCCCGCGGGCTGTTTGTCATGGTTATGGCGTTCAAATCAGATGATAGTGCAACACAAGGACCTCTAGGCAAGGCTACCAGCTCACTCAAGAAGACTATCTTTAAAACTGAAAAGGTCGACCTAAGCCAAGCAGCTGTGAAGTGGAGCAATCCAGATGTGAGTAGCTCAATTTTTGGAAAGAAACTTGACAACATTCGCCTGCAGAGCGGCGAGACAACTTCTGATTTGGAATTACCCGAGACTGCAAACCTAATATATCCCCAATTGGACAAGATTGCCGCGGGTGAATACACAGAACAGCAATCACAAGGGATTCTCGAGAAGATTAAAGGCGCTGGGGCGTGGGTCACCGACTACATGGACAGAAGGGCAATGGTATTCTATGTGTGTTGTTCCTTCCAACCTCGCTACGACATAACTCACAAGAAAACAGGAAGCAAAACATCCTGGAAGCCCAATGGTCATACCTTCCGAACAACGAAAACCCATGAAGTCACGCTTCAATGACCCAGATCATCCTGCGAACAGTGGATCGATGCTTGCTATCGTTACTGGTGGTCTTGTTCCCCTGCCAGGGCCTGGCAAGCTACTCGCTAAGAGAAATGAGGCGCTGGGGATCAACCGTTTTTTTGGTCAGCCGAAAGATTCCCAAGACGGCCGACTGATCCCCAGCACAGGAAAACACCATGTCAAGAGGTTATTTTTGAAAAATGTGCTATATCTTGCAGTCGTCAATCTGCCCACCGAGGAAGAGGCCGAGGAGTCCAAG
The DNA here is from genome assembly GCA_027569385.1 of Penicillium decumbens. Classification (NCBI taxonomy): domain Eukaryota; kingdom Fungi; phylum Ascomycota; class Eurotiomycetes; order Eurotiales; family Aspergillaceae; genus Penicillium; species Penicillium decumbens. The sequence goes on from JAPDEZ010000020.1 coordinate 396,011, forward strand.
TCTCAGTTTGAAAAGTATGATGGAACAGAATGAGGCCACCGCTTCCATTGAGGAATATACTGATATTTCTTATCCGAATACTCCATCGTGCCGGAAGTCAAATCTGACATAGTCTCGGGCTAGCTGTACTGATGCTTGGGTCTTGTTGGATAGATAATGATAGACAGCCTGCTTGTCATAACAAAGCCATTTATGCAACAATGCGTTTTATAAATTCTATCGTAGCTGCGGCGTTTCCACAGAACCAAACCAGTCCTTCATTTCGCAAAAAGACCTGATTTAGCCAATGAAAGGAACAGCTAAATCAGTAGAGAATTCTTAAATAATGAATCAGCCAAAGCAGAGCGGGACTCCAGTCGACTGTAGATCCTTGTTTTCACGTTCGGAATTTCAAAGTATTCTCAATACAACGTACAGGCGATCCAACAACATGGGAAGGAAAGGCTGAGCCAAGCCTATCTGGGTAAGCATAAAAGCCAAGCAATTGATTATTCGAATAGTTTTGGCCCCTATAAGGTTGGTCCCACAATGCGGGCTGGTTTAATTGCGCGCTCGTTGCGCACTTCCACGGCGCCCGGCATTAATTTGTCCTTAATCCCCATACACCTAGTGATCAACATTCAGACCAAAATTCAGCCCCGACGACGTAGCGAAACTGTAAATTGCGCTGCCTGCTCCACTAAATCAGATGAGGTTCCTCCCTATATAGTTGGCTGGATGAGGAAAATAAATTGCGCATCTCATCGAGGCTGTAATGCATGGAGTGGACCTGGTGAGGCTCTGGTAGTGCCCGAGCTATGGGGCACGGGAAATGTAATGTTATATAACTCAATTATTCCGCTCAGTAGTTGTTAGCTCAACAAGCCCTTTAATCATGTTTTTCAGAAGTCTCCTTCTTCTTGCTGTCGCACAGTGCGCTTTTGCTGCTTGTAAATGTGTATGTCAACCCACAGTTTGATTATCGCATTTTAAAAACTAACTAATGTGATTGGAATAGTCTCCAACTGATGACTGTTGGCCTCCACTTTCCAAATGGAACTCTCTCAACTCATCTGTTGACGGGCAACTTATCGCCAATCAACCCATTGCCCAGCCATGCTATCCTGGCCCAGGCCAAGATGCACAGCTATGTCAAGATATTGGCCAAGAATGGACGAATTCAAAATTTCAAGAGGCTTCACCGGTCGGATTCACTTATCCGGTTGCTGTGACCTGTCCTCCCATCAATGCCTCTATTGCGGCTTACCCTCTGTGTCAACTCGGTGCCGTCCCAGTATACACCATTAATGCGACCAAGGCAAATGATGTGTCAGAGGGCATCGAGTTTGCAAAAGAGAACAACTTACGGCTCGTGATTAAAAACACCGGTCATGACATTGTGCAAAGGTACGAGAATTGGAATTCGCAAGGCGCATGATGTGTTAACATTATATGGGTAGATCTCAAGGATATGGCAGTTTGATGATTTGGATCAAGTATATCCATGATGGGATCTTGTTCCAACAGCGTTACATTCCATCCAATCACTCCTGTCACTCAAACTGGACTGGAAGTGCCATCACTGTCGGTGGTGGATACATTTGGGAGGATGTATATGCCGTTGCAGCCAAGCACAACACCATCGCCGTTGGTGGCGATGATAGCGTATGATATCAGGTAGTTTCAGTCACTGAAAACAAGAAGACTAACACCACTTTAGACTGTTGGAGTTATTGGAGGCTACATCCAAGGCGCTGGTCACGGCCCTACAAGCCATGCCTTTGGGCTAGCAACCGATCAAGTCCTCGAATATACAGTCGTCCTAGCATCAGGAAAAACTGTAAAGGCAAACGCATGCCAATACTCAGATCTATTCACTGCCCTGCGTGGTGGAGGAGGTGGCACTTACGGTGTTGTCGTATCTGCTACGATCAAAGTACACCCCACGCGCCCGGTCCTCGCGCACACCCTACTCATGACGCCAACGAATGGGAGCTTGTCCGACCTCGTGGATGCTAGCGGGAGCGCCTTGTCTAAATATTCTGTCCTTTCGGATCGAGGATTCGGAGGTATCGGGGAGTTGCTGAATATGAAGGGACAGACTCTCTACGTGCATAATTTTATCACGTTGCTTGAAAACAACTCATCCAGCGCCATTGAAAGCACTAAACAGTTTGTGAACCAGAACCTTGTGCGCGATTTACTTCCGTACAACGGAACGTCCCTCTTTGTTTCTTCTACCTTCAAGCAATACCCGACGTTCCAATCATACTTCACCTCCGGTACTCACCAAGCTCAGGCAGGTGATAACCTCATCATGATCTCTCGGTTCTTTGACAAGAAGTCGCTAGCTGGTCAGAAGGAGAATCTTTCCAGCATGCTTCGTACTTTGTTTATCGAGACAGGTCCAGGGGCCCGTCCCTCTGGATCTGGACTTTCCCTGTCTCTTGATGCGGGTGGAAAGGTCCTACAGCAGCAGCCGTATACCTCTGTCAACCCAGCTTGGCGGAAGACTTACGCTCTCTTGACACATGTTGATCTGTATCCTCTCAATGCTGGATCGCAAGGAGTCCAGGAAGTCAAAGATAGGGCTACCTTCAAGAAACTGAAGGCAATGGAGGCGCTGACGCCCGGCATGGGAACTTACTTAAACGAGGCCGATGGATTTGATCCCCAGTGGAAGGAGAATTGGTTCGGAGAGAACTATGATTGGCTTAAGTCTGTAAAGCAGAAGTATGACCCGGAAAATGTATTTTGGTGCTGGCGATGTGTCGGAAATGAGGGCTGGGAAGAGGTGAAGGGTGGCACTACCTACGGACCCTTGTGTGAAGTTAACTAGTTCTGATGAATTTCATGAAGATTCCCATGATATATTGTGCATCTATCATCCAAACTTCTAAAGGATTGGGATTTCTTCCAATTGGTCTATTCGTCTCCAGAATCGTTTCTGTTTCTCTTACATCTTAGATTTCTCTCGCTTTTTCCTTTTCTCGTGAATATTAGACACTATCACGTACTTGATAAGTGAGTTGGCCAGATAAGCGACTTGGCGACTTGGCCTCGACCGCGCGATCATTCGCTTTTGCGCGCTTTCCTCCACCGAAAATAATGGATTCAACAAGTGAAGACAGTCAATTAATTCTGACCATTCAAGCTATGAAGAGTGACCCTAATTTCGACCGCGCCACACTCGCCAACCGGATGAAGGGGATGATATCGCGACACGACAGCACGCCCCGTTCGCGGAATCTAACTGAGCTAGAGGAAAAGTCAATTCTTCAATACATCTTCGACCTAGATTTGCAACGATTTCTTCCTCGGCTACGTGAGGTGGAAGATATGGCGAACCGACTGCTCGCAGAGCATAATGCGCCCTAGGTCGGTAAGCGCTGGGCTTCCAACTTCGTTAAGCGATAACCTGAGCTCAAGACACGTTTCTTTCGTAAGCACGACTACAAGAGATCTCAATGCGAAGATTCGGACAACATTGATAGCTGGTTTGCCCTCGTACGCAACAAAATCGCTAAGTACGGCATCCAGGAGTCCGATATCTACAACTTCGACGAGACTGGCTTTATGATGGGCGTTATCTCAACAAGCATGGTCGTCACGAGCTCAGGAAGGCGCCCTAGTACAAAATAGACCAGTCCGGTGATCGAGGATGGATACAGTCATCCAGGGAGTCAGCTATGAAGGCTGGACGGTCCCTCCATTTATCATCGTTTCGGGCAAATATCACCTTTCGACCTTATCAGGAGGTCTCGGAGGGCTATGAAGACTGAAGAAATAGCCTACGAGATAGAGAAAAAACAAGCTAGAAAAGTCTTGAAGAGGGGAAGAACTATCTAACCTAAACACCTTAGCTATAGTTGGCTATAGACAGAAGGGGTTACGTGATGAGTCATGTAACGGGTTAGGTAACTACTCTCAATATACCCTCCTAGCTGACATAGCTAAGGGCCGGGTGGGCCATAGAAATTTGTCGAAGACGACGCCAGAAACACCGGGGGAAGGAGCGGCCAAAATACGGAAAATATGAGTGTTAGTAGACAAAAAAGACAGAGAGGAGCAAGCTATGACTATCTACACAGAAATGGTCAGCTAACCAAGGACAGACAGGGAACTCCCGCTTTGACAAAATTGATCGGCATCGAATCTCGGGTTGATCTCGGCACTAGTGCTAGCCGCCTTCCGCCAGCAGAATACACTAATACAAAGAGTCGTTTCACCGACTGTTCCATCTTTTTGTAAAAATTACGTGACGCCTCTTCCCCCTTCATCCATTCATCCAAATGAAGGCCTATCCGAAAGGGTAAAGTAATTTCCCGGAGCCGGCTGGTACCGGCTAGGGTACCTTCCTGCACATCCCCCATGGAGACGCATAGGACGCTTATTGGCGATGTCGGGGAGGTCTGTGGACGAACAATCTCTTTGCATTCAAGCTAGGTCATCAATACCGTCGATCATTGAGAGTACTGGTGGATGAGCCACCGTGGATTTCGCCCAATTTGCTCTTTTGGTCTTGGCTGCGGATGTCGATGGGGTTTGGCGAGTGGCGATTGCGGAGACTATTTCACTGTTTCCAAGATTTCTTCCTCGGCTTGTTATAAGACTTTCATCTAGACTTCCAATAATCCACCGTTTTGCTTGTTTCCTTTTCGTGGTGCAATTGCTCTCTATACTTCTACTACGACCAGATATGAACCAGCACGACGAGGTTACCAGCACACACAGCAGCCATAGCGGAACCGACAGCAAGGATATCAGGGAATCAAAAGGCTAGCAAGATGGCTCGACAGAGGAATATGACTTCGATTCCGAGGAAAAGCAAGTGATTGGTGAATCGGTACCATTAGTTACCTGCGTTGGGGCGAAAGTTGAAGAGTCGTCACTTATCCATGATCGCTATTGGTAGGAATGCATTTCGCTGCATGGTTGGATGATTGAGTTATCTAACGTGGAAGTAGGTGACCTCTACCATTAATGAACCATAGAATGTGTACAGCTCGATACGACTGCCCATTGGTCGGAATTATAACAAGTGTATTCAGCCAGTCGAAATGTGTATAGACAAAATCACGCATAACACCGTGAGACACAGTAAAAAATCCGATGTAATCAATCATCGTGGTACGTGGGCTTCACCACATCGCCTACCATAACAGTCCGGTGCTCGGGCGCCAGTTCAAAGCCCTCCATCTCCTCCTGTGAAAGTGCCGCATATCTACCAAACGAAACCTTTCCCCCTATATTCCTCGTCTTCGCAAGTGTAGAAAATGGCTCGTCTCGTCGAACTCCGGTGAACTGATCAATACAGACCATCTGGCAGCGTTGGCATGCATCGAGCACGTCTATCCGAAGCTGGTCTGGTCCGATGCGAAGATCTGACCAGCGATCTTCAGCATATGGTTGCTCGGCATCTCCGAGTTGAGTGAGTCGCTCAGCGACTACAATGTTGCCTCGGAAAACGTCTGCGGCAACGGCCTTGCTGCCACCTGTACCGTGCTTGGTGTTGGCCTTGATTGTTTCGTTCAGTCGGTTGACCGATGAGCGAGATACAACCAGGATGGGCATCTCGTTGGCGAGAAGAAGAGGCTTTTGGCTAGTTCCCCGGACCGGAGGTGGCAGGTCTGGTGGGAAAGAACCTGGCATAATAAATTTGCGGAACCTGCTCTTCCAATTACCGGACAAGCGCGGTGGCCGTGAGTATCGGTTGGCGGTTTGTGCCGGGAATCGTGCAAGTGTACAAGGGACACCAAGGAAATCAGAAAAGAATGCCGACACCACCGGCGATGCATATGCGTGCAGAGATATTTGGTCGCCGCACACGGTGGACTTCTTGGTAGAGTTTGAACAGAGGGAGGTTGAAACGAGGCTGGTGTCTTCCCACCCAAGGGAGATTTCCAGGCTTACTTGGTCTGTCATGACGCCACAGGTGATGCGGAGGACACCACGATCAAGGTCAATGGATGGGCGGATAAGAGCCATGCGAGGGTACCGTTTCTGATTCAAAGCGGCGCCTGTGCCTTGGTGAATCAAGCACCATTCGCGGTCCCATGCTAGTCCTTCTCGTTTCACCTCCCAACGTTTCCCTTCGGGGATCTTGAAGGCACCGCAACTCTTGATAGGAAACACTGAAAGACTCTCAACGTAGAAATGCCGACCGATCACCTCGTTTTCTTCCAGAAGCGGGTTCAATGCGACAATCGGAGGAGTCTTCTCAACATAAAATTCCTCAATGAAGCCAACCAAGGAATCGATATCTTTCACGTTGGTCATTGCACCCAGGCTGACTCGCAGAATGCCAGTTGGCCGCCCTCCCATGATATCATGGTCATCGCCGCAGCGCAGCCCCGTAGAGTAGTGGCGACGCAGTTCAGCACCCGTCCATCCAAGAGATGATGCGGTTCCTCCAGGGTTACAAACGGATCCCGATCGCAGTTGGATGTTTTGCACTGTAGCCAGCTTCTCCACTTCTGTCTTTGGGATCCATTCTCCAACGCTATTGCGTAGATTGAAGGCAATAATCGGACCCTGTTCCTGAGGACATCCGTATACGGAGTCCGACTGGTAGATCTGACAGACTTTCGTCTCGTTCCAATGCTGCAGGATGGAGATTCGGTCAAAAAGCTGCTTGGCCAGATAGGCAGTATGTGCGGAAACATTTGCCATCGAGCCATACAAACGCTTGTGAGTGTCGAGGGCGGCATCCAGAGCAATGATGTTGTGGAAAGGAAGAGTCCCATCCTCAAGGCGCTCGTGAATCGAACTTTCTTTTTTCGCATGCCACTGTGCACCATGAGCAAGAACCATGTCAACAGTGCCGCCACCGAAAAACCGGCGTCTTTCGAAGACGCGTGCTGCGCTCTTTTTGACGACCAAGGCGCCTAGATCGGGAAAACCAAAGACCTTGTAAAAGCTGAGCGCTGTAAAGTCTGGGGCAGCTTGCACAGAGCCCAGGTCCAATGGAGCTGTTGATACAAGCGAGGCTGCGTCGAGAAGAGTAAAGACATTGCCTCCAATATCGCTAGCCACCGAACGAATCTGCTCGCACCATCTAAGTGGAAGACGTCGACCATTCATGTTTGACTGTGCCGGAAAGGCGAAAAGCCTTGGTGCCTTGGTCTGGTTTCTGGCCAGCTCGGAAATCCAAGTATCTACTTCGGCATCACTTTGGAAGCACTGATGCCCCATATCGGCCAATTCTCGCACACCGACGATGCTGGTATGAGCATCAATATGATAGCCATACCAGAACCCGCGATGGTCAGAGTCGCGGAGGGAATCGGCGACGAGCTTGATGGCCGCGGTTGCATTTGCCACAAAGACAAGGTCGAACTCTTCAGGGTCGGCATTGAAGAAGCGCAGGACCCGCAGTCTAATATCGTCTGTCCGCTGTGTAGAAAGCTGCGACGATAGAGACATTGAGTGTGGATTTCCGTAAAGATTTGATAACATGTGCCGTGAGAAAGCCTCAATCATGGATTTGGCATATGGCGTTGTCCCCGCATGGTCGAGGTATGTTGTCTCTATCAGCCCAAAGAGCCATTGTCAGCTAGATTTTCAATCAGTTCAGGGAAGGATCAAATACCATTCATCAGAGGATACTCCTGCTCTCGGATCGTGTCCACATCTGCAGAGTATCCTCGGCCATATTCAGTCGACGGGTTCCCCGCATGACCGGTCTCCGCCATGCTTGACGGAAGGGGTATGCTATGGTGCAGGTAGATAGCAGCAAAGACGCGCAGTTCAAACTCGCCGTTGGTTCAACCGGATCAATGCTGAAGTGGTCGCACGTGAACTATGTTGCAGGACGCTCCCCTTCTTATAGTCACAATGAGTCCGCAGAAGTAGTAGGGCATTCTAACAAAAGGCCATCCATCAGTCACCCATTTGACATGAATATCGAAGAGAATCGACAAAGCAATCCCAAAATAGACTGCATATTTGTGCAACTTGAGACCATATTGAACGGTTTCGAAGGGAGTGGGGAGCACGGCAGATAAGGCGGATAACTATAATCGGAGCTTACCGAAGAAGGTCAATCGCTTGAAATTTCATGTGAAGTCCAAGCGAACGGTTGTTGATCGATGAGGGTATGATGAAACTGGTGTCCAACTGGACTCTCCATTGCTCATTATAAAGTTGCGAAAATCAAGATCCCTCTGCGCAATTCAGTGGCAATATCTCGGGGTCATCATGTGACATAAAACCTACGAATCGTTCACGTACGGATTCAACTGTTCACACGGGGACTGGATCGACCGGGTATCCAGGTATGTCCATGCATATCTGCAACGTTTCGGGTTCATCGGGGAGACAAGTGCGGATGAGTTCGCGCTGCTCGGCCACTCACAAGAGGGGTTGATAACCGAGGATGCGGTAATCATAGACAAACCCCTGTCTATAGTAGTAAAAGACAGGATATTTTGCCAATATCACCCTATATCACACAGATGGTCTATCAGATGAGCCTCGAGCGTAAAAATAGTCAAGCCACCCTGCAGGGGATCGGCGGAGCCTAAGTACCTGCGTTAAGAGGCTAGAGCTCGTCATATTTGAGTTCGGTCCCTTCGTCAGCTTACCATCTCATGTCAGTATAGATTCGCTTAAAATAACTTCATCATTGGGGGCGGTTTGACTGGAAGCCACAAGTATAGACTCGCTTAAAATAACTTCATCATTGGGGGCGGTTTGACTGGAAGCCACAAGTATAGACTCGCTTAAAATAACTTCATCATTTTGGGCGACTGGAAGCCACGGCCTATCATCGACAACTTCATTGCAAGGAAAAAGCAAGATCATCGTGGTAGGAAAACCATGTCGATAACAAAGAGATCAATACCTCTGCAAGGATGCAGATGTGATCGGCTTAAAGGAGCTCTAGGGCCAGGGCTCTGGATTGGCTGGTTTGTCTATAGTCAGGGAGTGTATAAAGGCTTGTTTTACGTGACATGATCATTTCTCGCTCAATATTCTCGCGAACTATGCCTCTTGACCTCGTTGAACAGCTATCACTTTACTATTGTCAATAATTGCTCAAATAGTCATAACGATAGTAACACCTAGACAGAAGCTACTGGACATGAAGCGCCCAATACTTCGTAAGACTAGTGATGAAGATGCTGCACCTCGAGCACGTGGCCCTTGCTCTTTGGCGATATCGTGCATATGCCCCTGTAGCGTTTCATGTTCCTCGGCTCGATGTTAGGCCGGCTTCGTGGGAGTTCGTTTTCCCTTTGATATATACTTTCAGCGCCCTTTGGCGCACGGGCTCGCTGTTTGGAGGAACTGCATCAAAATTCCTAGGTTATATTCACACGGTGACAAGATGGCCCGTCCAAGGTGTGGAGATCTTCGGGCTCCTTGCCCACGTTTGCATAGTATAGTATTGTACAAATGATGTCAAAAGTAAATCAGAGAAACTCCATCCCAAACCCCTGCAAATGATTCATACAGACGCTTTCACCGAGGGGATGCCGAATGAAGCCGGTAAAACGTTGGTGTCGAACGAAAAGCGACAAGAGTGGACCAAGTGGCAATGCGGAAAAACGAGGGGAAACAGATTCAGTCGAACTGTCCCGTTTACCGCTTGGGCCACTTTTTCCAGCCACGACCGTGACCTCTCTGTAGAGAAGAGTTAATTCATTTCTACTTGATAAGAGTCGCAAGATACTCACCTGCTTCCACTCCCGGATCATCTCCGGCATCTCCACCATAGCCTTGCGACGGTCTTCAAGGCGAGCTTCCATAGTCCGCTCCCACTTGTGACCCTTGACCTTTTGGCCGATACCGGTTCCCTTAATGCGTAGACCACGCTCTGCCAAGCGAGCGGCCTTGTATTCCGTGGACTTTATGCTAGGGGGTAGAAGAGGCTCGACATTGTATTTGATGGCCAGCTTCACCAGGTCAGCCTGCTGGCGCAGGCCATACCGCGGCCCAATCCACTTGCGCTTTCCGCTGAGGAAGATCTTCCGCGGCAAAAAGGGGTTGGGGATCTTTGAGTCGGTGTTCAGAAGAGCCCGTGCAGAGGACTCCTGTAGGTTCTCACGGTGGGCACCCTTGGCCTCACGGTCGGGGGTATAGGGTGATGGGAGGTTTTGCTCGGGAGTGGTCTCTGGGAGTTTCGGACGCGACGCGACAAGCGCGGAGTAGATTTGGGGTGGGTAACGTGCAAAGAAGTTGCGGAGGCGAGTGGGCAACAGGCCCACTGATGTCGGATTGACAGACATGGTGGCCAGAGGAGTGGTGAACGGCCGGATGTTGTGTGTCGATAAAAGTTGAAGCGCTAAAACCGTACCGGCAGTATATGCTTCACCGCCTCAGGTCGGATTTCCCAAACCGTCGATTCGGCTTTTCAGTTTCGCTTTGAACATCCCTTTGCCCCATTGTTACCACCGCCGCATTATATTCATAGTCGCCGCTGTCTTTAACATTATCCGACGCATTCTCTTTTCTTTGCGCACCTCCCAGAATAGCTGCCACCATGGCGGACTACCAGTATGGCGGTACCGAAGAGGAAAATGCGGAGCTGAGAACGCTCGAGGCTGAGCTGGTATGTCTGGAGCGCGATCTGGTTTTTGTCGAGGAGTATTCGCTGACTTCATAATAGATCGAAGATCCTGATAATTTCGAGACGTGGGAGAAGCTCGTGCGTGCCGCCGAGGCCCTCGAGGGTGGAATCAACCGCAACTCCAGCCCTCAAGCTATCACCACTGTGCGCAACTGCTACGATCGCTTCCTCGCGAAGTTCCCCCTTTTGTTCGGATATTGGAAGAAATATGCCGACCTAGAGTTTTCGATCACGGGCACCGAAGCCGCAGAGATGGTACGGACATTATTCTCTCCAGCCTTACGCGGCCCTGCGCATTTCCCTCCAGAAGCCAAGTCACTAACTTGCTCTTGATTACAGGTTTACGAAAGAGGCATTGCCAGTATTTCGCCGTCAGTCGACCTGTGGACCAACTACTGCTCTTTCAAAGCTGAGACCTCACACGATGCCGACATCATCCGGGAGTAAGTAGTACAACACCATTTTCCTTCCCTTTCCCTGTAACCTTTAGCAATGCCAGCTCGCGAAATCCCCTGTGGTGCCCATGGTATAATTGGATATGTGTCGGTCCAGCAGTTGCATTGATGATGGGTGAGAAACCATTACCTTCCCACCCGGACTCGAGTGGAGTTTACTTCTCACCCATGGCTCATTCAGGCTGCTTTCCTTACCCACCTGACCAAAGACATCATTTTCCTTCCTCTTGCCCGGACTCTAGAAGGGAAAGCCTCATCCGGGGATCTCCTCTGACCCTGCGCACGAAGCACCAGCTACCTTCCCCATAGCTTGCTCATTGATTTTGGACTGTCACTAACGACAAAGTCGACCGCTTATGTTTGCCACGTCATTTCTTCCCTCCCCTCATGCCTCCTAATCCTCCTTCCCCCCGCTGAAGACTCCTGTAATACTGACTTGAGTATTTGAACAGTCTCTTTGAGCGCGGTGCCAGTTGTGTTGGCCTCGACTTCCTTGCGCATCCTTTTTGGGACAAGTACATCGAGTTTGAAGAGCGTGTCGAGGCTCAGGACAAGATCCTTGCCATCTTGAGTCGGATTATTCACATTCCGATGCACCAGTATGCGCGGTATTTCGAACGTTATCGTCAGCTAGCTCAGACTCGGCCTCTGGTGGAGTTGGCACCCGCAGAAATCATGGCCCAATTCCGTGCCGAGATCGAGGCGGCCTCTGCACACATTCCACCGGGCCAAAAGGCCGAGGCCGAGATCGAGCGTGATCTCCGACTGCGCGTGGATAACTATCATTTGGAGATCTTCTCGAAGACTCAAACGGAGACCACCAAGCGCTGGACCTTTGAGTCGGAAATCAAGCGGCCGTACTTCCATGTCACAGAGCTAGATGAGAGCCAATTGACGAATTGGAAGAAATATCTCGACTTTGAGGAATCAGAAGGCGAATACGCCCGCATTCAGTTCTTGTACGAACGCTGCCTTGTCACATGCGCCTACTATGACGAGTTCTGGCTTCGCTATGCCCGATGGATGGCTGCTCAGGCAGGCAAGGAAGAAGACCTACGGATCATCTACCAGCGCGCAAGTTATCTTTACGTGCCCATCGCCAACCCAACTGTTCGCTTGCACTATGCCTACTTTGAGGAAATGTCGGGACGTACGGATGTAGCCAAGGATATCCACGGTGCAATCTTGTTCAGCTTGCCCAGCCACGTCGAGACCATAATCTCTTTGGCTAACCTGTCGCGCCGCCATGGCGGTCTTGATGCAGCCATTGATGTCTACAAGACCCAGTTGAATTCCCCTGAGGTTGAAATGGCCACCAAGGCCGCCCTTGTCGCCGAGTGGGCCCGTCTACTGTGGAAGATTAAGGGTGCTCCTGACGACGCTCGCAAGGTGTTCCAGGAGAACCAGCAATACTACCTCGACAGCCGGCCTTTCTGGACCAGCTATCTCATTTTCGAGATTGAGCAGCCTACCAGTGCTGACACTGAACCTACTCAGTATGACCGTATCAAGCAGGTCATCTCTGATGTCCGCTCCAAGAATACCCTTCTTCCCGATGTGGTCAAGGAGCTCGTGCAGATCTACATGGCGTACCTTTTGGAGCGTGGCACCAAGGATGCTGCTAAGGAGTATATGACCCTGGACCGCGAGATACATGGCCCGCTGTCTGTGTCTGCCTGGGCTAGAGCCCCTGCTGCAATGCCCGCAGCGCCCGTCAACGGGCAGCCCGCACCCGTCCCGATGGTACAACCCACTCCTGACCCGGCTGCCGCAGCGGCCTATGCCTACTACCAGCAAAGTAACGGCGTTCCTGCGGCCTAGGCCCTGTCTCACTGACTCAAGCAGCCAGTGGCTACGCGCTTCGTCATGTTTTCGTTATGACTATTCTCGTCCCGATAGGTCCCCCTCTACTCTGTGACCCTTCCTTCTGATTTACCTGGGTGGGTACCTTTTTCCCGATGTAGCATCATGTTCGTGCCTGGTATAGGCATTGCGTCTTCTCCTACAGGTTTGTTAGCGTTTTCGATGCGTTCAGGGGCCCCTGCCTATTGGACACTGTCCGGTTTGCTCTTTCTATTTATCCCACATACTTGATCGGGGCATTAAGATCCACCGGGATCATTGTATTCTACGTGCCCTCTCTTTCCTACAATTTCAAACCATATTTTTCACAAGAGCAATTTCATCGACCACTCTAGTAGTCAGGTCCAAATAGAAGCATCAATCAGGTATCTTCGCCTGACATGGCCCTAACTGGGGACAATTAGCACCGCATCTCAGTTCCATATATAAGAGAACAACTCACCCAATTTAACCCTGAGGATATCCCTGCCTCAAAAGATCAATACTGTCCGCAGAGATTGCAGACTGGAAAGCCATGCCTTGCCTACGAGGAGGCCTCTATGACAGGTCGTAGGAGATTGAGACTAATAGCACCAAAATGGATGACACTCACTCCCCCGCAGATTAATGAAACGGTGAACGAAAGCCCATTTTATCGGTTACCTCTGCAACTACGACTATACATTCTTGGCGCTTCCCGAGGTCATTCGAATTTTCATCCGGGGCTTGCGGATGCACGATGGGTCTTCTAACTCATTACAAGCCATGTGTGCAAGGTTAAAGATTCAGATGGTGGAGTTGTGTTTGTGTATGCTAGCCAACGCAGGCCTTTCAATATCTCAGGATGAGTGTGTAAATAAATATAGAGCTCACGTCCTGCTCCCAGAGGAACATAAGTCTCCTGATTATGTCGGTATAATGGTTTGGCTATGCAGTGTCAATGGGGTAAGTGCCAATGCATCCATTTGGCCCTCAATATATGCTAAAAAAGTATGATCTAGATATATGGAAGGTACGATGTTCTATACAGAACACAAACGTTTCATATCGACTGTTGGGGATTTAATAGATAATCTCGATATGGTACTGTCATTGAAAGATATTGAGAGGATACCCGCACTACGGATTCGATGTGCTTTCTATCTTTTTGGGGAAACGCAAGAAGATGAGAAACTTGCGAACCTTGAGAGCATTCTTTTCCATCTAAAAGATAGCAGCCTTTCATTGCGGAAGTTCTACGTTTCCATCGGCGTAATTGAGCATGTTTTATATCCCGTTAGTGCAACTATTGAAGTCAGTTTAGATAGGTATCCTATAGCAGATGACCCCTAAGATCCCCTTGTGTCCTCTTTGGGACTTTGCTCTATTATGATAGCCGAATCAGCGTTTACTTTCGGTTGGATTAATAATTCTAGCCACTCAGATGCCTTTTTGCCATCTTCTCGAACCATAGAGCATCCCGGCACGTGACTGCGCGTCTGGTGTTCCCGCCCGCCGTATAATTTCAAGATGCAACAAGTCGCCGCTACCAGCATTGTATCTATCTCGATTTCACCGCCTAATCACGATGGACGGCATGGTGATAAACGGTTCACATGGACTTGCTCCTGGTCCTCCCCCGGACCCTATTGAGCGTCCGCCCTCTCCACCTCCTCCACCTCCAGAGGACTCGGCCGCTCCGCCGCCGCCACCAGATGCTGCGGCGCCTCCACCTCCCGACAATGCGCCACCTGCACCTCCAGTCGAAACGAAGAAAAAGAAGACAGGATGGGGAGCGCCGAAGCGGCCTGCTGCGGCTCCGTTGAGTGTGGAGGAACTTATCAGGAAGAAGAAGGAGGCAGATGCGGCAGCTTCGAAGGTGCGTTTGTCTCTTAGATAGTCTATCTGAAAGGAGGATTTGAACGACGATTTACTAATACTTTTTTTCTTAAAGCCGAAGTTCCTTTCCAAAGCTGAACGGGAAAAGCTTGCGCTTGGAAAACGGGCCAAGGAAGTGGAAGCTGAGCGACAAGCGAAAGCTTCCACTAATGGCGCTGACCGTAATGGATCCTCGTCGGACGCAGCTTTACGGAGGCCTGAAGAGCCGAGAATTGACCGCGGAGATACAAATGGAAGAGTTCCTACCGGACCCCGTGCGATGCGCAACTCCAACGGACTGAACAATCGGAATCAAGACATGCAACCGCCGCCGCCAAAGTCGAAAGAGCCAAAGGGTGACAAGCGCCCTGCGGAGGAAGATGAAGCCGAAGCCCAAGCAGCCTTGGTCAAGCAACGATATATGGGAGCCGACCAGACCTCGACTTTTTCTGCGAAAAAGAAGCGCAAGCGTACGACGGACCGCAAATTCAACTTTGAATGGAATACCGAAGAAGACACCAGTCTCGATTACAACCCGTTATACCAGCACCGACACGAAGCCAACTTCTTTGGACGAGGTCGACTGGCAGGGTTCGGAGAAGACGTTGCAGATAAAGTGGCGCGTAAGTATGCGCAGGCGCTAGAAACTCGAGATAACGAGTCAGGCAGTCTGCGCGCTAAAGAAATATTGGAGATGGAGCGTCGCCGCCGCGAAGAGAGCTCCCGCAGCCAGCTTGATAAACACTGGAGCGAGAAGGCGCTGGTCAACATGCGCGAGCGAGACTGGCGTATCTTTAAGGAAGACTTCAATATCAGTACCAAGGGTGGCGGTATACCCAATCCCATGCGCTCATGGGATGAGAGTGATCTGCCAAAGCGATTGCTGGAGCTTATTGACCGTGTCGGATACAAGGACCCGAGTCCCATTCAGCGCGCTGCAATCCCAATTGCCCTGCAGAATCGTGATCTTATCGGTGTTGCCGTGACTGGTTCCGGTAAAACGGCGGCATTCCTGCTTCCACTTCTGGTATACATCTCGGAATTACCCAGGCTTGACGAGTTCGAATGGCGCAAGAACGACGGTCCATATGGTCTTGTCCTTGCGCCTACCCGTGAATTGGCTCAGCAGATCGAGATCGAAGCTAGGAAATTCACCACACCCCTTGGATTCAACGTTGTCAGTATTGTTGGTGGTCACTCGCTTGAGGAACAAGCATACAGCCTGCGCAACGGCGCAGAAATCATCATCGCCACCCCCGGTCGTCTTGTCGATTGTATCGAGCGCCGCATGTTAGTCCTCGGCCAATGCTGCTACGTGATCATGGATGAAGCAGATCGTATGATCGACATGGGTTTCGAAGAACCCGTGAATAAGATCCTCGACGCACTCCCCGTCACCAACGAAAAACCCGACAACGAAGAAGCCGAAAATCCACGCGCCATGAGCCAGCACCTCGGCGGGCGCGACCGATACCGCCAAACCATGATGTACACAGCCACGATGCCCACAGCTCTCGAACGCATCGCGCGCAAGTACCTGCGACGACCAGCAATCATCACAATCGGCAGCGCCGGTGAAGCGGTCGACACAGTCGAACAGCGCGTCGAGATGATCCCCGGCGAAGACAAGCGCAAAAAGCGCCTGGCCGAGATCCTCAACTCGGGCGAGTTCCGACCTCCGATCATCGTTTTCGTCAATATCAAGCGAAACTGTGATGCTATCGCCCGCGATATCAAACATATGGGCTTTTCGTCTGTTACTTTGCACGGTTCCAAAACTCAGGAACAGCGTGAGGCTGCCCTTGCCTCTGTGCGAAACGGTTCCACTGATGTGCTGGTTGCAACGGACCTGGCTGGACGTGGTATCGATGTCCCCGACGTCTCCCTCGTCGTCAACTTCAACATGGCTACCTCTATCGAGAGCTACACCCACCGTATCGGCCGTACTGGTCGTGCCGGAAAGAGTGGTGTTGCTATTACGTTCTTGGGTAGCGAGGATGCCGATGTCATGTATGTTTGCCTTTCTTATCGTTTATGTGTTGCTTTGCTAACTGGAAATCCAGGTATGATCTCAAGCAGATGCTTATCAAGTCGCCTATTTCGCGTGTGCCGGAGGAACTACGCAAGCACGAAGCAGCGCAGTCCAAGCCCACGCGTGGACAAGGGAAGAAGATCGAGGACAGCTCTGGGTTTGGAGGAAAGGGTGGTTGGGCGTAATGGCTCTTTATTTTTTCAGTGTACTATCTTCGTTCTATACCGACAAGCCAAGCAACAGGCACCTACAGTCCCGGTTCAATCACATTCCATGTGCTTTTTGAAATAGACAGACTCTATTATGAAATACCATCGTCGTAGAATACTGCATCAAAACCCGCGTGACCATAAGAATTGATTGACGTCAACCATCCCTTGAATCTGGATGGAATCTGAAGAAAAAGTTGAAGCCACTCGCCCACTGGTGGAAAGAGTCTGTGAATGGTTTCCTAAGAACATCTCCTATGTATGAGAATAATCTTGTTATGTACCGATATTGACATACAGGAGAATTCGAAAACAGTTAACCCCTCGGTCACACAGGCCTTCTTTCCCAGCGCCCCACTCAGATCGCACTACACCTAATCTGACCCCACTGTATTTTCCCGATGTACAGTGGCCGGACGTAGTGTAAATGCTTGTGTCTATCTGAGTGGCGGTACGGCGCTTTACCACGGACCATCGGACACTGTCTTAGAATGAGAGTATTTTGTAGTCTCCAGGTAGTGCCCGTCGAAAGTAATTTTGATATCGACATGAGTCCAAAGCTCATTTCCGTTCTTAATGTAGAACCCGTGCTTCCCTTTGGCACAGAAATAATCAATGTGGAGATAGACCGCATCTCTCAGGTCTCCGTGAAGTTCTCCAGCCTGGATACCCATGTAGGATGGAGTCACTACCAGACGCCAGTCATCCGTGTAGAGTGTACCCGTGACCTACGTGGGGATTCATTATCAATGAAATTGCTCGTGGCATTTGTTTGCAGAACAGCTCACCTTAACGGGGCCAAAGCTCCAATCAAATGGCAGGGTCGCTGTACTCCATTCCTTCGACTCAAACTCTGCTTCCGTTTGTGACTCGATATACGATATCTCCTTCATCCGGGGGAGTAAGATTGACGAGAGCACCTTAATGCGGTTTTAGCCTCCAAATCATAAGCTGTCCAAGGAATGGCATAGTACCCACCAGTGATTTGTGACATTTTGCTGAAGGTCAACGGTAAAGTGGACTATTAGAGACGAAACACAGTGAAAGAAGGAGAAAGCAAAGCAATTCACCTACACACTGAGGATCTTATGTAGTCACGGAAAGACAGTTAAATGGCGGTGCTGCTTGGGTCGGCGGATAGATCTGCAGTCCAATCGTTCCATATCAGTTACCGGGACGTAATAGGGGTAAGGACAACAATGCCTGGAAAAACGGCTGCGTGAGTCATTTCTTCAGTATCCGTTGACGCATCTCAGGTCTTGTGACCACTACGAAATCTACTCCCATTTCCGAGGTTCTCGACCTCTTCAACCTGATTCAAGTACAGTGTGAAAATGCCGGATAAGCTTCCTATTCCACGATTACAACGCGAGAGACGGGAAAGTGGCGGACGACGTACCAGTCGGGCTTGTGACTCTTGCCGACAGCGCAGAACCAAATGCGATGGCAGCAAGCCTGTTTGCTCTCACTGTCGCGTCCAAGGCATGAACAACTGTATTTATTCGGATGTCAATGTTGTTCGACAGCAAAAAGACCTGGAATCGGCGCAGAGGGCAGTCGAGAGCTACGAAGAACTGCTTCGAGATATTTCCCAAGAACTTGAAAGGCCTACCGCAAATCGTGTTGCGAAGGCTCTGAAAGTATGTGTAGATCGGCAATGTTGATGTTTAGAGAAGTTTAACGCGAACGCCTACAGAGCACACGTCATACGAAACCTAAAGGGCATCAGAACCGTCCTTCTAGTGCGTCGTCCTCCTCGTCGATCGGTTCCTTAGACGCTATTGATGTTGTGAAGGAAGACCTCAATCGAAATGAAAAAAGCAGGGCGACCGGGTACATGGGGAAGAATTCTGAAATTACGTGGATGCAGCGCTTGGACTCTGAGTCTACGAAGCAGAGTGTCGGAGGAGTTCCTTTGAATACTACGACACAGCACCAGCTTCCAATTGACGATTCAATCGCATCCATGAACTATCACCTTGATTATCAAACCGTCTCGGATCAAGACGTGACCAATGCTTTCGTCTTGCCACCAAGACCATTAGCAGATCGATTATTTCAGATCTATCTGAAGAAGGTTCACATTTCCTTGCCATTTATTAGACGGGACCTCTTTATTGCTCAATTTAATCGCTGTTTCTTGGGGTTCATATTAATCCCGGTAGGAAATGGTTGGCCGTCTTCAATACGATCTTCGCCATCAGTTGTGCTATTTGTCGACTTGCTGAACAAAACATAGGCTATGAGACTGATGAGAATGTTTTTCTGGCACGGGCTAAATCCCTCAGCCTATCAGAAAATGTTTTATATGACCATGATGATTTGCAACAAGTGCAGGCCGAAGCCCTGATGGCGTTTTATTTCCTGATTGTATCACAGGTAAATAGGTATGCCTTGGATCCTTCGAATGTCGTCATTTCAATTGATGCTCTCTCATGTACGAGCGTGGTTGTTAACAGTTTTCCAGGTCATGGAAAATGATTGGCATTGCCGCACGTTCGGGCATAGCGCTGGGACTCAACCTCCAAAAAAGGACAAGTGTGCACGATGTGCAATCAGACGAAGCTCGGAAGCAATTGTGGTGGTCGATTTTCCGCCTGGAAAATCTTCTCACTGTCATGACCGGGAGAGTCTCTTGCCCGGGAAGTGCTTCTTGCTCCACATCTCCACCACTGCTCGTTCCAAATCTGGAATCAGCGGGATCGGAAATACGCCAGGCAGACATACACAAGGCAGTCGATGAACGTCAGTGGACGATACATTTGGGAAAAAAGGAGATGGATTCTCAAAGGTCTTTTTTGGAGTCTCTCACTTCCAGTCCATCCCTCTACCTTTTCTACATGGTAGACCTGTCTTTGATCGCTCATTCCATTACCAATGAAGTATATGCGATTGACAGCTCTCGGGTAGGTTGGGGTCGGGTCGAAGGCCGCATAGCTCTCTACAACACGAAGGTGGATTACTGGTTATCGACTATACACCCTTTCAGGTTTCCCTCGCCCTGAATTACTACAGCACCCTCATCGTGCTCAATCGACCCTGCCTTAACAGCCACGCATTTGGAAAGCCAGGCAACTCACAGCCTTCTCGTTCACGATTTGGTAATATGACCGCCCTCAACTGTCTCCGTGCGTCCCTAGCCGTCATGGCACTACTACCAGATCAACCAAAGCTGACCTGGTGTTACGAAGTCCTACAGTGGTGGGATCTACTACACGTTCTCACCCAGGCGACTGTGATTTTACTTCTCGATATCTCAATTGGTCCGGTGCCGACGAAATCAGATGAAAATGCAGTTCCTGTCGAATCGGCAGACCTGATTTGGACTCGGGCAAGAAAAGGTCTTTCTTGGCTGCATTTTTTGGGAAAGACTTCGGAGGCCGCACGGCGGGCTTTCCAGTTTCTCAAAAGCTGTGTTCACCGCATAGCCCCTGCCAAGGGCCTCGACCTGAGTGGCATCCCTTCAACTTTCGAGTCATCTCAGACTACCCGTGATCCAGAATTCCCATGGCTTCGAGACTCACCCGAAGAGAATCCAGAGCCACCTCAGCAAGAATTACAGGCCTCTGATGATCGAGGATTTTCAACGTCGGCGAAATCACCAAAACTATTCTTTGTATGCCGATGGACACAACGGCATACCATTTCAATGTTCTCCGAGAAGAATGCCAAGTGCTTCGGCAATGCTCGACGCTGACATAGATATGTCAGAGTTTATCTCGTATCCTGATGCAGATATCGAAGATATATTGCTGTCCATTGTGGGCTCTAATGCATAGCTATTCCTTGGTCCTCTTAAGAATATTGAACGGTCGCAACTTACAAGTTCTTTTGTTAAGAAAAGGAAACTACATGAAATCACAGCGCAGCGGTGAACAAAAAAGAACGCTAGATTGGTAACAACACGTCTCTGGGATGCTTTCGATTTCAAACCGCACCAGAAGCCAGAAAATTAGTAACAAGAGATTAGTTTTAAACACATGAATCGGCAAACTCCATTGCAAGATAGCTCTCCAAGTCATAACCTTTCCCACAAATATATCACTCGTGGTCGCAAACCGCATTTTAAGGGCGACATCCACGGGATCGACGCTGCGCTTTGCGCACTTTACTGCAACCAGACTCATTTCCTTGCCGATACAGACGGCGCTGGCGATGCAAAATAGACGGCGCTTTGAGACGAGCTGCGCTTGAGGTGGGCTCTCCCAGTTTTGGAAATGGAACTTGGCATTCATCCGCCTCCTGTTGGCCTCTGGATAGGTAATTCCCCCAGGAGGTGATTTAGGCACAATTTTTTTAATTATGATAGATGGCCGAGCGACCAGACGCAGCCTGTGCTTAGCTAAGGGAGTCAAGGGCATGACGGAATCAAGTTCCCAAGGTTTTGGCATCGCCGCGTGTTCACTGTCAGCTCGACACTGGAATTCATTGGGACATTTCTTTATCCTCAACTCTCGATTGTCGGCGTTTATTGAATCTGCGTGCAAAGATGACTTGCCGTATATTGGTCGGTCGGACTGGGAAGGCGGTGTAGTTCTTTGGGTACAGTACAGTGCGGCTTTGCTCGGCACTGGCTTTCAAACATAATGGGTCAGGATCAAACCTCAAGAACTAAACTTCGGTTTTTTCTTCGCGAGACATGCGGCTGGAGATTCTGGATGAAATCTTTCATGTCACTCCCTCCCTTTTTGGCTCATAGTAGTGAATGGCGCAAAAACTCATTACTCAAGTTAGTCATATTGTCCATCTCTCCTTGAAGTGTCTGCCATTAAAACAAAAGTTGAAGCCCCTTAAAATATAATGAAATCTTTAGCATGTACACGGGAACAGGTCATGTTGGATTGGCGGAAATCCTGACGTGACAGATTTCTGATAGTGACGACGGTGCAAATAGGGCATGATTTCGTCACCTTAACCTCATTCGATGTCTATGGGTCGAAATCGGTGCCTGATTTCGGCCTGATCTGGCCTGGTTTGGCCTGATTTTTATGCAAAACTGTCTGTTATTTACGAGTGTTTTGGTCTGTATTAGGTAATACCACTACTTTCTAGCCTACTACTGAATCACTTTTCTATCTCATTTTAATTACCTTTAGTCTGTAATTTTAC